>CM074957.1:6906284-6926126 GCA_037577455.1 Pangasius macronema
AATAAAATAAAAATCCCAAGAATGCAGCTGTACCTGATCCACTCATATCAGTGCAACACACACTGCATAGTCATGGCCCTGTCAGTGTTACTGCTGTTCTGAGGTGTAATTCATGCGGAAATTTTTAAAGGGTTCACAAATAAAATGTAACAGAAGGGGTCAGGAAAACAGACACTGTTCCACGGTCACGAGAGATGTATATGGATATCAAATGTATTAATCATTAGATTATTTTATAATGCTGTAAACTTGATCACTCAAGGGGTAGTTAAGATGCAAATATAGGCTTTACATACTGTCCCCTTGTTACAAACCTTTCCACACATTTTGCAAACCACACTGTACATCTATATTGATATTTTATAACTGTATCTTTTAAAGGCTTGTTATTAAGCCAGAAGAACTACGAGCTATAAATTTTACAACCTAATAATAAACAGATTAATGAAGTTGGGTGTAACGAAGCAATCCGAAAACAAACCTGATCAGCTAACACGCAAACACGCAGCCATGGAAACTGAGCTAGCAACAAGCCCGGAAGTGACAAGCCCTGAAGTAAATTTCCTACTTCATTTTAATTTCTAAAGCTGTTATACGGGTGTTTTTACAACAACTACACCACCCCCCAAACACCTCCCAAATATCCCCTAGATTTTTTTTAAATTGTAATAAAAATACCAAATAACGCTAGCTGTCTTACCGTATCTAGCCACAGTTTATGCTAACACAACACTCACTAGCACCCTCTTTAACGGAACTCATTAACATCCCACTACAACAACACTTCATTTTATTTACCAGGAAAAAAAATATTTCACATGAAAACATTTCCAAATCTTACCAGTATTCCACTTTGATTTGTACAGCCATCACCAGTCCTCGACGACAGCTCCCAAATTCACTTCCTGTCTTTTGAAGTAAACACAGCTATTTTGTGGTTCATCAGAGGCGGGATATCAAATAGCTCGTATTATTTCATAGCCTATGTAGTGCACTAATATGGGTAGTAGTGAGTGATTTGGGACGCAAGCACAGTGACAAACGAGAAAACATGTAGCGCCTCCTGTGGAGTTGGAGAAATCTGGACAGGTGTCTTATTTAACATGGAAGAAACCGAAGTAATAAATGAGTGAACAAATACAACAATTTTCGGAGTTCAAGCACTTTAGGGCCTTTAAAGACATTTGTAAAAAGATATTACTTAATATTGTGCAAGCCCATGAGCACCTAAATCAGAGACAAAGCAAGATAATTTTAAGAAATATCCGCCTTCATTAACCTTGTCTAACACCTGCTGAACACTGATTGGCTGATGGCGGCCATGTTTTTCTGTACTGTCATGGCCATGTACTGTCCTCATAGACAGATGGGACCTTGGACAAAGACACATCGTGCAAATTTTCAAGTTGATTGGACCAATGGTTCCATATTTAGCGCCAATTTGATGATTCGTCCTGTTATAGCACCACCACGTGGTCAAGCTCCACATTTTGTGCACTTGACCTCAGATTGGACCCATCCATAATTGTGCCAGGTTTGGTGAAAATATATAATTCCATTCAAGAGTTATAGCCATTTCAGTAAAAGTGGCCATCCCCTCTTCAAACGTTTTTGCCTGCCATCATGGAGATGAATCGAAAGTTAAAAAAAAATTTTTTTTTGATAATTTTTTATGTTTGATCAAAAAACTCAGGACTAGTTCGCAAAAGTATGTTTTTTGAGTAATCGCAAATATTTAATGAATGATCTGACTGACTGTTATGATTCTTGAGGTAAAGTTCAAAATGAGGAGCTCCTTCGAACAATATGAACTACTTGTGTTTGTGTGAAACACTGCGGTATATAAAACCATTTACATCGAAAAACTTGATAGCGCCCCCAGTGGCTAATTAGTTTAAAATTTCTCACAGACCTCTGAAGCCAAGAGTCAAGCAAGTCCACCAAGTTTCATTCCGATCAGCCTTTGTTAAACTTGACTAATAGTTGCAGAAATTTATTTGCCCGATGGTGGACATATTTTTCAAGATACCCGAGTGTCCTCATATATATTGATCTATGGCCTGATATACCTTTGACAAGGACACTGCATGCAAAATTTCAAGTCAATTGGACCAATGGTTCTGTAGTTAGAGCCAATTTCATGTTTTTTTCCCTGTTATAGCGCTACCAAGTGGTCACACTCAGTAATTTTTATACGTGTGTCCTCAGACTGGGCCCTACATAAGTGTATCAATTTTGGTGAAAATATCTTATTCTGTTCAACAGTTATAGCCATTTAAGGAAAAGTGGCCACACCCTCTTCAACTGTTTTGACTTGGTTAAATCAAAAGTTCAACATTTTTTGGCAATTATTGATAACGGGTCTCCAGAGAATCTTTCTGCACTGGTTTGGTTCTGATTGGACAAATGGCCTAGGATTGGTTTGCAAAAGTAGGTTTCACAAAAAATCCAATATGCTGGAAACTTTTTCATGGCAGAAATGAAATCGGAGATAAACGTTTTGTTAGTCTTGAGCCAAGGATTCCAATTACACATGAGTCTGTGACAAACGTTTCAAGAGTTATGCCCATTTTTGTAATCTTTTTTTTTGGTTTTGATCACTGTAGCTGCACCATGTGGATGATCGGGGCGAGATTTTGCGCTGTTGCCGACCAATGGAGTACTACCAACTCTCAAAGTTTCAGATCTCAGTTTCAGGGCATCATAATAATAATAATAATAATAATAATAATAATAATAAATCCTTACAACAACAGTAGGGTTTCAGCACTTTATGCTTGAACCACAACATAAGGAAGAAAAAAACATTTGCTGTGAACAGATTTATTCATCTTCAGTTACTGCTTTGTCCTTGTCAGGGTCACAGGATCTATACTTATATTTAATGTTTTCGAGTTTGAGTCTTCCATCTTTGGTGTTGACCAAAATTGGACAGGCATCTTAAACATATTTTTTAAGCACAAGAAGTTGTTTTATGTAGTGCCTTTTTTCTACAAAACTATCAGCACCCATATAATTTATATTTCTGACACCTATCCCAGAGAGAATAAGAGAACCACTGAGTCTCTTCCTGTTGGAGGCCCTTAAGCGACATTCAGAACATTTTCAGCTCCTTCGTATTCACTGTTTTTTTTTCTCATCACTGCACAACATTTTGCATTTCTTTAGGTATTTCTGTGTTGATGGATCATCATTTTGTTGAAAGCTCTATCTATGGCCAAACCTCTCAACCTCCTGGCAGAGCCAGTCAGGTATTCTGCCTGAAATATCCAGGTACTTAGCAAAATACCAATCGAATACCATCAAGAGCCCCTGAATCTTATATACAGTCAGCAAACATGACGGTGCATGGTGTGCATGACCAAAACACTGACTTTGGTCTCAGCTGACAACAACATATCATGCAAATTATATGCAAGATTTGGAGCCTAGTCTGAGAACACTCGATGTGAGGCAGGGAGGATACCCACACAGCCATTGGGAGAACAACCTCAGACAGACAGTAACACAAATTTAGGATTGAACTGGGGACCCTGGAGCCATGAGATGGCATCATACGCATTTATACACATGTTCAGAAACAGTGAGCCACATGATGGCAGCAGCCAACCACTAAAGTCTCTCACGCTGGTGGTTGATATCACCAAACAAACCCGGCTCTTCTTTTGATTCAGCACGGTAATATGTCCTCAAAAGTCTTCAAGATTTTAGAAACTAAAGTAAATTACTTTGCTTCCTGTTAACTAGGTCATTGTTTTTCACAGAGAAATTAACCTGCATTACGAATGTATCTGGTATCTGGCCTAATCATCTGCCCCAGCACTGGAATGCTGGTCTAATTAAAAACATTTACTGCAAAGCTGAGCAGTTTTTGGTCCAGAGGATAAATGAAGACTGTGGGAATTACCTGATTAAAATATAGCTTTAATGTTAATGTAACCCAAGATCACATTTTCTGGAAAAGATGGAAGACAGCGCCTCATTATACAGCCTAAGCTGATAGCCTGCAGGATACAGTTTAATGTGGTTTTTTATATTACCAGCATACTGACCAGGCAGTAAACGAACCATAAGCAGACAGCACAGTTTAGCCTAGAGGCATGCAGTTACTTAGCTTTCAGGATTGTCATACCTTCAAGTGTTCTTTTAAGTTTAAACCTAGTTTTATTCTTGCATTAAGATAATGATGTGCTGACTTGCGATTGAACTTTTTTGTTGATCACTGAGTCTTTGATCTGTTATGGAAATAATTAATACTGATAATATCATATATTGTTATCACATGGAGACAAACTGACTTAAATATTAACAAACCTATGGTATTAATGCAACAGTCTTATAATTTATAACAGGTGCACTTTGGCTTTTTTGTATAATCCTTTGATTGCCAGAAAGGTATATGTCATCACTCTTGCGAATTATAGATGATTTATAGGAAATATGAGAGGCTCTGTAATTATGGACTAATGTTTTTTTTAAAAAAAAAAACACAGAACCAAGAGAGCCAGTGAGCTTGCTTTGAATTTTGCCTCTTGAAAATCATGATTGTATCTGGATGTCAGTCTAACAGTGTAGGTGTAAATGCACCCAAAATGTGATTAAACCAGATTTAAAACATAGATTGCTTAAACCACTTCAGGCTTCCTGACAAATTTTAGTCAGAAGTTATACACACATCTGTAAACACATCTGTCTCTCCTAAAACATATTACGTTTTAATATACTGTATATGCAGCTTGATCTACAAAGTTGCCATATTTTGCTTCCTCAAGGAAACACCATGATCCAACAACCATCTTTTGCATAAAACTGGAAACAAGGAACACAGCAGGAAGTTGAATGTTAGGTATAATGAGTTAATTTGCTTATTGACAGCAATTCAATCTGACTGCATTAGGCCCCTCTGCCATGTCCTATTGTGCTTTTTCCTTACATAAACTCTATCATAGTGCAATGGCAGAGGTGTGCATTTGGTGTTCATAGGAAAAATGAGTACATGAGTACTCATTAGAGAAAGTGAACAGTTAAAGGTGTGTGCCTACATTCTCACGCTAACAGGCGTTTGTTGTTAGACTTTGGGTTTTGGAGTTAGATTAGCCTCATAGTGAGTGTTGGAGTTTAATTCTGGATTCACATGTTCTGCCTCGTGCTCAGTGACTTAACAAGTCCAATATTGTCTTTGATTAAGGGCCAGGTGTGTTAAAGGGAGAAACACAGATGACAGTGATACAGAATTCTTGACATATGACACGATAATAGGTTATTACTCATTGTTGGATTGACAGCTTACTACCGGGCTCTTGGCAGATGTGACGCAGATGTGAGGAAGTTAAACGTTTAAAGCAGAGGGCCAGAAAGAGAGAGACAAAGAAAATTTAAACAAATTGCTAAACAGGAAAAAAAAAAAAGATGGTGTACGCATAGAAATGGCCTTAACATAGAAATTCACAGTCAGAGCTGTGCTTTGCTAAAAAAATTTTCCGGCTCTAATGCCCCAAACGTATAAAGAAGTCCAGCACCACACATTGTACAGCTAGCGTTATTGTTCGTTAATGTTCTGTAATTATCTAAGAGCCAGGTAACATATCAGATAACAAAATACACAAAGAATACAGATCGGATAATAAAAATACCCCCACCAGAGCTCACTACCATGGGAGACAGGAACAGCCTGCTGAAAAGAGCACAGTACAATAAGCCAAGAAAAGATAGATAGATAGATAGTACTGATAATGTACTGATATATAAAGATAACCTAAGATATATACTATGAATCTACAACTGTATAGGAATAGTACAGAATATACAGTGTAGAATGAAATTACAGGATTACAAAAGCCAGTTAATGCTAGCTAGCTTGTTAAAAGACAAGTTTGTTTAGCCTAGTACTCTTACTAGTACAGTAACTGTGACACTTATTTTGGTCACACAATAACATAAAGCTTCCATCATAGTCTGGAAACAACAATAGCAGTCACAGTTAACTATATCAGAGTTGCAGATAGTAAATAATTTGTTGGTACTTCATTATTTATGCATAACATTATGCCTAAGGATACAGGCTAAAGAGTGCTTAGGGAATTAAGGATTTATCCTTCCATCCGAGCTTCTGTCACTATTGGAGCATTAGAAAGGCTCACCTTCCTCCACCGTGATTGACTTGTATCAATGTGTGAATGAATGGGGCGGAAGCTGAAGGGAGCTCCGACTTTGTCCAACTCCTCCTCCTTAAAAGCATTTATCACGGTGTTTTCATAGTGGATATACATACGTTTCATGGCATTTCCCATAGTGAAGTTGAATCCTTGCTGATCAGTCAAGTAGCTTGTAAATTGCTCTGTAGGTTTCTGAATAGGTGGATGATGAACATAAAAAATATGACGATGTAGTGTTTACCTCTGCTATAAAGGCAATACATAGTTTAAAACTTGGTCATATGGAGCTTTTCTCTTTTAGGTCAGTGTAGTCAAACAGAACTAATGCCTAGGGATTTTGATTACTAACATTTATGTTTCCTATTCATGTTTAAAGTTGGTGAAGGGTCATATAAGAGTTCTGTGTTAATTGAATTCTGAGAAAAGCTTGTTCATTCACTCATCTTCAGTAACTGCTTTTTCATGGTGTTGTTGTGGGTCCTATCCAGGGAACACTGGGTGCAAGGCAGGAGTACACCCTGCATGGGAAACCCTGCCCTATCCCTAACACTCATTGACATCAAGGGGCAAGTAGCTAAATCAGCCACTGCCATGGTTTTGGGAGGTGGGAGGAAACCAGAGAACATGGAGGACATGACAACAACATGAGGAGCACATGCAAAACTCCACACAGACAGTAACCCGAGCTCAGGATCAAACCAGGGACCCTGGAGCTGTAAGACATCGACTGTAACTGCTGCCCATTTTCCGTTAATCTATGTGGTTCTGTACTAATACACAGCAATTTCTGCAATACATTCACTTTCACATATCACATCTTGTTGTTTACTTCCTGCCCCCTTATTTGATTGACAGCTATGATTCTCTTACTGTTCTGAAAAACTATGAACACTTCTGGAGTCCATTTCGGACAGCTTAGAGAAGCAGCTCTGAAATGCATAAACTAGGCTTTAGTGTGTAGAATGCAGTTTGGGATAAAGCCTTAAATATGCTTGTATGTCTATAAACTTGACACTTTCACATACATCTGTGTGGTGGAGAAGGGCACAGAATAACCCTTTTTACAAAATTTTCCTCTGTGTGTAGCAATTTTCTAGTAGCAGTAAAAAATTCCCAAATCCTCAAATCCCCAAATCAGACATCCAGCATCTTTAAAGTTGACAACCTGCAGTGGAGTAGCAGTAAAGTTTATGTTTTTCACTTTACGCCGTCACTAGGACAAAGGCTCTAATGTCCTAATGGAGCAGTAGACACACTATAAGCACTACACCTCTTCAACTCCATTAGCTCCTGACTGGTTTATATACACTCAAATCTTTCCTTCTTTTGGGAAGTCATCACCCTGCCCAGAGTCTGATCTCTGACTTGATTAGACCACCACTTTGTCCATGGGTAAAAGGAAAAAAAAAGAAAACAAATTACCTGGTCTGTTTTCTTTTCTCCTTTACACTAATTGAAGTGTATAAGTACAAAGCATGTGTATATTTGTTTAAGTCTGTGTTTAAGCAAGAGAGATTTGTGCATCTCTGATTGATGCAGTTACAGCTAATTTGCTGGCTGAAACCATTAACTAGCTGGTGTTAATGGTTCCAAGTAACAATACTGCACCATTGTGTAAGTCACAAATTAGTATGCCCTACTCCAGGACACCAGGTAAATATACATATGTGCTAGTGCTGTTTCAATATATTGATTATATATGCAACCCTGTAGAACAATGTCTTTTTGTGAATGTCTGCCATTGTTTCTATCTGTGGTAGCCCCTTTCTGTTCATGCACCCTCTCTCCCTCCCCCTTACTTATTTGTCAGAGTAATCATACTCCATCTTGCACCATGCTGGCTCACTGCTCCTCACACTTCGGTCCGCCTTGCTCATTAGAATAAGTCTGCAGCTTGGCAGGAAGCATTGAAGAAATATATCTCTCCCTCTCTTCTCTCTCTCTCTCTCTCTGGTGGGCAAGATGATTCCTACCCACATCCATCTCCATTAGTGTAATAGCGTATAGCAGCTCAGACAACTCCACCCCCCTCCATACCTCCCCACCCCGTACCCCCTCTCTCTGGATCACATTTCTCCCACTGCTATTTTTCCAGGTGGAGAGAGAGAGTGGGTGAGAGAGAAGGTAGGGGGTATGCTGAAGGAGCGCGAGAGAAAGCAAGAGATTAGGCCTGGCTGAAAAAGAATCATCCATCCTTAGCTTCCTGTCCACTCTGCAGTGTCACGACCCTCATGGGAGACTTGGCTCTCTGTCCAGCTCCGATTTACAGTCTGCATGTGTGGATGTGTTTAGTCTGCATGTGTGCATCTGTTTCCATCTGAATGCCTCTAAACCAGGAGCGCAGACAGACCCCCTGCAGCTGCGTGCATTCTCTTCAACACTTTCCTGGTCTCCGGGCCTCCGACATAATGCCCACTTGCATCATCACATCTACCCACCCCACAGCCCATATCCACACAGCAACCTAGCTGTTATTGCTACCAAGCTAATCGTGAGCCACATTACTCCAGCCGAGATTATAGGGGCTCAGCTTTTGGTCCTACTTTACTCCTTTTCTCAAACCCAAGGACGACCCCTAAGCCCCCAACCCAGGAAGTGACAGGTCAGAGTGGAGCCCCAGAGGTAAAGGTCAGGAAGCAATTATGGGCAGTAATAGAGTGCAGTGTGGAAAGTTCTAGATTGGCTTTGAGGTTTGGCATCTGTTCAGAGCAGGTCTCAAGGGCAGATTATTGCTAAGGCTTGCCTGAATCCTGCTAACCTGTTCTGTTCTGGTAGCGTTAAACTCTATTGGAAGATTTGGAGAGGTGAAAATACTCTGTGTGCAGGTTTAAAAGTACCGGTAGGTTAACAAAAGTGGTAATGCTCACAGAGTACAATGGATTCATGTTTCATAAGACCGTAATTACATTATTTAATTCAGCTTGTTCAGTTCAGCTGGGTTGGATATCCATTGTATGGCTCTGCAGTGAATGGAAGTGTCTCAGATATCTCAAAGTAGCTCACTAGAGTACAGAATCAAGAACTCATTCACCTGCGTTCTGCTATCTCTTTAAATACGATACAAGTAATTGATGAAAGCCATCACCAAGATAGATTTTTTTACCCCATTTTTGCCAAAAACTTTGGTCATACCTGTTAACTAGTGAACTCTCCCCTATCACATGACAGCTACTAGCCTGGGAGGATGAGGGCAAGCATGTGCTTCCTCTGAGACACAAGAAGCTAACTATCACAAATGCTAATCATGCTACATCACAGGGAAGCTACACACAGAAGAAAGCACAAACTGCCCTTGATTGGCTAATATTACTCTGAGTAATCTGTATTTGACCCACTCACAGAGCATGGCCAATTTTGTTCATGGCCAAATGGCATTGTTGGTATTCAAACTCACAGTCTCCCAATGATGGGGCCAATGCTTTTTTGTTCACCTAGCTCAAGTTCTTTTCACCCAAGCTGAGACTGATATGGACATCAAAACTGTGTTATTGCAAATTGCAGATTGATTCCTCTTCTCCATGATCACCTTCATTTTTGACCCCATTTGTTCTGTCTGAATAAGTCATGTAGTGGACATGGAGTGGAAAAAATAAAGAAAGCTCACCACAACAGTTTACGAGAAAGCACACAAACTCCATCCAGCCACAAGGCCAAGGTCACGGCCAGCTGGAGACTGAAGGGTGGTTGGAGTTAAACTTCATATTAGGGCTGAATGCCAGAAGCAGAGTCAATATGTGTGGCATAGCAATACGAAGCTAAGCCTCAGCACAGTTTATGTTTTTCCATAAACTCTGTCCTGGGTTCAGTTCCTTCAAAACCTTAAATATTTGGCTTATGATTTCAAACTTACAATTTCAGTGTTTAAAAAGTGCCCAAATTTTGAAGCAATGATTGGATGATTAATTTATCCATCACAAATGGACCTCAGAACCTGAAGGGCCAAATAAATTCTCCAGATGGAGTTGACTTTAATGTTAAGCAGTTAGCATTTCTAATTTAATCTTACCCCCGGACCCAAAGCAGTGGAAAGTGGCAGGTTCTAAATTAAATAATTACCACCTCAGTAATATTACACCATTACACCTGGCTGTCAGTTAAACATAAAAGCTATAGACTGTGGTTACAGTCCAGGGCCAAAATTATCCACTCTAAAAGTGTACAATTTTTGATGAATTTTACTTGTTCGAATTTCAGCTGTGCGAACCCTGTCTGTCTAATATCACCAGCACAAAAAGCAGAATATAGCTCCAGTATATAGTTGTAAATAATGGCACTAAAGATGCAAACCTAAACAGATTTTGCTTTAAAAAATAAATAAAAATGAATAAATCTGACTCAAACCAGAGGTGTAGCTAGGGGGTGGAGGGGGAGATTTTAGGTTTGAACCCCCTTAAAAATGTATGACAGTTACAAATGCATATTTGGAGGTGGATAACATAACATATATACAGTGCAGATGAATATGTATGTGTCCAATTACCTTGTTTTATGCAGTAAGTACTTTATAATGATGTTCATAAAAGGTCAACAAAGTTACAATTACATATTTAACCACAGACTTCAAAGACCATTACTTTCATCAGTCATTTTTGATTGGCTCCCATCTGCTGTAGTGAGAATCAGGATCATTGCATTTTTTCCTCTTTCTGTTAGAAAGCCACTAGTCAGGTAGCTTCACTCAGAGCTCAGGGATATCGATAGATAGAATGAAAAGAACTAATAATTTCTTGTTTCACATAAAAATGACCAAATAATTTCTGTTAAATTGTTACTGTACTTTCAAAGTGCAGTTTATTTCCATTCTAAATGTTAAAAAAAGTCATATCGACAACGAGTAATCAATTGTTAACAAATGTTCAAAGGTCCAAAAGATTGTATGCTAGTGATTTCCAACATACCAGGAATGCCTTTGAATTTAGCATAGTAAATATGATATATAATACATAATACCAGATGTTTTATAGTTTTGGACATTGAATTGGTTATAAGAGAAGAATTATGCTTACAACGTACACGTAAAAATGCATTTTGCACATTACTCATGTTCAGCAATCAGCAAATACTGTAGATTTGTAATTCTGTGAATTTTAATCACCAAATGTTATATAGTAACTTTGGGAATTATTCTTTATCTACCTTAAAGACTACACAGTTGAACTGAGCTAAAGCAAGGATTTACAGCACATTGACCTGCAGCAGAGCATGTGGATGGTGTGACCTTGCACTGTTCCCTGACGGTTGCATAAGCTTTGATCAAGATCAATGAGGCGCTGAATATTTCTGACCTTTAAACAGTGGCAAAAAGTTGATCTTTTGCTGTAGCCATCAACTGAAAAATAGAGCAAGCTTAGAAATCTGATACTAGCTTTCATCAAAATGTATGCACTTGTTACTTTCCAGTCTAATGTTCTGTTTCTGGTTAATAGTGTCCATTTATAAAGTTAGTCATGAGAATCAGACAAATCTTAATTATGGAAATGGCCAAGCTCTTTCTAAGTAAGTGTCATTACGCAGAACGGGGTGTATCATATGATCAGATGCTATCTACTATTTCCTTTTAGCAGCAGCTGTGGAAGTGATGGTGAAGCAGAGCACTTTTGTATCCTGCAGATAGAGAGGAAGAGAGAAACAGAGAGATGGCAATGAGGAAGAATAGAGGAGTGGGTGGCATCAGGTTCAGCAGGATGGAGGGATGAAGTGACAGGTCGGCAGGGAGGAAGGAAACTGAGAGGATCAGATTATCATTGTCAGCAAGGCTAACCTGTGCATTTTCCCATGTAGGTGACCATTTATGCTCTTGTCATGGTATAGGCTGCCCATGCTTTTTTTTTTTTTTAATTTTGTTAATTATTTTTGTCATTTGATCCAAATGTGTTTGTGTGAGAGAATATATAATGATAGAATAATTGTCTTTTACTTCTTTTGTTAGCCACCTGACCAGTAGGTACATATTGTATTCTTTAAAAAAATTGTATACTTTAAAAATAATGAAAAAGAAGAATATATAAGATCGAGTGCAATGTATAGGTAGGGCTTTGTTCATGTTATTACTAATACCTAGACAGTTTGGTCATGCTAGCAAGATTGTTTTATTTTACACAGCAATATTAGTTTTTCCTAGCTAACCAAAATCAAATATAGTTTGTTTAATTGTTAATTATTAATATGATTTACTGTATATACTATTTTTTTTTCTATTTCTAAGTTAAGATAAGATAGCAAGACAGACAGAATGATTATTAATGCACTTCCCTGTCAGACTGTTAGCTAGGTACTTAACTCCGAATCTAAGAATACTTAACTCTGTGCTTGAATTCATAGGAAACTATAGAATGCATGAGGAATGGTAGTTATAATTATAAATAAATGAAATGAGAATTGTAACGTAATGAGAATTCTGTCATTACGTCTACAATTACATTACTGTTTCCTGAAGCTCATATACAGTTGTTTCACAGTGGGGTGTGGTGAAATCTGAGCAATTTGTTTTAATAGTCTGTATTTCAGCTACACAGTATAGCTGATGGTGTGAAACTGTGAAAAACAGGGTGCTTGTGAACATACAAACCCTGCAAGAGGGAAAATATGTGTAGTGCAAGAAAGAGAGTAAGCAAGAGATTGTGAATTATGAGAGAGAGAGAGATAGAGACAGAGAGAGAGAGAGATGAATGAGAAGCATGTATAAGCCTAACCTTTACCTCTGCCACTTATCTACCTGACCTTCCATAATATTCAAGATCTGACCTTTCACCTTTCAGCTCTCTCAGGTCACAGGCATAAAATATGTTATAATACTTTAGCTAAAGTGGACTCCATAGACAACAGTGCACAGATCTTCTCAAGTCAGGGCCAGACAGAGTTCAGCTATTACTCTCCCTGTGCATGTTACATTAAGCTATTCCATCATTTATTCCTTAATGTTTGAACACTTGCTATTGCTGGTAATTGGTTATTATTTTCCATTCTGCTACTGCATTTATTGCACAGCCATTAGTGTTAATGTGGATTTTATAACTTAGTCGAATGCAAACCCCTTGCATATGGTCTTAGTTATGAACTTTAAACTAATTTAAAGTTTATCTTAAAATAACACCTTAAGTCAATATACAGTATAATAATGTACAATTTTAAGAATTTTCATGACTATAATAGAAATAGAAGATTTTCCGCTCCGCTATTGTAAGCCAATGAATGAATTAAGAGATGTATAATCATAGATAAGGTGAAGCTTTCTCTAAGGAGACATTTATTTAACATTTATGGAAGGAATCTCCAGTGCGTCATTGATTACTTTCCTATAACAGCATACCCTGTCATGTTTTATTCCTGACTATTGAGGAATAGAATAGAGAGAACTAACATAATTTCTATTCTACTCAATTTTATTCTATTTGCTGTACATTATCATTAACATGGTTGTATTTTTCTAGGTTTTTTCTATGTTCTATTTTTACCCTACCACAACTGAAGGCATGCAGAACCAATGCTCATTGAGTATCAATAATCAGACCCTAAACAGTTCATGCTGTGTATGCTCTGTGCAGAGAGAGGCATGTGTTTCATGTGGCCTTCCTCTGTCCTGCATACAAACTCTTGATTTACTCCAGTAAAAAAACCCACTATGCTGATGACAGGAGAAATGGGCAAATTATGGAGCATTTGGTTGTCATACTTATACGAACCACATTCATCTTCATGGGTTAAAATTCAGATAAATGAGATGGAACATGCTGAAAATGAATAATTATTGCAAAGGTTGTATATCATGTAAAGTTGTGATTAGATTCAGATGTATGCTGGCCACACTGTAAGACAATGTGGCTAGCGCTGACAAAATGCCAAATGCTGATTTAGGCTCAGCCCTTCATTTCCTAGAGATATTTTTCAGTAGTCAGAAGCAGATTCTTCTTAAGCTGCATTAACAGTATAACTTCTTGGCATATTCTAGTGAAATACCTTGACCTGAATGGGATGATGATGGTGTAGTTAGTAATTTAGCCAGCATTTTCTGAAGAGAGAAGGTTAACTTGCCAACCTGTTTGTATCCAAGTGGACTGCTAGTAAGCTACCTAGCTTGGCAACCGTAAACAGTACATGCACAAGTAAAGGATAGTTAGACCATCTAATCCAGCTTCCTGACTGACTGTGTACCATGCCACCTTATTTGCTTAAAATAAAATATCACTATATAAAATAACACTGCTAAAATTAGCTCCTTCACCATTTTAGATCAACACCAAAGCAATTGTCCAGGTGGATGATGCAAATTCTAGCTTTTCCAAAGCTGAACCCGATGGAAAGTGTCATTTGTGGAATTTATTCGGACTCAATGTCTGAAACATTGTCCTTTACTCCAGCACATCACAGGAACACTGCATAGTTCTGGATAACCGGCTACCATTTTCTGCTTATGCTACTAATCTGGATCACTCATGTATTTTTCATGTAGATTGAGCCTTTTCTCTCAGTCTCTCCACTCAAGTGCTTGTTCTGTCATCTTGAGATTGAACTGCTGGAGTTTGCTCCTGGTGGGACTTCCCCTGCATGCCATCAGATCCCTGCAACTGATCCAGACTGCATTTGTTTTCAATCTTCTTATAAAGCCAAAAATGGACCAGTTCCCACCTACACAAAGGCACTATAAAACCCAATTTGCACCACATTCCCTTCAAGCCACAAGCTCGACTAGACCCACCAAGACAAATCCCTCAAGACACAAAGAAAACATGCAACTGGTGGAATAAACTTCTTCATTAGTCTTCAAAAGAAGCCTGAAGTCCTGCCTATTCAACTGGCACATAATCCATCCATCCCTCCATCCATAGTCCAGCACTGAGGAAAAACTGGAGCCTATTCTAGGAACACTGGTCAGGCGCCAGGAATACACCTTGGATAGGACATCAGTTCATCGCAGTGCACCACACACACACACACACACACACACACACACACACACGCACACACTCATTTGTACCTATGACTGCTGTACTAACTCTCATACTATCTCCTCTCTAACATCTCTAACAGATTTTTTAATTAATGCTATTTCTAGACCATAGCCCAGGATTTGTTATTCAATAGCATTTCTGTATGTTGCTCTGGATAAGGGCATCTGCTAAATACTGCAAATTTAAATGCAATGCAAATTCCATTCGAAAGAAATTAACTGTGTTTGTGAAATATTGCTGACTAATGGGGGATTTTTTAAAGCATGTGGAAGTCTTATAAATCCTGTTAGGCACAAATAAATGAGAAAGCACGTAAGCACCATATGGCTTTTCTGTTATTCTCCTTTTCATTACTGTACCATGTGACTTAACAGCAGTTGTTTTGATTTTAGCAAACAAGAGAACATTAGTGATCAAAGAAAGGAAAAGGCACACAGAAATAGTGAGAGTCAGACACAAAAGAGGAAGAGGGCGAGAGAGAGAGAGAGAGAGAGAGAGAGAGAGAGAGCACGAGAGAGAGCTCTGAAGGATGGCTGGAAGTGGATATGATGGTGTTCTGTTCCATCTGTAAAGAATACTGGAGACTGGGCCATATAAACCATCCTGGTGGGATCACGGCTTCCTGCATTCTTCCTTTGTTCTTTTCTATCCGTTTTTCTGAACTCTGTCTTCTTCATGTTTAAACTCTTGACAGGTATACAGTGACTCAGGCATTCTGCAAGAGGTAGGAAATGACAGGATGACGGACAGTAAGTATAAACTGAGCCAGTAACACATGCACTTCAAATACAAATTCACTCTCCCCTACGGCTTCCCTGGATTACACAGGCACACACACAGTGTGTCATCTGCCCTTTCAGTAACCAAGTACAGGTGATGCTCTGAAACTTTTTTAAAGAAATCCCTAAATGCCTTTCGATGGGGTTACGAGGTTATGGATGCAAATAGTGAAATTTCAAAATCTATTTTTCTTTCTCGCATTCTCTTTCTTGCAGACACACACTTACGGAGTTTAACACACACCCCATTCACATTAACATGGTATGACTTGTCCACACACTCCTCATGACCTAGGCGTTCTGCTCCTGCAGATCTAAAGTGCCTGATTGTACGTCATGGTTCCTCTGAGCTGCAATACATGCTGGTACGGGAACTGAAGTCGGCTACACTGCAGATGTTCATGTGCTTACAAATCAATGTCATTTCATGGGGACTTAGCTTAGCCTTTAGTTCTTTTAGATGGCATATACACTGAATAGCATACAGATATGCATATGAGGCATAAGAGCATAAGGCATATGAGCACAATCTGGTACTGTTTTTACAGAATCATTTCTCGTTACTGATTAAAAATTGTGTCAAGGAATAAAATGTACACTAATATACTTATGAATTATTCTGCACATTGTGTCCATGGTCTGATATTCCATAATCCAGTCCAGACACTGCTTTTAGCCATTTTGATATTGCTTCATCCTTGTCCAACATTTTTTTTTTTTAAATTGGTATTGAATTTATGGGGAATGAGAGAATAATTGCATATGTGACATCACAAACATTTGACTGGAGGGCAGTAAAAGGTCAATTTAAAACTCTCAGTTTCCTCACACACTTTTCTCAGCATGTCTACTTTAGCACCATCTGGCCCTGTGGTGGTCTTAAACCCAAACTGCTAATTTGACACACTTGCTGAAATAAAATGTAAACTGCTGTCAGAATGAAAAACCTTACACCTCCAAAAAAGGGTGACATTTTCACGGCATGAGGCAGATGTTCAGTAAGACGGCACGGTCGTGTTCTGGGTGACCAGGAGATGTAGAATGACATTGTTTTTGTGCTGAGCTTTTCTAAAGCAGGTAAGTGGATATGGCAGAGATGAGAGGTCCTATAGTTACACTGCTGATTCAGCTTGTAGGCTCTTCAAACCACCAAGTATCCATGTCAGTACTTAAAAGTGCTCAGGTTTAATAGATAGGCCCTATACAACCTATTCAGTGCATGGGGTCTTGACATATGCAATGCGCCATGGAGTTATGGACCTCCTACTGGACATATAGTTCATCGTTCCTGTGGTGAGGCTTAAGAGCACACACACCTGTACCACCATATGGAAAAATGGATCAGGTTTTATTAGCAAAGAGACCACTACTTTATATTCAAACATGGATATGACATTTTCACCCTTATGTTAAAGTGCACATAAACTATATAACTATATAACCTATATAAGTGCAATCAATCATTATAAATCCACTGCCTGTCAAAAGTTTGCAATTTTTTTTTATAAAAGTTCAGAAACATGTTTGAATTTCAATGACCCCCAACACATCTCAAAGCTGCACTGAGATTTGGAGAGGAAGGAGGCACCACTGGGTGGAATGGAATACCCTGAAATGTCACCCAACCTTAACCCAATCAAACTAGATTGAAAGGTTTAAGAGTGAAGTCTAACCAGCTCTGCAACCCCCTGGGAGTTCCAGCAGGTTGCACAGACCAGAGCATTGCACACCACCTGGAAAATCTCATTGTTTTATGAAGAAAATGTGTGCATCTGTAGTTACACACCCACTTGTTCCCACTTGGCCAATTCCCAGCAAATAGGTGGTCCTTACCTACTGCCAACAGTTACCAACGTACAAGTGCTGCCCCTGAAACATATAAAGTCAGTGTGTCTTTTCAAACTGCCGCTCATGAAACATCACATTGCAGCTGAATTTACTTCAGATGTTAACTGACCTCTTCAGTGTATATGGGTTAAGACAGAACCTCAGCTGACAATCGTTGCTCTGATCTACAGGAGAGGTCTACCCATAGGACTGAAGGTGTGTGTGTGTGTGTGTGTGTGTGTGTGTGTGTGTGTGTGTGTGTGTGCATGGTGCTCTGTTATGGACACGTGTTCCACGAGGGGGGAATTCTCCTGCCTTGCAACTAGTGGTTCCACGATAGGCTCTGGATGTTCCCATGACTGCCAATATTATGTAAATGTAAACAGACCTACCAGATGGGATCAATGAAGAGACTCTGGGTGACTACAGGACTTAAACAGATCATGTAAAGTAGTGAAAACATGTTTATCCAGCAAGACCGAAACTTTTTAGAAAAATTTTTAGGTTAAAGCATTACTCTAAAGTTCTTTTGACAATTCTATTTGGGACCTTCACAGGATGTTGTTGTAGGAATCTACATAGAACAATCATGAGACTCCCAAAGTGACAAACCAAAGAACCCTTTAATAATATTTTTCCCCCTAAGATTGTACTCCATTTTCTAGAATGAACTAAACTACTCCCACTGACTATAGACATCCGTTAGCAGGCCCATCTAGTCAGTTAAACTAGCCCATAAAACCTTTTTGATGTGGCGGCTAAACATGCTCTGTTTTAGTCCTGTTAAGTGTGGCTACAATAGTTGTCTTCTCTATGGTTTCTAAACACCTACTAAAAACACTTTTTCCTCCCTACGGCCTAATTCTAGGCATGGCGTGAACGTATGGAGCAGCTTTTTCTTTATGCTCACTGTGCTTACACTTAAAACAAGATCATGTAACATTGTGATAAAGTGGGGTGCAAAAGTCCGAGACCACTTTGAAAATCTGGGATTTTTTCATTTAAAATTAAAATGAACAGAAAGTTTTAGAATTTTGAAATATTTAAAACCAAGAAAGGAAATGTTCATTAACATGAAAATGCAATATTCAAGAGTCTGCACTATTTCTGTGTCCCTATTTAAATGGTTTTTATTGAGTCTTATCCATTCCATTAAACCACATGTTCAGATGGCACTCCAGTGGATTTGATATAACATGAATCATCAAGTTTTTACAAACTAATGGAGTCCATGCCAGGTCAAATACACTGTCATTATAGCAAAAGGGGGACGTACCAAATAATAGGAAATTCAGAAATTCATGTAAATATTTCTAACTCAGGTTACTGCTGACAATATGATTAAATTAAATTATCAAATTATTAATTTTTCTAAATTCAATTTAAAAAAAAATAAAGCAAAATATAAACATTTTCACTAGTAGTCTCAGTCTTTTTTTTTTTTTTTTACCTCACTGTACTTATTCTAGAAATGTCCATATTAGCTGCATGCACAAACATGTGCATTCGATGTAAGGGTTACTTAATACTAAGTAGAAGGGGTGATGGTCCTCTAGAGCTAGAGGAATTTGATTTATTGACAGCTCCACAAATCAATTAGGAAGAACTTTGAAGGTGCTACTGGATCCAGATGTGCAGAAATCAGCCATGGCTTCTAATTACATATTCCCCCTGTCAAATTCTGCTTCATACTCAAAGACTATAATTGGTCCACTTGCATGAGATGACAGGTTGACCCTGCNACACACATATCTGTCTTTAACAGCTTCATTAATATTTCTTCATTTTCTTAATTGAAAACATAGGAAAACTCACCAAAAATAGGAAACTCACCAGCTTCTGCTCTGCTTTCTATGTCTGTAAGTACAGTGTCTGTTCCTTTTGACCTGATGTAATATGTCATCAAGGTACCTTCTATTTGTGATTTGACAAATACTATTTCTGACATAATGCAAGTATGAGGTAATATTACACCTTGGAGAGCACAAACAACATCAGGAATTCCTTTCATGTTTCTCATCACAAATGAGAAAGCACTCTTGCTCTTGTGTCCTGTTGTTAAATACCCAGTGTAGTTAGGAAACATGGTAAGTAAGAGCTGGAGAGCATGTGTGCCACTGTGATTAGGACCAG
>CM074957.1:6926226-6944457 GCA_037577455.1 Pangasius macronema
TAAAGCCATATTTTTGCACAGATTTTAACTTTTAAAGGCTATGGTCTTAAACTTTTGATCAGCTGATGAACAGTCTGTTTGAGTTTAAATGCAGTTTTCAATAAATTGCTTACTCTCTATTTTTTTGTCTCTTGCTCCTTTTTCTTCTTTTGACATTTTGAAGCAGTTCTTACAACCTGGTCATGATCCACCAGAGCGAAATGTGAATACTTGGAATGTTTCCCCCTGTCTTAAGATTTTGTTCAGGAGTGTATATATATATATAGAAGATGGATGAATTTCTGAGTCTGTGTTTAACAATCTTGCTGGTGGAGTCCACCTGCACTGCACATTGTAGCATTTTTTTTTTCCTTTCTAACATATTTCACTCAGCTCATAAGCTTATGAACAAGGGTGTGGGTGTGTTAGAGCAGGGAAAACATTTGCAGTGCATCAGGACATGACTTGAAAACACACATGGCTTTGCAAGATGCTGAATTCCAGGATTACCAGGTGTAGGTCCTAGTGACCCTTTAAAACCCCAAAACAAGCCTCATGGTCAATCAGAACCTCCCAAACTTTAATTTAATTAAATTTTATCCATATAGGGCATACACACATAATGTAGTGTAGTTTTTAATATGTTTTTTTCTTTATTTGGATACATTTACCATAGTTACAATAGCTTATTTTTACTTATTCACCATTTAATTCAATACATTTGAATAATAATCACAGGCCACAAATATAGTAAACTATGCATCTACTGTTTGATTTAAATACATAAAAAAGAGCTTATTTGGATTGCAAAACATTTTAATGGTAGGCAAAGCCTTAAAAAAAAAGAAAAAAAAGGAGCTTGTGAAAAGAAGGCCAGTTACACAGTTAAACCATGGACCTGGCAACCCTGCTGAATTCCTCAAAGTGAGTTACCTAATCTAAAATAGTTAAAACTATTCTTCCCCTAGACTTCTTTACCAGAGCCATTACAGATGCCCCGTGCAAAATCCTCTTTACACACTGACACAGCTACTGACATAGACCTTGTGAATAATTTATTGACTTTCTAATTATATCTGAAAATAATGCTGCAAGAATGTGCAATATTAATGCTGTATTTTTGGAAGACCATACCAAACCTCCGGTTGGTGAAAAATAAACTGACACTGTGGCCACTTTACACAATTATTCGCCTCATTTTAGCAGTCCTTTTCCTGTCACCAACATATTTTTTTGTAGTATCTAGCTGCAACGCTATTTGCACCGCAAATCCTTGCTTAGGCAAAGTAATTTACTCTTTCAAAGTGAAAGTATGCTATTGTGTAACGTTAGCTATCTATCACATACAGAAAGACTGATTTTGAAGCATAAGCTAAAAACTAGCAGTCTTTTACATAACATTAGAGTTAGCTACTTCACCAAGCCTTTAGCTGACTTGCTAGTGTTTTGGTGATGTTCGTTAATGATAGCTAAGTTGGCGAGGTGTTTCATGCTAGAAAGCTAGCTAATTTATTTATCCTTCGCTATCTAACAGATAGCTAATTTACTTATCATGAGCTAGCTAACAGATAGCTAATTTACTTATCATGAGCTAGCTAATCAAAAACTATAGGAATCTAACAACAGTTTGCTAGCTGTATGTAATATTAGATTACAGGATACAGGATATCAGGAAACTACACAGTAAGACTTATTTCAGTTGATCATCAGATTTTTTTTTTGCACAGGAGTAGAGTTTAACAAACAATTATATTTATAATTTATAATCTGATTGGTGTTTAATAATTATTGTTAATGACAGCTTTTACAGTAGTTCCAGCTGCAAGGCAAATCACAGGTTAATGCCACTTTAAAACAGGATTGTTTCTATAGTCATAGCTACTTCACCGGGACTTTCACGATGGACACACAACGTATTATTATGTTACAAAGAAAATTGTTGAATCATTGATATGGTGAAGTTTTTAAAGAAGTCTCTAGTGCCGGTGCTTTGTAACAGTCAATAAATTTTCCTCTACAGGACTCTTCAGGACAGGCGACATTGCACTTTCCAGTTTCTGTGTAACATGTCAAGCTACTTTTTTTTTGTCTAAAAAAAAACAAAAGAGAGAGGCTGGTGTGGGAATGACTGTACAGTTTATAGTTGCTCTAACATAGGGGATAACAGGAACTAACTTGTCTTGTGGACATTCCAAATCATTAAATGTAACTATAACAGGATAAAGTTTAAGACTTGACATTTTTTGATGAATAAAATAATGATTAGCGTTGCCGTGGTATAAAAAGAATAAAACAGGGCTTGCTGTTACAGGAAAATAATGAACTTTGTGGTGGTCCCCTGTCGTTACTAATTTTGCCACAACAGCATGCCCTGAAGTGTTTTATTTCTGATGTATTTGTAACTGAAGTGTGGTGGAACTTGTTGATTATCTGAGTGTATCAGTGTACTTACAATCGCAATGTTCTTAATGCAGTGCAACTGTACTTCACTCAGAGCTTTTTAGATAATGCAGTGCAACTGTACTTCACTCTAAGTCCTTGTGTCTGTACACAAAGATCGATCCTTTAATGAGATAAACAAAAGCACTGTCCGCACAAACACACACAGAAAATCAGATCAATGTGGGCGACCTTTCCAGCGACGCCCAGGAAAACACTATTATCCGCATTACTCTTCTTTCATCTTTTCCGGTATTTTTCTAGTCTGTTTCTCCCCCCCTCACTCTCATCCTCTTGTCTTTCCTCTCCAGTTTCAGCATGTTCTCTTCTCGCCATCATCATCCATCTCTCTTTCCATTTCCTCCCTTCCTTTCTTTCGGACTTCTCCTCAGGAAGTCTTTAAAAGCTCACTTGCTATTAATTGTTATTCATTCACTTCATTTTGTTGTTCACTCTCTCTCTCTCTCTCTCTCTCTCTCAAGTTCTCTCAGTTTAATTTCTAAGTCATGCCTTATCTAAAAATCCCTCCCCAACAGAGTTTTGGACTGATGGTATTCCTAGTTTGTGACCTAGTGAGCCAATATCAGAATGTATTTTTGATAGACTTCAAAGCACTACTGTAAGTCACTCTAGATAAGTGTGTCTGTCAAATGCCATAAATGTAAATGGAAATATGAAAAATTAATTTTAACAATCATATGTTTCTATCATTTTTTTAACCTTCAACTTCTAGAATCTAAGTATTTCCACCATGAATTCATTTATCCATCTTTCTACTACTTCTCTTTCTTTCTTTGTACCACATTTCTTTCTTTCTTTCTTTCTTTCTTTCTTTCTTTCTTTCTTTCTTTCTTTCTTTCTTAATTTGTAAGTCACGCCTTATCTGAACTTGTCATTTTAACCTGTCATATATATCCTATATCCTATATATCGTGTTTTAGAAGCACTGTATTTCCACTGTGAAATGCACTTCAAAATTGCTATTCATTCATTCATTCATTCATCCATCCATCTTCAGTAACTGCTTTATCCTGGTGATGGTCGCAGTGGATCTGCAGTCAATATACAGTATGCACACACACATCTATACACTCCTTCACATGTAAGGGTGATTTAGACTGCTTTTGAGGTTGGAGGAAATCGGTGAACAAGCAGGAAACCCGCTCGGATGCAGGGAACATGGCCCATTATTATTATTTTATGGATGCATAAATCAAAATCTGCATAACTGTGTCTCTGTCTCTGTGCAGGTGAGACGTACTCGGACAATTACAGTCACACGGACAAGTGTCATACCTGTACGGAGTGCACTGGGCTCATGCGCATGGAAACACCATGCACCGACTCAAACGATGCCGTGTGTGTGTGTGATTACGGCTACTACATGAGCAGGATGACGGGTGGCTGTGAGCCGTGCACAGTGTGTCCACGTGGTTATGGGGTCTACATACGCTGCGAGCCTGAACACGACACGCTATGTGAGCCGTGTGAAGATGAAACCTACTCAGACCAGGAGAGCTCGCTGGATCCCTGCATGCCCTGCACCATCTGCAACGACGGCTCAGACGAATTAGAAACAGTGAGGGAGTGCACTGCCACAGCCGACGCCTTGTGTTATGGTGAGAGATGTATACTGTATTTTCCAGACTATAAGGACGCTTTCACAATGTGGTATGTAGTCAGTTTGAATCAAACGCAGGTGTGTTTACTCAGTTGTTGTGCTTTGTTTGGGCTGCAGCAATCTCACTCTAACAACAAGCTTAGTGATAGCAAATACAGAATATTTCAGATTCAAGAGCATTTTGGAAATGCATAGAAATATTGAATTGAATTGAAATTTTATTTGTATAGTGCTTTTGTTAATAGACATTGTCACAAAGCAGCATTACAGAAATATATAAATTCAGAATATAAAATTTAAACTTATAAATTTATCCCTAATGAGCAAGCCAGAGGGGATGGTGACAAGGAAAAACTCCCTGAGAAGACATAAGAAAGAAACCTTGAGAGATACCAGACTCAAAAGGGAACCCATCCTCATCTGGGTGACACCAGATAGTGTGACCATAAATAATTTCCCTTCTATAACTGTATATTATATAGTCAAAAAGTGCAATTGTGTAACCAACAACTTATGAGCTTATGAGCAACATATGAATATAAGCATCAGAGTCATTTCTGAATTCTTTTTTGTTAAAGGTATCAACTCTTCAATTATGGAGACTTGAATGTTCGTAGCAACTGCAGTCCTAAGGCTAAATGTAATATCAGTGAACATCTCATGTGACCATATCTGCTGTAGAGCTGTGGTTCCCAGCTCCAGTTTGGGAGACCACACACAGAGAGTGGTGAAGAATGGATTGCTAATTACCTGATGAGTCAGATGTTAGAGCAGAGAAAATACAAAGATGTGCACCAGATTCGGTCGCCAAGCCTGTCACTGAGAAGATTTGGTTTAGAGGTTTATGTGATTTGACTACAAAATATAAAGCAATGTTTTAATTATGTTGAATTTTGCAATCAGTTTTAGTCTATCAAACAACTTAGACTTAGACTTAGACTTACTTTATTGTCATTCAGATATACAGTAGATGTATACAGAGCGAGATTACTTTGCCTTGGCTCAGCATAGCAGGATTACAGCAAAGTTATACAGTGCAAAACAATAAAGTTATGCCAATTGTAAGATACAAAATGGCATTTATGGCATAGTGCAAAAATGGCAGAAAGTACCTTATGGCACAGTGCAAACAGTAAAAATAGTGGCAGAATAAGATACCTTATGGCATAGTGCAGAACAGTAAAATTATGGCAATATTAAGGTGCATTTTGGCATGTAACTGACAGCATGGTGTGATTGTTTTCCTATAACAGCCATTTATTTCAAAGTATTTTACCATGGCACTTTGCCAAAGATAACATTTCTTTAATTCATTAAACAATGATACACCACACTCACGTTATAGCAGCTATAAACTGTCATTCCTCCACTTTCTCTTAAAACACAGCCTGAAACCACAAAGTGCAACATCCTCTGTAGACTTTCCTTTTTGCAGAAAAAGAAGAGAAAAGTAACTGCTTTACCTCTGTTACAATCACAGACACTGGAGACTCCTTCCATCAATGTGAGCTAAAATCGTCCTTACAGAACCTGCCACCATATCAGCAATTATACATTTCTTTACACCTTTTTATACATTTATTAGTAGTCTTAGATTATATAAGTCCCTATGAAATAGCTGTTACTATAGAAACAATAATGTATTAGAAGGAGTGCCTTAATAAACCCGTGATTAGCCTTGCAGCCAGCACTATTGTCATAGCTGCTGTTATGGAAAATGAATCAAAATGAATCTTCTGACCAATCAGATTTGACAATTCAAAAGAGCTGTCAGATAAACAATAAATTATCACGCTGCAGTGTAAAGAGCAGTCAAAAATCTCCCTTGAGCAAATTAAGTCTTGGTTAAAAAATGAAGTAAAAGTTAACACAGTCTGTGCAATATATACACGAAATGCTTCAGCGTAAAGTAACGGACACAAAATTATTTAAAGTCATCAAACCCAGTTGATTAATTATTAATATGCATTATACATGTTAATGAAAGTTCTGCTCGGTAAAATAATCCTGATGGAAGGCAGAATGGTACAGACTGAGATTTTAAATATACAAGGACGAGTCAAATAAACTTCTACGTAAGTGCTTAATTATTGTTTGGATTCCTCGAGAAAAAAAAAATAAGATTCAGTTCTTCATTCAGAAGGTAACTTTTATAAAAGTAAATGAATAAACTAATGAACAAATAAGATATGATGTAAACAACCATGGGAGAACACTCTGTGTCCTACGTTGGTGCCAGTACCGACATGTTTAGTGATGCAAAATAAAATAGCGTAATTAATTCTGAATGTAATTAAGTTAATGCATTCTGTGGTTTCCTCCACTACATCAGCGCCTTCCTCCTCTCACTCGCAAAAATCCACCATAAATTCTCCCGACAGTGTTTGCTTTACTCCACGAGTTCAGGGGTTAAATAGGATCACTTCCTCATGAGTCTGTTCCAGAGTGACAGGTGAAGGGTCAAAGTTCAGATATGCAGTTAAGGCAAATGCAGTCAGTGAAGCAAGAAGGTTTAAGGAGGTCAAGTCCAAGTGCTGTTACTACTCTTTCATAAAATAATGCACAAGATGGCACACAGTACCTCAGAACCTGGAGTTTTATGCTCCCTCTCCTGCTCACTCACACACACACACACACACACACACACCAAATGTCGCTGCAAGGATAGTAGAATTGACAGGTTTGATCATGTGGAGGCATTTGGCTGAGGAAAACTGCTGCATTAACTAATTATGCCAATGGAAGGTCCTCACAAGGATAGTAAGACAAACTTGTGTGTGTGTGTTGGCATGATTATTCCTGCTAACTACCAGGCTGAATTTTATGCTTTGAGCTCAGGGATCCAGTTTGCGTCAGCTGCTGCTTCAGCTGTCAGTGCAGCTGACTGTGCTCGGAGCTCTATGAAGAATAAATCAGAGCTGCTGTTTTTGCACTGGGGCTTTATTCTGGTGCAGGTGCAAGTGTAGTAATCCGTTGTGTAATACTGCTAATTTGGTTGGGCAAAAGCCAGATTTTTCCATTACTTGTCTAGCTGCTAGTGTTAGCAGTAGAAATGAATGGACCTAAGCTGACGTGGGTGTGACATCCATAATCTGCTGATGTAATGTTTTTTGTTGTTTTTTTTCTGGGTACAATTTGGTCCAAAATTGGACTAATATTACTGCTCACTGGACTCAGCACAGGTGCCATTATCTTTGTTTTGGGCTTTATGGAGAGGAAAACAAAAGCTGCTGTCTTGGCTTTGGCTTTTATGGGAAGGGACAGAAAGCTGCTGATTTATCCTTATGCTCTGTGAAGAGGGACAAAGAGCTGCCTTTTTCTCTTTGGGTTTCATAAAGATGGAAGAAGAACTGCAGTTTTTGCTTTGGACACTATAACGAAGAATAAAGAGCTGTCATTTTTGCTTTGGACTACATAATAAGGCACAACAAGCTGCCTTTATGGCTTTTTTTTTTGTAGAGGGATATAGAGCTTCTGTTCTCACTTTATACAATATGAAAAGGAGCATAGAGCTGAGCATAGAGGGACTGAGTTGTTTTTCTTTTGAACTCTGTGGAGAGAGGCATAGAGCTGACTTTTGATTTGGATTTTATAGAATGGGTCACAGAGTTGCTTTTTGCTTTGGGTTTTATAGAACAGAACATAGAGCAGCCTTTGGTTTTGGGTTTTATTGAGAGACATAGAGCTGTCATTTTAGCTTTAGGCTCTATGGAGAGAGACATACAGCTGACTTTTACTTTGGGCTTTATAGAATGGGACATAGAGCAGCCCTTTGCTTTGGGTTAATAAATCATACATAGAGCAGCCTTTTACTTTGGGTTTTATAGAATGGGACATAGAGCAGCCTTTTGCTTTGGGTTTTCTGAAGAGACATAGAGCTGCCTTTTGTGTTGGATTTTATAGAAAGGGACGTAGAGCTGTTTTGGACTCTACAGAAAAGCGTGTAGAGTGACCTTGTTTGTTTTGAAATTTATAGAGATAAACATAGAGCTTCCATTTTTAGGCAGCTCTTTGTGTTTTGGGATATAGAGCTAGGACTGGGATACAGTCAGCTTCCGATTTTAATTTGGCCTCTATGGAGAGGGATAGTGAGCCTAGATGTTCCCTCACTGGGAACTGGACAACAATTGTAGAAAGACCTGCTGATTTTGTTTATCCTCTTCTAAATTTAATTTACAGTGTATATTCCCATGAAGAAGAGTAAAGTGTATATTCCCATGCATACATAGTGGTCTTTCACACTGCAGTGAGAAGTTTCAGCACTTTTGACAGCATTTGGTTTCAATAGTGAACTTGGCCGTGAGCTTCAGTGTTGGATGAAGAGACTTCCTGGATTTCCTGGAATTAGCACTACTATTCCGGTACATTCCAGCAAGGGCTTGAATTGGATTTGCATTTGCTAGCTGTGCCACGTGGCTAGTATGTGTGTGTGTGTGTGTGTGTGTGTGTGAGCATTTGGCAACAGCTTGTAGTGGAGATGTTAAGGGTTATCTGTGTACAGATGGAGGGCATAAATCAGGGACGCTCTATAAGTGCAAGTCAATTTATGGAGGCTCAGTAAGGAACACACACACACACACACACACACACACACACACACACACACACACTTCTTTGACAGCTGTTCATTTGCAAAAGGTTGCCTTTGATCACATCAGTCCATATGTCTCTGTCCTATAAGAGAAGAGACAATTATTGCAAGAGGAGACATTGAGAAATAGAGAAGAGAAGAGATAATAAAAATAATAAAAATAGGTGTACCTAATAAACAGACAACTTATTTGATCAGTTGATAGTTTACAGGGTCCTGTAGAATGAATTAAATGTTCTTTAATTTGAACATAAACTTCCCAAAAGGTTCACACTTACTACTTAATAGTGAATCGGGGAAACAATTAGGGCAATATGATGTAAAGAGTCAGGAGCGATCATAAGACCAGCATGAATCAGCTCAACCCGCTAACTGTGTGATTTCTGTGGTCTGCTCTGACTAATTTACAACCTTTTATAGTCCAGTACAATGAAGTGTTGTAATCCTGCCGCAAAACCTATATATACACGCCTGCACACACACACACACACACACACACACACACACACACACGTGGAGAGTTGCTGATGTTTTTGAACAGAAGACCACCCTGAATGATACATACAGAGGAACATCAGCAATGACCTCATAAGTGACATTTACAGTTGCTTTCATTCATACGTCTCTCTGTTCTCTTCTTTATCCTCTTAAAATTACTCTCTTCTAGACACTCGCGCTTTCTCTTGCTGTCTGCGTTGCTGATCTGCATGCCCTTTATGTAGTAGTTAGTGACAATGGATACACACACACACACACACACACACACACACACACACACACACACACACACGTGATGGACCTCAAAATGAATGCTCATTCCCCTTCTCACAGAGGTGGTCTTATTTTCAGCTGCTGTGATTCACACGCTTGTGTGTCTGTGTGTGTATATACATTAGCTCTCTGCCTTTAGTCCCACTGGCAGTCTCTCATCTATCTCCTGCTACATTCTCTTATTTAATTTAAAAGTTTAATTCCACTTTCCTGAACACAGTTATTGACTTCTGACTCACCCAAAGCTCTATTTCCTCTGTTTATTTTAACCCTACAGCTGACCATATATGCTAAAGTAGTTGTAAAATAGCCATTTTACAATCAAATGCTTTTATTGTAACACACTATTCTCCATCTCCATCACATCATTTTCTTTATTTTATTTTTGTTTTACATTTCCAGTAGGAGTCTGAAATTCCCAGTAGGACAGATTTGCTTAATTTCTTATATTACTGTGTGATTTATTTACTGTATTAATCAAGTATACTTGACTATAGAAATTAAACTAAGTGACCTAAATTGACTATTCGATTTATGAACCTGGTGATTGTGAAAAAGAAAGCAAGAAAATGATTTTAGAGCGAGTGAATGAGAGAAAAGCAGGAGAGAGACTTAAAAGAATATAGACAGATAGAGAGAAATAGAGAGAGATGTGCTGAGTTGTTCACTCTGCAGGGTCGATACAGCTGCTGGAGTTTCTCTCTGAGCATCAGGTTTCAATCTGCGACCTCTATCAGCGGCCATTACTGCCGCATACACACGTGTGTGCACACACAATCACACACACACACACACACACACACACACACACACACACACACACACACACACACACACACACACGTCTTAAGTATAAACTTTCACTAGAGCTTTTTGAACTAACACTGAATAGAAAGATGCTACTTTTGAGCTCGTGCTATTATTAGCGCGTGTTTGTGTGAAATTTGCGTCAGTCGCTGTAGTGCAATGTGGTGTTGTGAGTTATTTTAGCCATGCCATTGTGCCTTTCAGCTATGCTCGTGACTGAGCCACTCATTTCTTTCTCTTTGCCTGTTTNTTGTCCACTCCATTTTTCTGACACTTCATATTTCTTCTGGCTCTGTTGTTTCCAGTGTTCGGTGAAGCACTCTCACTTCCTGTCTATCCCTCTTTCCATTGAGTGCTTCGTACTTTTTGTCTTTTCTGTCTGCACTTCACTCTCTCTTTCAGCCTAAGCAGACAGTGGGGCTGATGCATGAATCACTGAGACTTTGTGAGAGTCTACGTGTATGTGTGTGTGTGTGTGTGTGTGTTAAATGCCTGCTGCAGCGTAATTACTGCAGCTAATCAGAACACTTAACAGCAGTGCCTCTGTTCATTTACTCCTTCACCCGTTCCCCCTCCCTCTCTCCTCTCGTTCTATCCCCTTCATTACACTCTTATCACATTCACACACACACACACACACACACATGCACTTACGCAGGGTGAGACAGAGTGAGAGGGACAGTGAGTCTGTGTGTGTGTGTGTGTGTGTGAGACGTGCAGAGATACAGGCCATCCTTTCTGGCAGATAAAGAGAGCATTATAAGGGTTGTGGCCCTCAGACCCCTCCTGGTAAGAAGAGCTGTAAGGATGTGAATATAAAGCCTACTCATTAAAGGGGACGCACGGTTAACAAGTGCTTAAAAAGTTGGCAATGCACCCTGAAAATGCCGAACTGAGGATAAAAGAGGACGAATGAAAAAAAGAATTTAACAGCTTTTCACTCAAACTACTCTGGCCTGGCCTTTTAAAAGTAGAGGAGCTGTTTCATTTGGCATATACCAAACTATAAATTACCCATGGACATTTTAATAATAAACTAGTTAAAAAATGATTGTGGAATTGTTTAATGGCTTTTTGTGTAATGCCAAAGAAAATTAAAAATGGCCTAGAAACACCTCTCCCTGGATATATGAATATATAAATTATAAAAGCCCACATGTCCATCCAAACATGGCTGTAGCTGGCTAGTAAACTGCTAGTAACCTAGCTCACCCTAGCTCACATGTGTCACAGGTGTACTATATGGCCAAAAGTTTGTGGCCACATGACCATCACATCCATATGTTGGCCTTCCCCAAACTGTTGCCACAAAGTATACAATTGTATAGGATGTCATTGTATGCTGTGGCATTACCCTTTCCCTTCAGTGTCCACAAACTTTTGGCTGTATTGTGCATTTGTATTCTTGTACTCCTGCATTTTTATTCACCCCTGCTATTTCTTAATGAAGTTATTCGGCTCTATCTGCTAATATTTCAATGAAGACAATGGAATAAATGAATGATTGCATCATGTAGCAACTCATGGTGTCCAGTCTACTTGCATGTTCAATCAATGTGGCCTTTGTCCTGCGAGCTTCATATCTGACAGGCTACATGGGAGTAGAAACTGCCTCTTCCTGTAACACGATCTCAAAAGCGCGTCATTCACATATATATTTGAACATGAAAATGGGAGTCTGCTTGCTCACATATAAATCTAACAGACTTATAAACAATGGCGATGTCAATATACATAAAAATACGTAAAGTATTCAAGTAGCTTGGCTGGTATTTGTATATCACATTATCTTTATAGATTATGCTCTATTTACTTATGGAACTTGTATGTTTATTTGTGTGTTTGTTCCCATGAAAGCTTTTGCTACTGCTTTATATTTAGAGCTTTAACTGCTAGTAAACTAGCTCGAATTTCTTACAGGACATCACAGTAGCCAAATCTGGCAGAGTATACTACAATTCTACAATACCTAAGATTGCGTTCATCTCTAACTTTAGCTAAAATAGCATAGCTAACCCTAACGCTAACTCTAACCCTAGCTAATTAACGGCTAGTCAACTTGCCTGAAAAAAACTAATAAAAAAACCCAATGGTTTTAGTTGATAATCATTTGACCCCAGGATAACACAAGTAGGATTTCAATACCTAAGGCTTAAATCATTTTTTGTAAGTAGTAAAAAACTTTAAGTGCAAAATAAATACAGAATTTAGCTTTGTGTTATGAAATTTGAGCCAAATACCAATCTCCACTAATGAAAAATGAAAATCAGTCCTTTTATTTACAATAAAAGGGTTATAAAGGGTTACCATAAAAAACAGCTCAGTTGAAGAACCCTTTGAAGCCCTCTATTCTATAAATAAGGTACCTCCCTGAACATTTATACTGCTCAGAAATGTAATTCAAATGCAGTTATAGAGCAGTATAATGTAATATAACACAGTAATTGGGTTGAGTTCAAATTCTATCACTGCTCTGCTTTAAAAAAATTCCCCCTTACCCTCATATTATGAGTAGAATTTGGAAGGTATGCAGTTTCTAGATGAAATGAAGCAAAATATTTAATGAGGTAAGTAAAGGGGCAAAAGAAAGAGAGAGGAACAGAGAAGGAGGGGGCAAGAAAGAGAAAAAAAAGAGAGACTGATGGCAGGTAATAGGGAGAAGCAGAGTGAGAAAGAGCGATAAGGAGAGACAGACAGTGTGCTGCTGACAAAACTGTGGCTCTTGGTGGCGTGTGGTCGATACACTTTGACTTAAGATGGCTGGCATGTCGAGTGGTTTTCTTGAGATAAGGAGACGCGTGTGTGTGTGTGTGTGTGTGTGTGTGTGTGTGTGTGTGTGTGTGTGTGTGTGTGTGTTTGAAAATGTGTATAAAGAGGCAAAGGCCTAAAATAGATTTCAGCTACTGCCTATGGAAGACTTTTCTCATCTGTGACTAAATGTACTGTACACCATGAAACTTTCCAAAGCGCTGTGCTGTGTAAAATCATCTCTGCTTGTAGGTGATTACACCACGTTGTAGAGTCTCGCTGAAGGCATAGTTGTCTTCTGAGAAAAACCTGTGCAATCTCTGCAAGGAAATGTTCCAGAATGTTCTTTCACATAGGGAACAACACAGACAAGTGCATGTGTAGGTGTATGTGTAAGATAAGATAAAAGAGAGGACAGGATGTATGATGTCTGCCCTTGTATTAATTATGCATCAAATCAATAAAGATAGGAAGTCAGAAAATGTCAGTGACAAGAAAAGCCTGGACCTACAGCACCATTTATAAAACAAATCATGACTGTTGTACAATTCGTTCTCACACTCAAAGTTCAAACCTGCAGCTAGACACGGATCTTGAATCTGACTCCATATTTCTTCTCTCTTCTCCTCCCACAGATCCGCTGGCTCCCACCACGTCATCTCCCAGCTCTCCTCCTGAGTTGTCGAAGGAAGATCTAAAAAGCCCTGGCCCGGATAAGGAGAGCACCACGGCCAAGCCAAGCTCACCGCGCTTCATCGGCAGTGGTCTCAATGAGAACCTCATCCCCATCTACTGCTCCACCCTGGCAGCCGTGCTTATCGGCCTGCTCGCATACATCGTCTTCAAGAGGTGAGGGAGGGATGAGAAAATGAAGGAGACACAGAAGGTGAAAGAGGGAATAGATGCTTTCATGATGTTATTTTTACAGATTCACAGACTGACCTTCAACAACTATAATTATAATAATGAAAAAAAAAGTAATAATAAAAATAAATCCAAATTATATGAAACATTATAGCCATGTATACCTTTGTATAGCCATGACATAGATGTTATTTATGTGTCAAAGACAAGGCAAGTCTTTTGTCATAATGTATGTTATGCAATTTCTTCTCTATTGTCATATGTAGGTGTTTAGTGGAATTTTTTTAATTTAAAAATATAACACGACAAAACTGCAAACAAACAAACAAACAAATAAATAAAAAAGTCGCAATACAAGGAGAAATTAATTTCTGCGACTTATGAATAAGAATAATGAAGAATTAAAAATAAAAAGTTACACAAAAAGCTACTAAACACATGCAGATATGCACAAACCAATAACCTGTCACAAAATATAAACTTCAAGTGTTTACAGGAATATTTACATATAAAGGTAAAAATATAGTTCCCATATCACAAACAAACAAACAAATAAAAGTCACAATAAAAGTATGAATTAACGTCTGTCATATTCATATAAGTATAAATTAATGTCTGTCAATACTGTCAGTACATATAAGAATCATTCTTTAAAATAAAAAAAGTGTTAAAAAGTACAAATGAATTACAAATAATGAAATATTCCCAAATCCAAAGTAAATACTGGTAAGAAAACTAAATAAGAAACTAAACTGACACTTAAAACTAAGTATTAAAATGAATTCACTCAATTTATCATAATTTTTCTTTTTCCATTTCTTTCTCCCTCCGGTATATGCGTGACTGTGTGTGTATCTCAGATGGAACAGCTGCAAACAGAACAAACAGGCAGCCAACAACCGAGCAGCCACGGCCAATCAGACATCTCCGTCTCCGGAAGGAGAGAAGCTCCACAGCGACAGTGGCATCTCTGTAGACAGCCAGAGCCTTCAGGAGCAGCAGCAGCTGCAGACACAGGCCGAGGCTCATACACAGACCCAAACCCAGCTCCATGTGCCTGAACAGATCGGTAAGATCCGCCAGGAGCTACCTTTTCTATAACCAAATAATTTAATACTCATTGCAGTGTTATATGTCATTTATTGTCATCTCCTGACAATGTAAGACAATACTGTGATATACTGAAACAATGATATTAGGCTATATGGTTATCAATCCATGAATTTTTCATATGTTCCATCCCTAAATCGTATTATTAGCATAGCACAGGATTATATAACAGTTGTGGTTTGGAGTCCATAGCAAGACCTGCAGATGCTGGTTGCATAATCTGAACTATCTTGATCTTAAACATTATGGTGAAGTCAAACTTAGAGAAATTAGGGAGGAAATTGTTTGGACAAAAGAAGCTGGAAGAACTGATAAAGTGGGTCAGATAAGTTTCTGCTTAAACACTTGCAGTAAACATTTTAATAAGCCATCCAATGTCATCAACTTACGAGCATTAGCGTCACAAGGGACAAAGACATTTACTGACATTCATTTTGGACCAGCAATTGTCTGGAGTGCAATCGGCCGGCAACATGGCATTGTTATTAATCAAATTTGAAGAAATTCCAATCTGCTATCATCTTTAAATACACTATAGATCCAAATGTTTGTGGACACCTGACCATCACACTCACATGTGTTTGTTAAACATCCTATTCCAGATTTAGACCCTTTGCTGTTATAATAACCTCCATTTTGGTGCGTGGCTGTGGGCATTTGTGCTCATTCAGTCAAGACAAGAGCATTAGTGAGGTCAGGTACAGATGTTGTCTGAGGAGGCCTGGAGTGCAGTCAGTGTTCCAGTTCACCCCAAAAGGTGTTCAGTGGGGTTGAGGTCAGGACTCTGTACTTGAGTTCTTCCACCCCAACTTTGGCAAGCCATGTCTTCATGGACCTTGCGTTGTGCACAAGGACATTGTCATGCTAGAACATGTTTATGCTGGACCCCTTAGTTCCTGGGAAGGGAAATTGTAATGCTACAGCATACAAAGACATTCTATACAATTGTGGGTTTTCAACTTTGTGGCAACTGTTTGGGGAAAAACCACATAAGGGTGTAAACATTTGGCCATATAATGTGCATAATAATTTTAACTTGGACCAAAAAAGGATGCACATTATATGGCCAAAGGTTTGTGGACACCTGACCATTACACCCATATGTGGTTCTTCCCCATACCACAACAGTTGTCATTTCTACATTGTTAACCATTTGAAAGACAATTTAAGCTGCGGACAGACTGAATATTTTTATTCTGTATCATCACAGAATAAACCTGTTAGAAGCCATTTTGCTTCATCTTGATGCCCCGACCAAAGCTAATAAAATGTACCTACAATTTTAACATTTCTGAACAAGGCATTCTGATTGGTTACAGCCAACCAGAGACGACAGAAAAAAAAAAAAGAATTAGCAACACTGAAAGACAAAAGGGATTTTATCATGCTGAAGAGATGGCTGGGTTAAAAATGAAAACTTTAATGTCAGCCAGTATCTAAACATCTCATTAATGTCTGGTAAACATGCCTTTTTCACATCTTTATGTTCAGTGGAAGGCTTCCTCAGACACACTGAAGCAGAATCCAAGCCATTCATCTTCAAAATGTTTGTAAACAGTGTCTCCTCTCTTTCTCTCTTTCATTATTCAGCTTCTTCATCTTTCAGTGCCTTCTTAGTCCATCTTTTATCCTGCTCTTAACCTCTCGTTTAACCCTTTTTCATGCCCTGCTCTCTCTGTCCTTCATCACCCAATTCTTTCTCTCCCTCTTCATTACACGGCCCTGAGAGGCAGCATATGTACGTGGTCAGGCCGGAGGTCAAGGAGACCACAGGTGCTGGGAAACACACAAACACACACCCGCCCGTATGTCTCTGCACGAACCACCTGACTTCTCGTATGAGTAACGGAAGAATCCAGTCAGAACTGCGTAATAATATTTAACGAGTAAATGCAACAGTGATGCAACAGTGATGTGGCCTTGAGGTGCGCCCACGCAATACACACACACACGGCCATGGGCAACAGACAGAGAGTCGCAAAACAGAGTGAGCATGTTGATACTATCTATCAGAGTAGAGAGGAACATTTCAAGCATCGCCCTTCCAGTCTGTGCAATAATGTGTAAACCCTGTCCCTACAGCCACAAGTGTGTTAATTAAATGGACACAAACATCACACACTCACTGCTAGGAGTGGGCAAAGTGAGAAATATGTTATAGCACGATACTTGTATCATGATATTTAGGTTTGCTAGCAAAGTTGTAACACATCTATTTAAATATCTACAATAATAAATGATTCATTACAAAAATAGAGGGGTTAAATTAAACTTTTGGCACCAAAATCTCAGCTATTTGTTAGTAATTCCGTGGATCTGCTGAAGAAAAAAAATAAGGTACCAATTTGTGTGAATTAGCTAATCCCTAATAATAATCATACAAGTAGTACATAATATAAATATGAAAAATCCACACTGGGGTGGTGTAATTTGGCCTGATGTAAAGTAAAATTATTTTCTTTCTTACGAAATATGTTATTCCACTTACACCACAGCGATTTGCCAATGATTACAATCTTTATAGTGAATGGCACATCAATTTTTTAACCATTTATAGTTTACATTTAATGTTATGGAATGTCTGTGAGACAAGACATCAACAAAACAAGGATAGAGATAAGGAAAATGAAAACTCCTCTGTCATGAAGACTCTCCTTGTGTCGGGAAACTAACTGACACCCGAAACTCTTTCCAATAATTGCCACAGACACATCTCTGAACAGAAAGCCTCAGCATATCAACGATTACACGAATGAGCTGTTACTGTAGAAATGATGATCTCTTAGAATGAGTGCATCAGTATAAAGCTATCATTTATTTTACAGCTGGAACTACTGTCAGAGTTGTGCTGTTAGAAAAAACTAATTCACACCTTCTGACCAGGTTTGAGAATTCAACAGCACTGTAGCATAATGTTCAATAATGCAGAGTAATACATGCTCGAAGTAAAGGGATACTCCCTCACTTTTCAAATCTAACCTCCACCCATTTCATCTTTACTGTAGGTGTGAATAGCACAGACAGGAATTACTCTTAACTAAACCTGTTTAACCAAAATTGCCTTATAATAGAAGTCTAAGAGAGATGATATCCCATAAGGTCTTTTTGGTTATGCTAAGCACAGATACACATTGCAGATGTTCAAGTAGTAGCAGTAATAGAATTCTCTAATATTGTTACCAATCAATCAGGATTCTGTAATATATTTATATGTATATGTTATGACGACTGGGGGCAGTCGTGGCCTAATGGTCTGAGAGTCGGACTTGTAACCCAAAGGTGAACCTGAAGGTCGTGGGTT
>CM074957.1:6944533-6966420 GCA_037577455.1 Pangasius macronema
TTTTTGCACTCCCTTACATTCAGTACTGTAGTGTGTATTATAGTAGACTGTTAAGGTGTTTTGCACTACCTTTAGTGTTACACCTACTCTGTCCTGTCACTTACATTGTACTGTTGCATTTCTACTGTTTGGTTGCACTGGAGAGAGCAGTGAGAAAAGCTTTTTGTTATGCAGTAAGATATAATGACAAAAAAGCTGAATTGAATGGAACTGAACTGAGTTCTGACCTGTGTGGGTGAGTGGATCAGGCTCTACAACATTCACAGTTTGGAGACTCTTGGGCTTTGTCCCAAACCACATGTTACTATTCCAAACAGTGTGCCAAAATATACCAAATGTATAATAGTGGTGATGTATTATTTATACAGTGGTGCCAGCATTGCTAGCAAGAAAATCCTATCAGGCAGCAAGCAAAAAACATAATTCTACCCTAGTGTATGTGTTGGCTTGTTGGAGTTTTTTCTAGATAGTAAAAACAGTAAGAAAACAGCAAAGGAAAATTTGCTGGGTGTAATCATTACTTAATAGTTGTTGAGGTTGAGAAACCAACTGCCCCTAAGCTTTTCTGTTCTTTTCTCAGTACACGGAAATGTGTTGGAATTTTGGTCTGTGGTAATCGCACATACACTGCAGATGTGGAGAAAAATAAAGCTGCAAAAATGCTTTAGTATTTCTTTAAAGAAAGATCCCAATCTGACATTCCTGTTCACTTGTCTTTGTGTGTGTTTGTGTGTGTGCCAATCGCTTGCCTATAAAAGGCACTGTGGATAAAAGCACCTGATTAATGAATAAATAAAAAGGACTGATACGTGGTTACTTAAAGTAAATGCTTACCCAGGCCACTGGGAGTTTGGAAGGCAGAAAATCATTAAAATGTACAATGCGTCAGCACAGATATACGCAATACATATGTGCAAGAGGACTGGTTGGCAGCCTTTCCATCTTTCAGCCTTATCTACACAATGGCCTACATTGGCCAACTGTGACAGTTGTGTGAAAGAGATCAGTGGTGTTGACAGCACTGACAAAGCTCTGATAAAGTAAGACAGAGTGGGTGGCTATATTATCATGTTCAAACTTTCCACAGTTTAATATTAAAATAACAAGAAGAACCTGATGTAAATATCTTTCTGTCAGCTGATACGGAGGGAGGTGAATGGAAAGACGGAAATGTTTTGGGATTAAGATTTCACATTCACATTCCCAAGAGGGCACAGCAATGCATGATGGGACAGTATGCTGGAGGATTCGGATCCATCGGGCATGAGAGTAGGCGCCCAAGTAGCCCATATAAGAGAGAGAGAGAGAGAGAGAGAGAGAGAGAGAGAGAGAGAGAGATGAACCTTAGTAATTTTTAATTTTCAGGACCTAGAACCGCCCGTTATTACATCTACACATCTGTCTAGACAGTGTCCATCTATCCATTCACCCTGTTGTTTCTGTTCCTTGAATTCAGTACCCTATTGTATCATCTTGACAGTAAAGGATCTCGCACAGAACCTCTGCAACAGCGGAAGCTTTCTCTAGAAAGGCACATACAAATATACAGGGACACACATGTACACAACAAGCTGTAATGTCTTTACAAGCGCATCATATCCCATTAGGTTTTTTGGTTATGCTGAACACAGATGTACATTGCAGACGTTCAAGTGCCAGGTTACATGTAGTGAGGCAGTAATCAATCAGGATTGTGCAGTATATTTATATTTATCATTATGAAATGGTTAAAGCTTTTGCTTGCTATAATGTTTATTTTTGCACTCTCTTACATTCGGTATTGCAGTTTGTATTGCATTAGTCTGTTAAGTTATCTTGTTCTTTAGTGTTATGTCTGCACTGTCTTATCTCTTACATTGCACTGTTGCATTTCTAATGTTTGGTTGCACTGGAGAAAACAGTGAGAAAATCTTTTTGTTATGCTGTAAGGTATGATAATGACAGTAAAGTTGAATTGAACTAAAGCCTGCCTCGAGTTCTGACCTGCATAGGTGAGCAAATCAGGCTCTACAACATTCACAGTTTTGTGACTCTTGGGCTGGGTTACCCTACCCTAGGGTATGTGTAGGCTTGTTTTTTGATCACTACTTAATAATTGCTGACTCATCTATTTTTGTTTACCAACCAAAGAGACCATTAACTGTACTGACTCTTATCTTTGGGTGATTGCAAGTTTGGATCCAAACCATGCCACAGCCATCCGTGGCCTGGAGTCCAAAAGAGTGGCCTAAGATGGCATACTCTCACTCCTGTCAATCAGAGCGACACTAACCAATCATGGACTTCTGCTAGCTTGTGTATGCAGAAGAGGGCAGATAACACTTTCTTCCAAGTGTTTAGCTGTGCTGTTATGTAATATGAACAGCAGTTAGACAAGATTCATGTGTCTTGGACAAAGAACATAGCACATAGCCTTCACCTTTCCTGTTTGATAGCTGTTGTGTGATAGGAGAAAGCTAGCTGGTGGGTGGGAACTGGCAAGTGAATAAATGTTATTTCTCTTGTGTACATGCAAAAAGATAAGCAGCCATGTAAATATAAACTAATTGGATTGACTGGTAAAGCCATTTGAGAGCTTGCAAGTCAGGGAAAATCACACAAGGTGAGCTCTGTTAGTACTCAGCTAGGAAATCAGTACATGGGAAAAGTCCACTAGTTCTCTAAGAAAAGCCCTGGCAGTCCTGAACTTAGTCTTAGAACCCCGATTCTATATATAACCTACTGTTTTCAAATGAGCTTGGAATTAAATCTGTGGTGAAACTGAGTTATCATTGATTGATTATGTCTTGTTCGGTGTCCTGATTGCTTGAGACTGTTTTTGGAGAAGAAAAAGCATGATGATTAAAAGCAGGCAGAACAGCTGGGCTCAATATTCAGACAATAAAAAATTCTCAAAGAACATGTTTGTGTTTGTGAAGTCTGATCACAGATGCCCATGGCACTGTCTCCACTCCAAACAAATATTAAACTAGCCTAAAGTAGCACTGTGGTATGTAAAGTAACCACTCCAGCAATAAAACCGTCATGAAATTGATATGAGAAGTGAGATTGATGTCTGTATTTATGGTAGATTTTATTGCCTCTATAAAGTAATAATTTTTGGCTTCCACTGTGATTTCCTTATTTCTCAGGTCTAAACATGTTCTGAGCTGATCATTACTTATCATGTGTAAGTCACTAACTATACCCAAGTTGCCCTGACATTTCCTCAGCTGTCTCAGCCTGTATTTTTACCCAGCGGTTTGTATGCCTTATTGGCTCATTAGCAGGTATGTGGTGATGGATTGCAGTGCTCACTACAGCATACTCGCTCTTCTGGGGGCAGCTTCAAATTTGCTGCAACACCAGTGTTTAATGGCTACTAATTAGAATTACCAAAAAAAAAATGCCTTGTGCTGGTATATCGGAAGCCATTAAAACTAGTGTCTCTAGACGCTTTCTGTGATTGTGTATTGTGTATAGGCAACTCATTAAAGGAAGTGGAAAAAGTCAATAAATCAGCAAAATTAGCATTTCCTTCTAACCCTTGACTGAGGTCTTGAAGAAAAATAAAGAGAAAGTAAAGTCTTAGTGAGACCCCACAGTGTCCCTGGATCTACTCAAATAAATTGTCTTTGGTTCGGGTTTAGGAAGTTGAAGTACTAAAGTATAGCTGTGTCTGATTAAAAAAGAGCTTGCTTTGGATCTAGTCCCCCGAAGTCAGTGTTGCCATGTCCACAGATTTGGGCTAATCTTATACTGTTGTTGCTTTTTTTTTTTTTTTTTGGGCCTTTTGGATACATCGTATTAATTACTCTACCTATTAAAACATGCTGATTACCGGTACGTTCGAAACATATCATATTACATATCGGTGAAAGTTAAATTGTTATGTTCTGGTAAAATACTGGTTGGCAGAAGAACTAATTAGGATCGTTGCATGATTTTAATATTGGTTGTGTTTTATTGACCATTATTCTGGTTTTTGTGCTGGTTATGAACAGCTATTAGGCTGCTTTTTTCACTCAGACCTGGCAATCTGAAGACCTTTTAGTGTCTCATTTCACCAGTCTAGTTTCTTTTCCTCTTAACAATGATGTAGTGGGTCCTAAGAATTTTAACAAACAGGGTTGCTACTGTAGCCAAAAGCAAGTCTCATGAGTCCAATAATCACTATCTAAAACTATACAGATTAGTCATAAATAATTATATAATATACTATAAATGTATAGTATTAATACAGTATAATATATTACAATACTTACATCAGTGGGATACTTGATGCTTTTCAGAGAAAACCAAATCCATCTAGTGCATTTTTATTATGATAGAATTGAGCAAAATGGATGTTTCATATATTTGGAACAGCAACTGTACCACCATTTGTCACACAAGTGTCAGCAGATGCATGTATATCACAAAATGCTCCTTGTATCACTACTACTTGCTAGCTAAGGGTAGCAAGATTGAAATTTGGCTAGTTAGAGTCCTCACGTGCATTTTGACGTGTGCATTTTAATGATGAGTCAGTCAGTGAGCGAAAACATCTCTTCTAGGCCAGCCCTCTAGGCAGTCTGGCAAAAAAGCTCATTGAATTTATTTAATTCAATTGTGTACATCAGTTCCACTTGAATGAATTGCGTTACATTAACACAACTTGTTTTCATACATCCAACATGATTTGATCTTGTATTTTCAAAGCCGTGACTAAAATCGCCCCAGTGCGGGACGGAACCTGGGTCACTGGGATATGAGGCAGCAACACTAGTGAATTGATCACACTCACTGTACATAATTCAAACTAGTCATTAGAATCTCATTTAAATTAAATTTAGCAAACACAATGAAATCAAATTTTGATTTATATTTTTATGTAAACTATATGTAATATATTCTCTTAAATCTGACCAACCACATATTCCCTTTTCTCAGTGTAACTAGACATTTGGATGAAAATGAAACTCTGTAAGCAAATATAGTAAGCTACTCATAGGGAACAGTTTTGTGTGATTAGTAGTGATGGGTCGTTCTTGAACGATTCATTCATTTTGTTAGAAATTACACTGAGCCCTTCTTGTTCAGCAGAGCCCCTCACTAAGCAAGTCAACGCGTAAAGTTTAAGTTTAAGGAATTCAAATTTTATTTGTCACATACATAATCATACACAGTACAATGTGTAGTGAAACGCATGTGCAACATCCTATAGGTTCTGTAGGTTCTGTACTGGAATAAGTTCAGAGTCTGAGTCGTTCGTTCATCACTTGACAGCCCCATAAGCTTGTCAGATAAGAGGGGAGGTGAGCTAATCGTAGACTAAAGATCCAGGTAAACAACGAATTAATGTTTTCTGTTTCTTATAGCATTATAGTTTTGTTTTGTTTGTAGTGTGATCAACGTTTGCGGAAGTAGTAGATGTGTTAGGGAAGTAACACGTAACATTTTAATTATATTTTGCTAAAATGAGCAAAATGAACGAAATGACTCGAAAAAAAAATCATTCATTTTGCTGAACGAGACTCAAAGGTCCGAGTCAGTAAAATAATCCGAACTTCCCATCACTAGTGATTAGAAGTCTGAGGCATGAGATAATGAGGTAATGAGTCATGTGTCAGATCATGTGATAAGTTTTGTAGTTTGTTGTACAGAGGATTCTGGAAAATGGTGTTCGTGGTTGCAGGAGGCCACCTACTATGAAAAAAATAATTTGGGGTGACTTGCATTTTGCAACACAGAATAATTATTGCTTTGTCATAGTGAATCATTTTCTTGCCATTACTACAATGCTAATTGCTATAGCTTGAAAATATGATGCTAGCTTCATGGCGATGTCTTGTACTGAGGAATGAGATGACTTTATTATTATTATTATTATTATTATTATTATTATTATTATTATTGCAATGCCTTAGAATTCATTGGAAAATTATTTTTATACCTCTTTAACCAAAGTATTGTGATCGTTTGGCTAGGCTACCACAGTTGAAAACACACAGAAATACACAGAAATGGTTTAATCCAGATCTTCCAAAGATCAACGTCACGTTCAACATAGTTAAAATTTTGTTTATATCGTTGACCTACTTCCTAAAGTGATTTTTGGCTGCAATTTCATGAGTCACAGGTCATAGGTTAGAACCACTGATCTATGATGTGGCCCAGATAATGACAACAGTGATTACAGGCAACACTGGGCACTGGATTACAAATCAATATCAGTTTCAAATAGAATTTTGCTAAAGAGCCTCTGGCTGTCCACATACAAAACACTACCATGACAGAATCAAGACGCAGAAAGACTCCACACTGTCTGATGTAGACTCAGACTGGGAGAGATTTCCCTCAGGTAAACTTTACCATCCCACTTCAGCCTTGCTCAACAAGATCAACAGTAATCACTCTTCCTTCCTCTCTCTCTCTCTCTCCTGCTTCCCTCCATCCTCTGCAGCTCTATCTGACCCATGGGGAATGGAGCGATGGATGAATGGATGTCAGACAGGGGAATGGGTTGTTTAAATTTTAACTGTACCATCTAGTGCTCTCATTCTCTGCTTTTATTCTCTTAGATGTCCCACAAACCTCTTTATTTCTGTCTCCATTTCTCTTTGTTTCTTTTCTTATTGACAATTGCAGCATCTCAACCTCAATATTTTCAGCATCACTCTGTCCACCTACCTCTCTAATGTGGCTATTACTCTTCTACTCTCTTTCTAGTTATTTAAAGTTTTGTTGTTCTTTCTCATTAATGTGGCATTAATGTGTAAACAGGGATAATAACAGCCATGGACCACTAAAGGTGTACAATAGAGCACTAAGTTTCATACACAGACATTAGACAAATGCTCTCTTAGCTGTAATACAGTGTAAGCATTCTGCATTCTCCTCAATGGGTGATACATTTTGAAACCATCCCACCATAAAGAGACCCATAAACTGCTTCAGTTCCTAATAGGGTCTTGCACAAACTGTGCTAAAAGACAAAACATCTGACTGAACATCATAGATGGCTGCTATCTGTTGATCCTACAAAAAGGCATCTGTCATTATAAAAAATTCAATTCCTGAGTAATTCAAGTGGTAGTTGTATTTGGTTTGTAATTCGGATACCAAGATTTACAAGACATCACGTTGAGAGTTGAGGTATGCATACCTTGAACCTAAGTGTCTTTTCAACGTACCTTGTACTTGTACACCGTGATACACTACGTAAATATAGTAGGAGTCATAAGACTTGATCAGAGTCATTATGGAGATAATGTGTAGTGATGAAGCCTGTTGTTTGCAATCTCAACAAAAGGCAAAAGGGTTAACATTTCTGCTGTGAGCTGTGGTGTTGTCTTTTGTGGGTAAATATGGTTTTGAGTCTGGCTAATATCTTTATTTTCACTCTATGAAGTGTTTAAATGTGAGGTGACTGTGTTATGCGAGAGAGATATAACACTTTTGTGCTGCACTTTACTGTATTTTGCTGAGTTTTGTCATGGTTGCCACTTCCCTTCGTATTCTGATTCTGGAAATATTAGCATCCATTTGAGCTAATTAATTTTCCTTGTAAAAAAAAAAAATAGCTTCTACCAACAACCAGACTGTATCCTCCCTTCATGTGTGTAGTAGTGTACAACAGGTGGCATGATTTGGAAAAGATTAGCACACAACACAGCATCAGCTTAAACTTAACAAGGTGTCTTTTTATATTCTTGGTTAACCACATTACTTTTTATATTTGCAGTTATCCGTTATCTCTTTTTTCGTTTTCTTCCTGCTGGATCAGTGAAGTAAAGAGTAAAAAGTTATATCAAAAGCCTACTCAATCTGCTTCTCTGCCAGGCAACTGTGAATGAAAAAAATGCTAGCCAGGATTCATAATCTTGTCCCGGGCACCCGGGCTAGTGATTTGCCCACCTAAGCTAAAATAGAACCCTAGGAGTGGAAATGCCTTTATAAACTACTTGGAGACAACTAAAGTCAAACAAGTTACACAAGTCTTAATGCACCAGACATTTCAACCTTCCCAGTTGTAATGCATCAGCCATTTGAACCCACAAAACAAGTGAAACCTCAAAATAGGATGTGCTACGTTTGCATTTAACAAACTAGCTGGACAGATATGTTAATGCACAGTCTGAGTTGCACAGGCAAACTGAGAATTAGCACTTGTTTCTCACATTAGAGGAAAGATGCAATGAAGATACTTATGATGTCACTCTGACAGGCCAAAAAAAGGATAAATAAACAGGCGTTGTATGGCTGGACGCAGTTGTACCATTGCATCAGCGTGGTGCGTCCGCGATTCAGACACAAAAATGGAACCAAGGAATTCAAAGAGCGCTCTCTGGCATTCTGGAATCGTTTCCATGGCTCCCCACAATTGACAGCAGATTGAAGGGTTTAGTGGGAAAATGGGGCATTTGTGTGTCGTACTGAATGTAGTAATGATTGCAGTTAAAGAGTATGGGGGATGGTGAAGAGGCCATGGTGAGCATCCAGCTCGAGAGAGCCCCCATTAGGTGAAAGCTGAATAGACTGTTAAGCTTAAAATCACGAGATATTTTTCTATGGCACTCTCATTAAACACAAATTGAAATAAAAAAGGAACATTGTTGCTCATTATAATATGTCAGGATGTCAGGATTCATCAATATTGATCACAGAATTCTAAATGCAGTTCCTTCCTTTAAACAGCTTCTGAATTTTGACTATCACCATGTATTTGTGAATGTGGAAAAAAGAATATTAACCTGTAAGTGCAGTCCTTCACACAGGGTTGCCAGGATCGTGAGTTTTTCAACAAATTGCACTTGTGGTCACCCGCCTTTTTCGTTCGGACACCCACCGTTAAAAACCTGATCAAATTCGTCGAACAAAATTTCGTTTACTAATCGAGTAAATATAATCAGTTTATGCAAACATAGGCTATATGTTAAAGAGATAAATAAATAAAGAGAAAGTGTAAGTGCAGACAGTGTATCTATGATATGCAGAAGAACTTCAGACGTAAGCTATATTGTAAAGTTTGGGAGAAGGAATGGGGATTATGGATTGACTAATGGCCTACCAGGCAATATTTTTTTCGGATTCCACTTATGACGTATAGTCTTTACTCACACGTGGTACCAACAAACGGTGTGTTTCTTCTTTTTAGTGTCTTTTCCAATGGCCATTTTTTCTGAACTAGTTTAAGGTCTTTTGTGCAGTTTTTTTTTTTAAAGAAGTAGTTGGGCTGTAAATTTACTAACACCTGGCAACCCTACCTCCACATGACTGTACTCTTAGACTATAAACTATACTACTAGGAGAAAATTGGTAAATCTAAAACCCTAAAGGGTTCTTTGGCCTGTCTCTTTGTCAGACCCTTAAAATGTCTATGCAGAATGTGTATGTTTTGGGTGAACTCCTGCTTTTTACAACACAAACCCAAAGTGAGTAAAACAAATTCCAGCCATACATAATTGCCCACAGAAATCCTGTGTTATTGGAACTATGTCACATTATAAAGAAAAATGCAATATTATTTCCACTTCAGGTACACAAAAAAATGGTCTGATGTGGAAGTTGATGGGGTATAATGTGTAAGCTAGACTTCAAAAACTATAATCTGTGAAGTATGTTATTATGATAATGGTATAAGAGTGATGCTTGTATAATACAACAAAGTATACTAAGATTGCAGAACCTTTCATCTTGGTCAAAAACAAAAATAAATCTCTTTCTTTCCCACTCTTTTTACCCAGTGGTGAGGGTGGATGGAGGGGCTCAGTCGGACTCTCCGCCATCACAGGCATGAAGGGAGCAGCCGAAGGAGGTGACACCATCAAGCAGATGAAGGAGGAGAAGTTCCAGTGAGAGCAGAGGGGTGTGAAGAGTGAGGAGGAGAGTGGCATGCTGTTCTGATGGCCATTAGCTAACTATGGCCATCAGCCATCTTATTAAACCCAGTATGGACATTTCCCTGATGCACTGGGTCCTGTGGGCTTGGAGAACTCCAGCAACCAGAATATTCTGGGCCACAATATTCACTTCTACAGAAATGCCCTCATATTATCCACATACTCCAAGGTCAAAACCTTAAAGGCTGAAACCCAGTTCAGATCATACCAGCAGTTGTCATCTGTAATGATACTTTGATCTAAATTGGGCTTCATGTAGCACTGGCATCTAACAAAACAGCTCATTTAACACCACCAACCAAATCTAAATGGCCTTATAACATTCTTCAATGTATTATGAATGATATATACTCCAAAATATATGTATGTAAACCATGCATTTGTTCCCCTAACAAACTAATCCATAAAGTAGTCAACTGAAACCAACTGAAGATCACCAACCCAAGGAAAGCCACTTCATGTTTTAAAGACACTCTTTAAAGAGCTCAGAAAGCAGGTCTGTTTTTCAGACTGATTGCAGCCATTGCCTCCTGCTCCTGATGATCTGATCTCACCAAACTCTCAGATGAATAAGAGATCTAGAGCTGGACCTATGACACATATAGGCCATATATGGACTCCACAAGAATGCCTCAATCGCACTAACCTCCTTTGCTTGGATTTTGAGTCTTTGTTCTTATTCTTACCCCTGCCTAGAAAATAGGATTAAAAAGCATGTCTTTGAGGTGTTGGTCAGATTCCTTCCTTCAAAGTAGTGTACAGAGATTTGAAAGGTTGCCCTTTAAGTCCAGGCCTGTTAGTGGTGCTGTTTTCACCCCTAATGGTGGTTCATGAAGTGAAGCTCATTCTGTATCAGCGAGTGTAGGCGACATCTTGAAAAGGTGACATTTACTGACCTTTACGTTTGTAATGACTTGCATCTATACTTAGCACGCCCTCTCTCTCTCTCTCTCTCTCTCTCTCTCTCTCTCTCTCTAAGCAGCTATCTTTTTCTGATATACCCACATACAATCTCCATTTCCTCCACACATACATACTGTAAGTGCATTGTATTCCCTCTGCTATTACCTCACTTCCACCCAGGTTTATGTTACAGTGCTGAGTTGTATGGTTTTCCTTTCACTGAGAGCAAACTATAGCGGGTCAGTTGGATGCAATTCTGCAATTCTGCACAGCAGAGGGAGTCAGCTTAATACATTACCCTCTCCTTTCATACACATACACATCACCGGTGTAATTCCCAGACTCAATATTCAATGATTCATCTTCAGACTTCTGTTCGCCATTTACCTCTCTCAGTTTCACCCTAAGGCTGACTAACTCAGCTTTGAGAACCATGGGTAAATGATTCATGCCGTGGTTGGTGAGTGGCCCACATGTGGTAACCTGGGGTCCATTAGATGCTCTAATGTGGTTGCGTTCCATAGCCAGCTCAGCATCATTGGACTATGAGTGGTTATGACTGGCTGTAAGTGCTGTATCACTGTGCTGGTGGTAATGCTGTAAAAAATAGGTATAACCAGAACCCTTAAAGGTTCTTCAGTTTGTCCCTTTTGGGGCCCCCCAAATGTTCTATGTAGAGCACTGCAACAGAAGGTTCCTCTGGAGAAACCATTAGGTATTATGTAGAACCCTGTCTACATAGTGTTTTATGTAGACAAATGAGACAAATTCCAATTAGACTAACTGTCTAATTGGTGGATTGATTATGAGTAAAATCTACTAGCCAATCACAGCAAAGAATGTGAGAATGGCGCAAATGCAGAACATTCTTTTATAGTACCCATGGGAAAAGCTAACATGGCAACAGAGATGAATTGCTGGTCCATGTTTTAGATGTATAGCGCCACCTTGTGTGCGGATGTCCCAAACAACTAATTTAATTTCATGTGTATTTCAACAGTAACTTAGCAGTCTGTGAGTAAGTAAGTGAATAAAAATGTCTACACATACTATCAAATCACTTCAAGCTGACCTGGGGGTGCACAAAGAAGCTATAGGAAAGAAAGAGTTCAGCAATCAAGAATGAGTAGTGCGAATGTGGGCAAACACTCACATACCATCCAGCACCACAGCAGAACGGCCAAAACCAACCAATTTCATCTGCCCCCCCCAAGGATTACATCCTTCCTTCATTAACCTAATGAGCGGTAGTGGCATAGAAATACATTGAGCACGAACACACACACACATATAGCTTTACTGTGTCTGCTGCATGGCTTTCTAGTTTACTACACAATCCAGAATGGGAGCTTGTAATCTAGTGCATCACTCTCAGGTCACTGGGCACAAACTGAGGAATGGCAGTGGGATTCAAACTGCAATAAATAACCACTATAATATTGATCAAACTTTGTTTAACGAGCACAGTATTGACACTTTTTTCTATTTTACTCAGGCTTATCTAATGTAAATAGCTGACATTAAAGGTATTGCATACTGAAACAACTGTACATTTACTTATTTCTGTAGCATTGGGCTTGGAGCAGCTGAAAGATGCCCTCATGGTTGGATGTCAGTTTGATAGAACCATTGCCTTATTGCTTTGCTCCTTTGTTTCGCTTCACTTGGCTAATACAAGCTTCAGCTTGGCGTGATAAGCTGAAGTCAGTATTCTTCTCCTGTCTGGCAGAGCAATAGAGAGTCTGTTCTTGCGCATTATAGTTCAGAGCCGTCCTCCTCACTCAGCTGGGTGCTTTCCATTAAATCATTCTATGGAGCGTATCATTGGCCTCTGCAGTTAGCCGCTGTGTTGGAGTTTAATGCATTTTATGGCTCCATTGCCTCACTCATTGAGCTCTACTCCACCATTTTGCTGAAAGCACTTACAGGTGAAAAAGAAAGACAAGTCGCTTTATTGTTCTTTTTTCTCTTTATTACTTTCTCTATGAACACATAAGGCAACAGAAGACTGTCATTGTTGCATGAACAGAGAAATGCAAGAGAAGCTCTCATTTTTGCAGGACATGATGTACTTTCAGTTTAGTCTCCAGAGTACTGATATTTTCATACCATTAAACAGGAATACAAGTGATTGAGTGGATAATAAAGTGTTCCTAGTATCATAGTACAGTGAACAGAAGCTAACATGGATTTTCTTCTATGAACTGCTCCAACAGCACAATGAAGAACTTCTATATTCAGCATCTCAGTATCAAGTCTTCATTCAATAACCAGCTTTTACTTCCATTTATCACCCAAGGACGAGTATAGAATGTACACAAGCCTAGTGATTAATAGTCATATGCAAAATGTGTTGCTCTAGCTAACTTTGTCCTCTTGTGTTCAGTTCTATTTTAATCCAGTCCTGTTCTTTTATAGAAAACATGGTTTCGTTTCTTGATAGAATTACCTTTTCAGAGCAGAATTTTATAAAGACAGTTTACTTTTGTAGCACTTAAACTGATTGAATTAGTACACTCAAAGAGTATCCAGCACCACAAAGTGCCTGTGGACTAAGTCAGGTGTCTTTGAGCTACATTCATAAAGTTCAATTTTGCATCGCTTTGCTCTTTCTTTATGTCTGATCTGTATAAAATGTAAGTTGTATGTATGCTTTCTACATTTTATTGGGTCTTTAGTCAAGAGAAGATGGTCATGATGGTTACAGGACATTACATCATAATCCAAATAAATTTACATCCAGGTTAAAGTTTAACAGAAGTGGGCTTGAACATTCACAAGCTACATATGCTATATATTCTTAGTATCATGAAGTAAGATGCAGAAACTATCATCTACTGTCACTTTCCTGTGTTATTATTATACCATTCTATGCATTTACAGGATAATACAACAGATTAGTCTTGACTGCATATGAAATCAGTGACAAGTGACAATACTTGATGTGAGTTTGTGTTTGGCAAACCAAAACTATGGACAAATCCTTTAAAACCCTGCTTTAGATGGACACAGAGACACTCTTAAGAGGCCATATGCTTAGATGAAGATGCCAACGGTGATTCTCAAGGGGGAATTCACTCTGTCAGTCCCTGCTCCCCTAATGGGGATGAATGTTAATTGTACTTAGCCCATATTCCCCAATGCATTGTGTAAATGTGACAAATTTCATATAGTTGTTATGACAGTACACTTATGTAAATGAATCGAATGAAACGAATTAGTTATCTAATAGAATAAAGCCAAATATGATTGCTCCTGTCTTATCTGATTCTTCTTCTTCTTTTTAACTCACTAATGAAACTATAAAAACATATGGTCATGCATTTAGGATGAATAGATAAGCTTTGCTACATGTTAGATCACCAATTAGACAATAATGTTTCCTGATTACTTAAATGAGTATAAAGTCAAACAATTCACTGTTGATATAGAATACATATACCATATGCCATTAAGGTAGTTATTTTTCTATGTACACATGTACAGTGAAAGCCTCATATATTATGACAGCAATTCATTCAAACTTCTTGTTCTCAAAGTACTGACATATACTTACAATATTTAGAGAAATGAGAGTAGGAAACATTCAGGCCATTTACAGCCTACAGGTGAAATGTTCCTTTGAATGAGCATATTAGCATAATTTGAACCCTAAGAGGTTCTACATAGATCCCTGCAGCAGAGAATTCCTTAAAAAAAGTCAAAAACGGTTCTAAGTAGAACTATCACATATACTCAATAACATCAAAGTTACAAGTCTTAGCTAAAACTCCTCACCTATCCAAAGTTAAAAGCAGAAGCATTACATGCTAAACTAAGCAACTAACTCCAAAGTTCCAAATAGAAACTAAAACCCTCAATTATACATCATTTCAAGTAGAAGCTAAGAGCCCTCAAAACTATCCAAAGTAGCTATTCAATGTTTTAAGTAGAAACTAAGAACTGTTAACTGTCCAAACTTTCAAGCAGACACAAGAACACTTATCTACCCTCATTTCTATACAAAACTAAGAACCCTTAGCTATCCAATGATCCAAGCAGAAGTGAAGTATCCTTAACTAACCAAAGTTTCTGGTAGAAACCAAGAACTCTTATGTACCCTCATTTCTATACAAAACTAAGAACCATTCGATAATCAATGTTTCAAGCAAAAGCTAAGAACCCTAAAGTATCCAAAGTTTCAAGTAGAAACTAAGAAACTTTAGCTACATAGAGTTTCAAGTAGAAGCTAAGAACACTTAACTATCCAAGTTTTCAGGTAAAAAAAACTAAGAACACTTAGCTATCCAAAGTTACAAAAAGTAACTAAGAACTCTGATCAATCCTCATTTCTATACAAAACTAAGAACGCTTAGCTATTCAAAGTTACAAAAAATAACTAAGAACTCTTATCTACCCTCATTTCTATACAAAACCAAGAACACTTTATACTTTACACTTTATTTACAATATATTTTTTGTGAGTCCATTTATTTCTGTAATGTCCATTGTTAAAAGCACTATACAAATAAAATTGAATTGAATTGAATTGAACACTTAGCTATCCAATGTTGCAAGCGTAAGCTAGTAAACCTTTCCAAAGTTCCAATTAGTAATAAAAACCCCTTAATTATCCAACATTTCAGCATCTGCAATTCTTGGGAATTGATAGGTTTCAAAGTACATTTGTAATTCTTATGAATCGGTAGATTTCAAAGTTCATAAAGCTAAGCACCTTAGCTATTCATGGTTTCAAGTAGAACCTTAAAACCCTTAACTGTCCAAAATTCTTAACTTATTTATATACAGAAAATAAGAACCCTTAATTATTCAAAGCTCTAAGTAGGAACTATCCTAAATTTTAAGCAATAGCTAAGACCCTTTAACTATTAAAGGTTCTGTTAATAGATTTCAGCAGAAGCTAAGAATTCATATTTACCTAGTGTTTCAAGAAGACACTATGAACCTTTAACTACCCCAAAACCCTTGAGGAACCATACAGTACAGTGAAGAGATGTGACAAAAAAAATTACTTAAACAAGCAAACAGATTTTTTTTCTCTAAACAGTGCATAAGGCACAAAGTAGCAATTCTCCAGACAGCATCACAGCGTAAAATCCCACACAATGTGCGGTAACCAGTATTGCTGACATCAACTATCCGCAAACCGTTAACTATTATAGTAAATAAACATTGTCCATGAGGGAAATATATTGGCAATTCAACTGCTACTTGGTATTGCTATAGCGTGTGAGAAGTGTGGGAAACAGGGGCTGGACGAGGACCAACCTCCCACTCTGAGACTAAGGGCTTTTCAACTGAAAGGAGCACTGACATGAAAATATTCTTGTAATATCACCTTCCAAATCTAATTCTCAGCTACTGTACACTAATGCAAATATGCTGTACGTTTTGCCAAGTGTCAAATTCCTCACCTTAAAATCCAGGGCATTCCGAAAACCACCAAGGATGCAAAGGTTCAGAAAGAGTCTTATAGATTTTACAAGTTTGAAGTTGTTTTGATGACTTGAGGACATCAATTGATCAGTGAGAATTTAATTTTTTTCAGTCATTATCAATTAAAGACACAATTAAAGAAAAAGAAAAACAAGAATAGAATAATCTGTTTTGACCCACTGTGTCATGACTGAATGAAAATCACTATGACTATGACTGGGCAACTAGCAACTTGGCCTTAATTGCCAAACCTTAGTTTCACTGTAGGGGATATAAGAACTGTTTTCAGTTCTTTTAGGAACGTCGGAGTAGGTAGAGAGAGAAAAACCACAGAGTACTGCTGGGTAAAGTATTTGCCAAACCACATAGCAAAACACATCCATATGCTTCATTAGAGCTTGGCCCCTGACCCACTGCAATCCATGCGCCACTTAGCTTCTCATAGATCTGCCCAATAAAAGTGCACTTTTATTACATATGCATTTAAAAAAGTCACTTATTTCACCAGGAGCTTTCAAAAAGAAAAAAGAAAATCATAAGTGCCTTCACTTTATGGCTGGGAGAAGGTAAAGAAGTCTCCCACACACATCCAGTGCGGCTGTTACTGACTGCCGATCTCCCAAGTGTAAGTGTTTAATTTTAACCTGTCTCAGACACACACACACACACACACACACACACACACACACACACACACACACACACACATTCCTAAAGCAAGCGCTGTCCTGAAAGTTTAGGAAAAATCTACTCAGATCCAGATGTGGATCAGTCAGGTGGCGCACAAAAGATAAGCTGTCACAGTCTGTGCCTTCAATTAAATTAGCCAGTCAAACTAAACACCATATCAAAATGGAGCTGCTAATCAAATAATAAGCCCTTCATCAATTTAATCAGCCAAAACAGTGTGATAGTGGGTGGTGCGGTGAGACTGCAAGATAAAACACAGTCATCAAAAGGGTCATTTCTGGTGTAAAACTGAACCTTAATGGATAAATGATGCCAGTGTGAAAGCTGTGCACATGCATATGATTACCAAAAAGACACAAACACACCGAGTGAGACACAGGCAGAGAGCAGAGAGAGGAAACCCTTATGTTTTTCAGTCTAACCTCTAACTACCACATCGATAATGCATGTGCAATTACCAAATACAAGAATGGAAGACCTGTTTACTCCAATCTCACTTATAATGAAAATACAAGGGCATCTGCTGAGTTCTGTCAATAATCTTATATGTGAAACATGGATTTTTTTTGTAGAAATGATCAGTCAGAGGTATTTGCAAATTAAGCTCTAAAATCTAGATAATTGACAGCAGCAGGTAGTGCTGCTGCTTTACAGCTCCAGGGTCCCTGGTTTAATCCTGAGCTCGGATTATTGTCTGTGTGAGTTCTGAACGTTTTCCCCTTGTGGGTTTCCTTTGGGATGTCTGGCTTTTTCCCTTCTCCGTTTAACATGCAAGTAGATGCATTGGCTATGCTAAATTGCCAATCTGTGTTAATGAATATGCGAATATGTGTGTGCATAGTGTCCTGTGATCCAGGTTGTATTCCTTGTTCATGCCAATTGTTCCTGGGATTGGCTCCGGATGCATTCTGACCAGGATAAAGTGCTTACTGCAGACGAATGAATGAATCTGGATCTTTCATATTTTTAGGAATGGGACTCCTTTAAAATAGGTTTATTTGCAAAGTCAGCATAGCTCAAAGTAACTATGGACGTTCCTCAGGTTTAAGTTAATTATGCAAAAAAAGCTTAAAACATACAGTAACACCTTTGGTAAGTCTTTCTCCTAGAACCTTATTTACAGTGTACTGGTTAGTTTTGAATTCCCATGACATATTTCAAACATTAATTGACAAAGTTCAGCAACTGCACTTAGACTTCCATTATAAGTGAGGTTGTAGAAAATGGGTTTTCCATTCTTTTCTCAGTATGGGAAAATGTGTTAAAAGTTTTTTTTTCCTGTGGTAATCACACCTACGCTACAAATGCAATGGATAGCGATTAAGTTGAAAAACACTGAAGCATTTCCTTAAGAATGTATCAGAGAGGTATAGAAAAGTTTTTGGCTTTACAGTGATGAAGTCATTGCTAACCCTGAATAAACAAGAACTGAACACACAGTGTTAAAAACACAAATTCACATGGTTACAATCTCTACTATAGTGTATATTGTGAAAACTATTGAACTGAAACATGTTTCTCTTTTGCATGTATCTCAACCACAAGTAAAGTTAAGTGTTTTTTTAACTGGTTCGCTATGGCATCTAGCAATGCACACACCATAACATTCATTGTGTGACGAAATCACACTTAGCTAGCAAGGTTTTTAGACATCCTTAAGCAGACTGACTGTTTTTACCACCATGTTTATTAAACTGGGCCACCACACATTTGAAGAATAATGTAAAGATCTAGCAAATGCTTTTGTTGGAATGAACTCATACTACATGTATATTGGTTGTTGGTCATACAACATTATATACTTGGTTTTCTGAACTGAAATTGTAACCTAGAGATTGCTATTGTTCACTGACCATCTGTTTGGAATATAGAGACAGAGCATGAAGTACAAAAAGCAATTAGAGCACTATTTGAACAATTTTAACTTAAAAAGAAAAAATATGGAAGGAGCTTTCAAAATGAAGTGAAAAATCCTTTAAATCATGACCATGTTGTTTTTTCATGGATTACATCATCATGGGATATTAATCTCATTAAGATACAAAAGGCTAGTTTTATTACCAGTGGATAGTAATGTAAGATGTGCAGTTAGGCTTTGCAGATTAATGACTGCAGCATCACTGCTATTGTTTCACTATGAAATGCTGGAACTGCATTTTACTTCACAAATTTATGAAGGAACGAAGGCTTTTAAATATACCTGTGGTGGCTTATTGCTCACATGGATACCCCATAAAGTCTTTTAAAGGAATACTCCAGCATTTTAAAACCTGATCTCTACACACTGAGTCTGAGGCACAATTAAACTTGACAAAAGTTTGCATGCACTTACAATATAAAGACAAATACAAATGAATGTAATTTATAGTTTCACAGATATTCCTTCATTATCACACATAACAAAAATTGCAAAATAGTGTATATTAGAGTTTGTAAGATATTAAAAAATTAGTAAAAAATCTAAATGATATCAGTTCAAAAGTTTGCACCAACTTTTTGTATTTATAATCACCTTTATACTCGGAATAGCATTTGGATCCTCTCAGTTGTAATATTCACCCCATTCACGCATCTACCCTCTTCCTGATATATCTGTATCTGTTGTATCTCACTCACTTTCTCGCTCACATTCAGTAACCGCTTTATCCCAGGTCAGGGTCATGGTGGATTCAGAGCCTACCCTGGGAACACTGGGTGTGAGGTGGGAATACATCCTGGATGGGATGCCAGTCCATTGCAGATCTGTTGTATTTCCCAGATGTCAGACACCACCTTCTTCAGATTAGGTCTGGAGATTGAGAAGATCATGGCAAAACTGTGAATTTGCACTTTGCATTTATTTCCTTGACTTTTTTTTCTGTTTATAAAACCAACATTTTCTCATGGTTTATATACACCTATGTATATTTAATATTTAACAATTGAAATTAATTTTATTTGTAGACAAATTGAAATGAAAGTCTCAGTTGAATTTCATAATTAATTTTTAAACCCATCCTGTTTTTATCCAACTTTCTAGAGCAACATAGTAAAAAATTTTTAAGTTTTTCTGCATAATCACTCAATCACTTTCTTATTTATCTTGAGCTACATTTACTATGTTGGTAAAACATAACCACATTTTCTTACCTTTAAAAAATGTTCCAAAAGTATGAATTACGTAGATTTAGTACATATGTGCACACATACACACACACATACACACACACACACACACACACACACACACACACACACACACACCTGCTGCTGCCCCCAAAAAGTCTACGGACCACCCAAAACTACTTTCCCCTATCCGTTTCTTTCTTTCTTTATCTCTCTCACACTCTCTTTAGACTAGTCTGTAAGTACAAAAGTATAGAAAAGCATTCATCTTGCATGCTTTTCTATTCAAGTCTACAGTATATATTCATGACATACTTTATTTATTTACATATTTATTGCAGTATGACTCATATATGCACATACATGTATCCTCACTCTCACTCGCACACACACATACACACGTTAAACTGTGTCACTGTCTCAATTACAGTGTTTCATTGGTGCTGTGTTAAACAGAGACTGCCATGACACTGCCTGGCCATCTGTTCATCTGTAACTATCATCGTCAAAACACTACACACACATGCACGCACGCACACAAGCACACACACATGTACACATTCGCACATACATGCTTACTGCCATATGCTTTAACGACTCACATTGCAGCTTTAAAATGTAACTCTATCAGATATGCTGAGCTGTTGGGTCTCTTTCATTAATTCTGTTCACGCTGTATTTATACAGTACTTATAATTGTGTGTGTGTGTGTGTGTGTGTGTGTGTGTGTGTGTGTGTGTGTGTGTTTTGCCAGTTATCTTTGCTGCAGTGCTCCTCTGTGGCTCAGTGCCACACGAATACCAAACACCATCAGCTAGAGAGTAAGTTGCCATACTTCTTTCCTGTTTGTGTGTGTGTGTGTGTGTGTGTGTGTGTGTGTGTGTGTGTGTGGTTTAGAGGGCGAAGGAAACTTTGAGTGTTGATATATAAATTTTAGATTGTTAGACTACTTTATATCATAATAGTGTGTATTAGGACCTCTGTATGTATTTGCATTTAAAAGTGGCTAGTGGCAGATGTGCATGCATGTGTGTTTCTCTGTGTGTATTTCCGCACCACATGGAGCACACTGCTCAGAGCTGCTGCGTGTAAACAGACCTGCGGCAACTCATCTGTGCATCCTCACTCCTGCATAATAAGATGCGACAATTTATAATAACCGTTCATTCATTATTTCACGCCATTGCTGCATGTGCATTCAGAGCTGAGGCCCATTAAAATGAGAGGCTTTGAAACAAGACCTTCTATCCATTTGTTCTCTGTTTGTTTACCTCTTTATGCATTTTCTTCAGGCCTATTATGATAAATAGTGCTGGAAGGGCAGATGTGGCAGGAGTAATGGAATAACTGATCGAGCTGGAGTCTCAGCTTCATTCATAAATCTGTATTTATTTCATGCATGCTAGAACTGTCAGATTTTTTTTTTTTTTACTTTTCAAAGACTATTGAAGCTCTCATAACATTAATGGATTTAAAGGCAAAACTATCCAAGGTGAAATATTTTAAACCCCATCTTGGAGAAAACCAAAGGATTGTATTGAGATAACTGTGTAGACATGGAACTACATCCTTTCCTTGAAACTAAAAACTTTAACATATCTCTTTACATATATTTCTTTCAATTATATGTAAGGACTGAAACATGATGGGGCATGCTGTTATAGGAAAATGATCAGCTATGAGTTAATATTACCACCCCAAAGTTGATTATTTTGCAATAACAATGCATCCGGCAGTGTTTTATTCCTCTTGTACCATAGTAATTTGCCAACATTTACTGTTTTATACTACACATCATACATTTACAGTTCTATGTGATAGAAAAATATCAGCGAGAATCAAGAGGAAGGTGTACAAGACAGTGGTGAGAGCAGCCATGCTGTATGGTTT
>CM074957.1:6966520-6981907 GCA_037577455.1 Pangasius macronema
GCCCATCACCTCCTCATCACCTGTGTTCCCCTCACCAACATGTCCATTAAAATCTGCTCCTATCACCACTCTCTCACATGTAGAAATACTCTCTATCACCTCATCTAATTGACTCCAGAATCTCTCTTTCTCCTCTAACTTGCACCCTACCTGTGGGGCATAACCACTAACAACATTCAACATCACCCCTTCAGTCTCTAACTTCAGACTCATCAACCTGTCTGATACTCTCTTCACCTCCAGAACATTCCTCACAAACTCCTCCTTCAACACCACACCTACCTCATTTCTCTTACTATCCACACCATAATAAAACAGCTTGAATCCTGCTCCTATACTACAAGCTTTGCTACCCTTCCACCTGGTCTCCTGTACACACAGTATATATCCTTCCTTCTCTGCATCATGTCAACCAGCTCTCTACCATTCCCTATCATAGTACCAACATTCAGAGTTCCTATACTCAGTCCTACACGCTTACCTTTCCTCTTCTCTCTCTGTCTATGCACTCTCCTCCCTCCTGTACTTCTTTGACCAACAGTAGTAGGTATGAAATTCAGAGTACCGATTCGCATGATTACATTTGGCAACGTTTTATGCCAGATGCCCTTCCTAACGCAACCCTCTCTATTTATCTGGGTTTGGGACCAGCACAGAAGTCACTGAACTGTGACCCCCATGGCTAGATTTGAATTGGAAATATATAGCCTGAAAAGTATACATGCCCAATGTAATGGCACAAACACATTCATTCGCAATTCAAAGTAATGGATATTATTCCTCTAAATATTGTTAGATAACTCTTCTTCTTCATCTTTGGCTGGAGAGCTACCATGCATCAGTTCTGAGTGCACTACATAAATACATACTTATTACTTTTCCTTTACATTATACTTCTTTTTTCAAATGCACTGGGAAGATGTTGGTATTATGTTGCAGAACAAAATAAAAAGCAGTGACATGATGACATGTAGTGCATACAAGCTCTGAAGGGGTTAATGAACTGCAGTAGGCTGTAATGTAGAAAACATTATTTGAATACAGTATTTGCACGTCAGAGCATGTAAGTACTAGGACACACACACACACACACACACACACACACACACACACACACACACACACACACACACACACACACACACACACCACTTCAGTGCCTCTGCGCGCCCCCTAGTGGTACTTTTTATTAGTACACACAAACCACGCGCTTTCTAGGAGTCTCGTGACGTCATACCGATGACATTCATTCACTCTGCTTTTTTTTCTAATTCGCCCAAGTTATTACCCCAGGTATTAACTTACAGGTAGTAAGACATACAAAAATATTAAAGATTTTTCAATAACATGCACTGTGAAAGGTTCTGATATAATAACTCTCAAGCGGATCAAACGAACAAAGAAGCATAAACATGATCAAAGCTGTAAAAGGAGACAGAAAACAGAGAGATAGCATCAAGCATATGAAAGTGATATCAAGAACAAATATTATCTCACGCTAATGTATGCTATGGGTATTAAAAACAATTAGAGGAAAAATGAACTAAGATCCAATGAGGAGAAAGAGAGAAAACATTTCATGCTGTGAAATTAATATTAGATGATAAGGCATTATTAAAGCCTATGCCGGTAGTCTGACGTTCAGTTCAGTCATATGCAGGAAAAAAGCAGACGTGTCTGTAGGTGTGCAGAGAGGTACAGATAAAGATAGCAAACATATAAGACGCATAAAACTGATATCAGAGAATAAATAATCTGACACTAAAAGGTAGGCTACTGCACGTGCCAAAAAGAGAAGAAAGGATCGAAAGAGGTGTAAAAAGAGAACGTGAGACAACAACAACAACAACAACAATAATAATAATAATAATAATAATAATAATAATAATAATAATAATGATGATGATGATGATGATGATAGCAGCAACAACAACAACAACAACAACAACAACAACAACAACAATAATAATAATAATAACAACAACAACAACAACAACAATAATAATAATAATAATAATAATGATGATGATGATGATGATGATGATGATAGCAGCAACAACAACAACAACAACAATAATAATAATAATAATAATAATAATAATAATAATAATAATAATAATAATCATAATATGCACTCCAAAACAGAAATATAAGCTAAAAAAATAAGCAGAAGAAAGAATGTAAGATTTGAATGAGAGAGAGAGGGGTGAGGATGAAGGTGATGTCGTGCCTCCTCCTCCTCCTTCTCTTCTATCTGCTCCTCGTGCCCGTCTCTCAGCTCCGCAGTGCTCTGGCGGACAGCACAGCGCGGGACAGGACACACACACACACACACGCACACACACACGCACACACACGGGACGGGAGCGCGCACGGGCGCGCGCAGAAGGAGGAGAGCACTCCAGTGCTGAAGTCCCACGCACAGCACTGAGCTCGCCTCGTCTTCCACACGGGACTTACTATGAGCTGCTCACGCCTCGGTGACCGCTAGCTGCTGCGCCTTCAGAGAGGAACGAGGCAGGAGAAGAAGCTTTTCAGTCATGGACACTCTGACGTGGATGGTGCTGTGCGCGGCGGTAAGTACCGGGACACTTGCAGTGCGATGCGCACGATGGGATGCAATTAAAGTGTTTTCCAGCTTGCAGCACATGACAGCAACAGCATCCGTGAGTTTGCTTAATGGACAGGTCTGTCTTTCTGTCTTTAGGCTGGTCTACAAACCCTGAGGCTGTTTATCCAATAACTAGAGCGAAAAAATGATAAAGGGGACATTTTATAGGCGAGGAGTGCAAGCGACGAACCATTCACTGGTTCTTGGAATGGATGGATTAACACAGTATGGATGGATGCATGTACTATGTATTATCAGAGCATTAAGGAAGACTGACGCGCACACACACACACACACACACACACACACACACACACACACACACACACACACACACACACACACACACGGTGTTGCTTTAACTTTTATAAGCTCAGATGTGCGTTGCTTTCCAGTGATGCACCAGCAGCAGTGTTCACACAGTAAGTGCAGATGAACAGAGGGAGCACAGTTCAGCCCTCAGGGAGCTGCACATTTCAGGCTTTGCAGATCTGCTGCGATAATAAACACGTTGAAGAACTTGTTCTTCCATACCATATATTCCCACGATTTCCTCACTCGTTTTAATGCGCTGACACATTATTGCGTAATCCCAAGAACAGGTACTGTTTCTTTTTAAACCGACCTTCTTTCCTTCTTTCTTTAAAAATACTTAAGTACTTAGGTAGAAATAATTAAGTAAATTGTTTTTGCTGACATAAATTTGTCTGATGAAAGAAATCATGTTCATCCAGGGAAAGTCAACAAGCACCTTATATCCTTATATGGGACCATGGCTCTGGCTCTGGGGACTGGCAGGTGCTTTAATCCCAATTTATAGCCAAAAAAAAAAAAAAAAAAAAAAAATATATATATATATATATATGAACCACAGAAGTCGTTTTTTTCTTCCCATGGCAATAATTCATGTACACTTATTTTAACACTTATATTCATCTGGACACACACACACACGCACGCACGCACACACACACACACACACACACACACACACACACACACGCACGCACGCACGCACACAAAACCAAAATCATGTCTATCCAGGTAAAGTAAACAAGCAGGTGCTTTAATCCCATTGTATAGTCAGATCATAAAAAACAATACCCCCTAAACAGCGAATTAATCCATACTAACAACTCACTTAAGACTGAACAAAAGCCCTTGTTATGTTTTTTTAGTTTTGTACTGAGTTGGTCCTGGTGCCTCAGCATGCTAATGGGTCCATACTAATTTGGAGGTCTTGTAGACTCTCCTACCAGACAAGTCGTTTCTTTTGTTTTCTGCGTAAAGACGGTTTACACGTCGTTGTGCTCAATGCCAGTGCTGTTCACTGGGGTACAGTAGGGACGTGTGCCGAGAGTGTTGATGTTTAACATTAGCAGGATGCTCTGGAGTTGTAGAGCTGTCACTGTTAACAGAAACCAGCGCTCGAATTTGAGCCACACGGCGCACGCGCTGATTCTCCGCGTGGCGCGCGCGCTCCACATGACCTATTATATTATATGACCTATATATTCTGAGACCTGTTTCATCAGCTTATAACCCATCTAACGAAGTGATCTTAAGTCGTTATCTGGCGCATTCTCACTTTTTTCCCCTTACAAAGTGTTAAGTATGCTGCTTCACCTGTGTGAAAGCGTGTATCACTCTTTGTGCATCATGTGCACTCAGAAACGGATAAAAGTGTCTCCGAAACTCTTGTGCAGAGTTGGATTCGTTTTTATTCAGTCATTCAGAATTTAAAAAGCTGTAGTGTGCTCAGCTCTGGATCAGCAAAACCTGATCGTACATGGTGTAACTGAAGAAGTCCCCATGGGTGGAAGTGTGTGTGTGTGTGTGTGTGTGTGGTGGTCTTAACTGCAAAGTGGACAGCTTGGCAGGATAGAGTTGATCAGCAAAGGGTATTGATACACTCTCATTGTTTAGCGCAGTACTCACACCATGTGTTTGCAGGTTTTTCACCCTTAGTAGGAACCAAACGCATTAATGCATGGAAATGTATCTATGGAGGTATCTGGCTGAATTCCATAAGAAAAGTAATGAATTCTGTATATTTGCTGCATGCATTTATTTAAACACAGCATTTATTTGAAAATGTAAATCAGCCCAGTGATAAGTGTTTGGGGTGCTGAAGTTAAAGCAGAGCATCACTGAGATACTATAACTCCAAATCAATATAAGACTCTTAAGACAGTAAAACAATGTGTGTGTTTTGACACAAAGAGAGACAGACAATGGTAGGATACAGAAGAATATCTGCTTGATTAGTCATACATACATTAGACAAAGATTTGGAAGATATGTAACAAAACAAGCACTGAACTGAAGTGAACTTAACTGAATCAAATTAAGAAGAGAGAAGCAGGAAAAGAGGGGGGCAAAGAAGAGAGTAAATGAGGGTGCTAAATTGGTCCCTGTGCCTGGGCATCTGCTTCTGAAAGAAAGTGGGGGTGGGAAGAGGAGTGTGGGGGCAGAAGAGAAGGGAGAGAGAGTAGTGAGGTGCATACATTCAAAAAGAGCCGAGAGAGAGAGAGAGAGGAGAGAGAGAGAGAAAATGTAACATAAAATTTTTTCGATGGCAGAAAAGTCTAAACTATAGAAGCTTTTCTCTCTCATATGGTGTTTGTAATTGCTTCCTTATTCCGGTTCTTATGCAATCAGCCTTGGTTCTCATGCCAGGGAGATATTTTGTTTGCATCAAAGGCAGTATGTGTATCACTTTATATATTTTCCATATGTATGTAAATACACACATACAGAAGATGGGTGTATCTTCAAAGAATAAGATGGAGGGAGTAATATGAATCAATTAAAAAAATCAAGCAAAGCTAAAAGGATAGTTCAGAAAAAAATGTAATGTGTGTGTTTGTACTTTTTTTTGTTGTTAAACCTTAGGATTGTGTGTGTGTAAATGAAAGCATGTGTGTGTGTGCAGCGCCCTCAATCATCCAGCACCTGGTTGGTGGACACAATCTTAACTGTCAATCATGAACACACACTGTGCACAGTTGTCTTGAGCGAACGCTGGACTTGAACTAAAAGACTTGAGGCGTTAGACACACATGCACACACTTTCTGAGGAGGTTCCCAGTCCTGGAATTGAGGAGAGTGTTTCTGAGTGATTATGTTGGATTTACAAAAATACTCAAGTCACTGGATGATCATTTTCACATGTATGTGCTAACAGCAGGGTTAAGAATCGCCTTGGGGACTATAATCATATACATGTAGAATGTATCAGTGTGTGGCCTATTAAGGCTGCATTCGCTGACCAGTGCAGCGGAAACAGCTGCAAGCAAAATTGTGTACCATCCCTCCTGCACACACCCTGATTTATGGACCGAGTGGTGCAGTAAAGTCCACTCCATGGGCTCCAGTTCGGCTCTTAAAAGCCTCTGTTCCCTCAAAGGAGCGAAAGGACTTACAGTCCACTTATTCTGTGGAGGAGTTAGGGTGTTTCCGCAAAATGAAAGGCCATGGGTGCTTACTTTTAGGTGTTGGTATGTTAAAGTGCGATGTCTTTTTAATGCTGTCCTGTTATTACATCTGATGTGTAATAAAAGCCTTGAGATAAATCAAATCAATAAGTACAAGTTAAAGGAATACTTCATTGCTCCAGTCACCACATCTGTAGCATATGTGCAATCACCACTGAGAGTAACTTCTATGTTTTCCTGTACTGAGTAAGGAAAGGAAACCTGTTTACGCACAATGTGCTTGTATTGGAAGTCTGAAGGCAATTGTTGAACTTGAACAACAAACAACAAATATTTATTTGAAATGCATATTTTTGTAGAATGGTTTCATGAATTCTTCACTCAAAGATTTAAATATTAAGTAAAAAATGTAAATGTAAGTAAAATATATAAATATGGAAAATGTTCTTTAAGAGAGGGAATTACTTTTTTAGAGGGAAAAACATTGTGGTTTCTAATGGAACCAATGGAGTGCCTCAGTTTCTACCCGATCACACATAGATACCTTAGAGAGAAAAATGAGTGTAGCTGGAAGTACCTTTTACTATATTAACTCGAGTTGGAAAGTTGGGTAAAACTACATAAAGAAAACAGCTTTGGGAAAACTTTTGGTGCTTCGTCCTAAAATCTCAACCCTATTTTCATACTAGTGAGCAACAAAGTGACACATGAGCTGTCATTTCCTATGTACATGTGAAACCCACAGCTGTGATGGTGCAATATAGCTCCCAAGTGGTGCAGCAGAAAAGTGTTCACTCTTATCATCTGAGATTGCAAGAATCCCAGTGATGTAACAGCCATAAATGGCCAGAAGACAAGAGAGAAAATTGGCAATGCTCGCTGGGTGGAAGTGTCTCTCTTCTGTCAATCATAGTCACACTAGCCAATCACAGCTGTCTGTAAGCTTGTGTATGTAGAAGAGGGCAGACAGTGCTTGAAAAGATGTGGTTGCCTGGCTCCACACATCTTGGGGGAAGCACAGGATAGCCTTCACCCTGCCTGATTGGTATAGTGCATGATAGGGCAGTTGGCTAATTGGTGGGAATTGGCATTGACCAAATTGGGGGAAAAAAGAATTGCGATTTACATTAGACCAATCTTTTAACCAGTCCACATGGTCCAAAGTTTCTTCTGTTTCCCACTTACAACTTTAGTTCCTACCTGTTTCCATTTACTGTTTGATATGCAAAAATGGAAGAAAAACTTATCCTGTCATCTCTGACTTTTCATTAAATGCAAATAGAGATATTAGGAAGAAAAAAAGACCTTGGAAGGAAGTAGCAGCGATTGTTGGTAGCTCAGAATGTATGGAGCTAGCTTAGTTTCCTTGCTCTGCTAATCTGTCAATGAAGCTAGCATGAAGCCTAGCATAAAACATGAATCAAACAACCAGTTTCTACTCTGATTAGTATATATTTTCTTTTATGTAATGAATCTATATATACAGTAGCTACTACAGTTATTCATCAGAACTGATAAAAAAAATTCTGGAAAGTGCATGGCCACAGGCAACAACAGTAGGGGTCAATACATGCCCACAAGAGACAAAATACAAGCAATACATGTGACTTGTTGCTTGCTAATATGAACAGTGTAAAACTTGTGGTTTTAAAGCTGCATTACATAACTTCATATTTTAAAAGTTTATTGACGGAATTCAACAGCTGTCTATAGACGTCCACTGTAAGTGCCTTTGAAATTTTCTGTTCTTTCCTCCGTACTGGAAATGAGTCAAAATCTTGTTAGTGGTAATCACACATATGCTGGAGATATGTACAGTGAGAGAGATATTCCTTTAAATACCTATGTTAGTCAGTTCTATCAGTGGTGCTGACATTAAGCAAAATGAGAAGAGCTCAATTATATCAATGTGATGAAATGATAAACACTGTGTGTGTGTGTGTGTGTGTGTGTGTGTGTGTGTGTGTGTGTGTGTCTGTGTTTGTGTCTCCATAGGTGGCAGTAGTGTGTGGCTCTACACTAGAATTGCCTGTGGAAGAGGCATGTGAGTCTGGTCAATACACCAGCAGCGGCGATTGCTGCATACAGTGTCCACCGGGGGAAGGGGTAATCACCCCGTGTGGAGATACTCAAACTGAGTGTGGTCAGTGCCTTGACAGTAAGTACATACTGCACACACACACACACACACACACACACACACACAGGGAGAAAGGCAGTCATTATGTGGCTTCATGCAGCCTCTTTGATGTGTGTGTGAGGCTGCAGTTAACAGCATACGTGGTGTCTGATTACTTTCATTAGGAGCATTTTTCTGGGCAGTGCACCGTGTCCTCTCCTACCTGATCCCTGATGCCTTTAGCTCAGTTTTTGTGTTGTTTATTTGATACGATGCTTGGAAAGATAATACATGGTTGAGTTGGGATGCCTTCTATAGAAACTGCTGACACATTTACTGTGAGGTCAATGTCAAGTAGTTTGGGCATGTTCTTCTATATTTACTCACTGTCATAAAAAAGAAATCTTCCCTTTGTCCTCTTCTGTAATAAATTCCTGATGTAATGCAAAGAGAAGGGCCAGGGACGAAATAGGCCTCTCTGTGCACCTGAAACAATTGGATCGATGAATAAGATAAAAACAGCACAAAGGCTTTGAATAGCAGTCCCAAGACAGCTCACTTGTTTTTTTTTTTGCTGCACAATGGGTGTGGAGTGATTCATGCGAAGAAAGAAATATGACCATCTCAAGTGGCGGAGCTTTCAGCTTTGGGGTGGAGACACTTCTCCTAACACCCAATCCATAATATGATTAAAGTTTTATTCTAAACATTAATAAGAAGAACATTGTTTCTCAGGATATACTGTATTTGTAAAATCATAAGGTTTTAGCATCAGATAGCTTCATTGGGTTGATCTAAATTCCTAACAGATCTATACTTTAACAGATGTGACAGCAAGAATCTTGATAGTCATCATCACTACCTGCTGCGTACACTTTGTATTTACCAAGGCAGCTATTTTGGCTTGTCAGAGCTATTATCATACTAGCTGACATTAGAGATGACGAATAATGCTTTTGTTAGTTAGGCTTAGCTAATGTTTTTCCAAGTTCCTTGGCTCTTCTGTGAATGGCTCAATAACATGCCATTAGTGTGATTCCAGGCAGACATCGTTTTTTGTACTTTTAGTAAAAAGGGATTTAATTATTTCTCTGAGAGTCATGGCTACATGAAAAGGGAACTCCTTTCTCTTAGCTTTAATGTAGAATATATGGAACAATTTCAGAGAACACTCATTAATAATATGTCAATCCCAATCACTGTATCAGTATAGTCAAAAAACAGCTTCTTCTGTTTGTTAGACCAACTAGCTAGTGGGTATAACAGTGTTATCATGCTGTCTTGGAATTATTGTGATTACCAGACAACACTTTTGGAGATTCTACTCAAAGCTGTTCACCCAGTGAGCACTCACTGAACAAATATGCTCATGGACACCCAATGCTGGGCCAGTATGGCTTAAAATGGGTTATAAAAAGATGTTAGTGGTCTAGTTTTGGTCAGCCCTGGATCTTCCCCCAAATATACAGTATACAGTCAGGTCCAGAAGTATTTGGACAGAGACACAGTTTTTGTAATTTTGCCTCTGTATCCCACCACAATGGATTTGAAATGGAGCAATCAAGATATGATTTTCGTGTAGACTTTCAGCTTTAATTCAAGGCATTTAACAAAAATAGTGCATTATTCATTTAGGAATTACAGCCATTTTTTACATATTACCTCCATTTTCACAGGCTCAAAACTAATTGGACAATTGACTGATTTCTGACTGACTGCAGTTTCATGGCCAGATGTGGCCTGTTTCTTCCTTATTTCATGACAAATTAAGGAGATAAAAGGTATGGAGTTGATTCCAAATTTTTGCATTGCATTAGGTAGCTGTTCATGGGAACTCTCAATATGCTGTCCAAAGATGTGTCAATACAAGTGAAAGAGGTCAGCATTAGGCTGAAAAAACAAAACAGACCTATCAGAGAGATAGCAGAAACTTTAGGAGTGGCCAAATCAACAATTCGGTACATTCTTAAAAAGAAGGAATGCACTACCAAGCTCAGCAACACCAAAAGGCCTGGAAGACCATGGAAGACAGCTAAAGTGGTTGATCACAAAATAATTTCCTTGGTGAAGAAAAAAACACTTCACAACATCTAGCCAAGTCAAGAACACTCTGGAAGAGGTAGGCGTATCATTGTCAAAGTCTACAATCAAGAGACGCCTTCATGAATGTAAATACAGACGGTTCACCTCAAGATGCAAACCACTGGTAACACTGGAAACCACTGGTCCATATTAAGTTTGACAGCTTGTATAAAAGACATATTTAAAAATTTTAACTTTGGCCACATCATGAAAGACTTTTTTGCGCATCTTTTAAACATCCTTGTTCTCATTTGGACATCTCCTCTGAAGTTAGTCTTTTCTATGGCAGTCATTTAATAGGGTGAGAATGAGGGCATTAAAAACATACTGATAAATATGCAATAGACAGCGTATGTACAAATTTAAACTGAGTCAATTCCTGACTCTCCATTGCACTTAAGTGTTGAAGTCATTGCCTTTTTTTCCCATCATGTTTGTTTGTAATGTGATGTCACACAGTGTCAATTCCGAACATTCCGGCTACCCAACTGGTAATTATAAGTTATGAGACAAACACGTGAACGCTTTGAAAGTCGGAAGCTTGTAATTACCGTAATCCTGGCATGATGTGAATGTGCTATACTTATCATAGAACTCAGTGGCAACAGTGTTGTTATGGTTACAATACAATGTGTGTTGGCATAGATTCTACAATCCTCTGGAGCTGTACTGGAGCGATGAACATCATTCTTTCAAAAGATATTTCCTCAGCTGGTGTTTTGATAATGATGATGAAGAGTGCCGTCTAACTGATGACTCCAAAATCTGCCATAGGTGTTCAATGGGTTGAAATCTGGTGATTGTGAAGGCCATAACATCAGGAGAGAAATGTTTCATCAGTTAGATCACTGATAGATTAGAGACTTCCTTCTAAGGGGACATAACATAACAGAGCTGTCGGTTTCATTTAACTTTTCACCCTTCTGTATACCTATACATCCAATATGATTATAATATACTGTATAGACATACATATATGTATGCGTGTGTGAGACATATGGAAAGCAATATAAATGGTAATCTTGGTATTTTGAAAGATCAAGCTGATGCATTAATATTACAGAAAAGGTAGTTGGTTATAAAAAATACAGGCTTTCTTTCACATGCATAGTCACATACACACATTCCCTGTCAATCCCACAACTATCAGCAGATAATAAAAAATTTATCTGTCCACTCTCTGTCTCTCTCTCCCTGTCTCTCTCACTCTGTTCCCTAAGCAGACACTCAATGTTCCCTAAGCACATATCATTATTGGCACATTTCACTCGTCTAAAGACTGAACAAAACCTCCTCCCAGTTGTGCTTGAGTCTGTGTTTACAGTCACACTTTGTACCCACCTAATGAAGCGCAAACGAAGGTGTTCAGTACCGCAGCTCTTTCACACCAACAAGGTCCTACAGTCTGGAACTCCAGCTGACTGATAATGGTGAGAATTTGGCAAAAGCACCTTTATTTAATGAGGCATTTACAGACAGGTGAGAGATAAAACTGTGACCCGGGATGTTTGCCTGATACGTATTTTATCCATAGAAGAGAATAAGAGAGGGAGAGTTTTCATTAATTCATACATTCCTTTCCAGTAAATGCTTAATCCTGCTCAGGTTCACCTGAGTCTATTCCAGGATCGCTCTGCTTGATGCGGGAATACACCCTAGATGGGATGTTACTCCAGTGCAAGTCACCATGCACACACATTCACACACTCTTTCACACCTAAATAGTAAGAAAGCAATTTTAGTTAAATGTATTTATTGAAAATTGTGCCAGAACAACTTTAACTATTCTCAAACTCAAAAAGTAATTTCATATCAATATAGGTGTGGGCAGTACGCAATTATCATTGGACAATTAAGGGATCTTAGCTAACAAAATGTTTTTCTTTTCTCATAAGGAAACACCTTGTGTTTCTTCATGGAACCTTTAAGGGCTCCCCCAGAGCAACAGACCTTAAGACTGGGCTTTGATACCAATTATATTGTTACTCACACTAACAGGTTAGCAGACAATTTGTTGAAATATATTTTCTTTCTACCATTTTTGCATCTTTCCTCCTACTCCTGTTTAATTAAAAAAAATCTAAATAATTGGACTTTCAGCTTTCACTCACTTTTTTTAAATATGATGCTTGTGATTGCAAGTAAACTTGCCCAATTGTACATAATTGCAAACAACTGCAATTGCAAATGCAAGCAGTTAAATGTTTTTGGTTAAAATGACTTGGTCATCTAGATCCTTCTGGTTCATGTTGCACTGGGTCATAGGCCATAAGTCAGCCCATTAACTCTACTCATGAAAGCAATCTACTGCAATCAAAATAATAAAGGCAATTAACACACCATTTTACAATGTACACTCATTATCAGGGCTTGTAAAAATGGCAGCTCTCACTGTTCTGGCAGCGTGGTGGGAAACAAACCAGGAACTTTGTTGGATAGGAAGTGAAAAATACATCAACTATGACTTTAAATTATTTCTATTCCAGCTTAAGAAATATGTGAATTTCTTTGAGCATTAAGTTTTGAACACAAGTGTGAGCACAAGTAGAACACAAGTAGAGTACTTGCACTATAAAAGCATGCTATGTGTCATATGTAGGTCAGAGTGATAAAGTGAATACTAGTTTGTAGAGCTGAGACTGCTGATCTGTCAGAACCCCAACGCTGTAAGATGTTGTAGTGACCCATTCATAATTAATGAATGAGAGAGGGATACATGAAGAGAGAGAGAGATGGGTTGGGTGTGTTCTTAGCTGACTAGACAGTTTTGTAACACACTAGAGCCTAGTTTTCCTTGTCCATATGCCAAGCAAGCAGACAGACCAGATTGGTCTCAGCTTTAATTGGTCAGCACTAACTCTGAATATGTTTATGTGAGTGTGGGCAAAGTCTTTTCCCGCTGGCATGGTTCGAGGGCATCACAAGCAGGACTTTTGGTATTGTAGCTATGTGTGGCACATGATGAAAGGGCGTATTTGTTGTGCATATCATTCCACACACCCCCTCTTATGTAGCAGTTTGTAGCCTTCTCGTTCATGGCATGTACAGATGTTTGGATGTAATGGCTACCATCAGTGTGTTGCCCTCGTTATTCAGTGTAAATAGGCACTTCCGGAGCTCTCACGTCAATGTGATGCATTTTAAACCTCCGGGTATAAATAGAGTTTTGCTAACAACCTGCCCGGATGTGTTTGTGTGTTTGCATGTGTGATGTTGCTTTGTAATAGCCTCCATTTACAAGCCATGGAATCATTTAGACATCCTGCATTAGTGAAATGAATACTGAGGAAGGCTTGTTTCAAATAAGAATCAGGTATTTTTTTCCTAGCTAATCAAACAACACCAGTGAAGGGGTTTATTGGTTTGTATGGTGCAGTCAGACTGACTCAATTCCTTTTCTGTGCGAATTTATACCAAACCCAATCTTGGCTCTGGCAAGGCATATTAAAATAGATATTTCTCTATGAGTAATGGTTTAATTAGCAGTTAAAGGAGCATTCTGCATATAACAGTTATTATATTGTTTGGAATGGTATGTAGTATTCTGCTGCACAGCACCATATCTCTCAAAGTTGTATCATTGTTGTGTTTTTGTCCACCACTGTCCTGGTACTACAATACCCACAACCGGAGGCATTGGTAGAGGATATGTACACAAGCAAAACATTTTGTTGATTGCATAAGGTATGAAAGTGTTGCATGCCAATTCAGCTTACCTAGGGTGACTTTGTTAATGGATGAAGCCTGATTGAGGTTAACACAGGGCCTACAGTTATCATTCTTGTTTTCTGATATAATTCAATGTGCTTATGCAGTCAACAACCCCACAAGGGGCAACCCATCAAACAAGAGCAAACCCAAGAGTAAAAGCGGTTCTAGCAGTTCATTAGTTAGCCAAGGAACATGTACTAAGTGATAGTACAGAGTGAATGAAGATATGAATTACCATCATTCATCTTGGTCATTTTATTTTGGTCAGGGTCATGGTAGATCAGGAGTCCATCCCAGGAACACTAGGTATGAGGTAGGAATACAAGCTGAATGGGACGCCAGTTCATTGCAGGGCACCTGGGGTAAATTAGTGTAGAAACCTACCTTTTGGGAGGTAGGAGAAAACCAGAGAACCCTGAGAAAACCCACATGGACATGGAGAGAATATTCAAAATTCCTTACAGACAGTAACCTAAGCTCAGGATTGTTGCTGTACCAGCATTCCAACTTGTACTACCCAGTATGTATTACAGATATGTCATACAACTATGGGGAATCCCTTCTGCAATCAAGCAATCTGAATGACTGGTGGCGTAGTGCTTATTGTAATCACATTGCCTTTGGAAGAAGATACTTTTTTCTTCATTGAAGATATAACAGTTGTCTTTCAAAATGCTATTGGAATGCAGTGTGCCTGACTGTGAAAAATATGGAGAGGCAATAGGTAAAGGTGATGCAAAAATGAACTAGCTGTCCATCTTTTACTTCAATACTTCAATGGCATTAGCTAATGAACCAGGCTGAGCATTACAGTTTGATTGTAGGCCATCAGTATATACATAGACATTTTCACACCAAAGGTATGGAGAGTTAAAGTATTTTTTTTGGCTGAGGTGTCTGTTGAACACAGCCACTGGCTATTTATTTATTTATTTACATTATTTAATTCTGTAGAGGTCAATATCTCATGACTTTTGCCCTCAAAGTCAGTTGTGAAATCTGTTTTTACTTGGCTGAAATACAAATGTCTTGAGGGTTCCAGTTTTAGAACAGGAAAAAAACAGTTTCAGTCCATGTCATAATGATGAAGTGCTTTTCAGGAGTAACAAACCTGCTGAAATATTCAATGTCAAAGCCAGAGAGATATACAGAGAAAGATGTATCTATAAATTACATGTACAAAGGTGTGTGTGTGTGTGTTTTGGGTGGAGGAGCTTGATGGTTCTGGGACTTTGCTCTAGGCTTTTTCACATCACAAGTATTCACCTGCTAATTGGCAGACTAACTACCTTCTTGCTACTCTGTTTGACTATAATTATTAAACATAAATGGATGATGGATCATAACCACGTTGTAAGAACTTCTTCAAAATGCCAAAAGAAGAAAAAGGAGCAAGAGACAAAAAAACAGAGATTGGCAATTTATTG
>CM074957.1:6982007-6997436 GCA_037577455.1 Pangasius macronema
ATCCCTGTGTAAGTTGTTACTACAGAAGAAATGACATATGAGAAAAAGCTTTTACAGTCTGCTCACAAGCTGAATTTAAAAAAAGCAGAGCCAGAGGAAACACGTGCCAGTTAGTTTTTTTTTTTTTAAATCTTGATCCATATGCCCCTTTATAACTTGGAGCACCTGTTTCTCTCCTGCTGAGAGAAGAAGCCTGTCTGGAACTGCATGTTAAATCCCACCACATGCTAATGCACAATCGCATAGGTGAAAAAAATAATGATATAAAACCGCAAATCAAAGCCATAATGGTGCACCTTGTGGTACAAAGCACAGTCATGCGAATTGTGAATTACATTTAAAGCTGAAAGCATTTAGGCTTTAATAAACAAATCTAAACAATAATCGCAGAGAAGTTGTGTCTCAGCTTGTGTCCTTAGAGAGAGGAGAGCATGACCCTCTAAGTACCTCTGAAGTCTATTAAGTGTTTTCTAATTGCTCAGGCTTCTGTGCTTATTGTTTTATAAATATTTAAAAGGGGAATATTCTTCCTTCTCAGACAAAACAACCCCATTTGCTCTCTCTCTCTCTCTCTGTCTGTTTTTCTCTCCCTCTTTCTGTCTCCCTGTGTGTGTGTGTGTGTGTGTGTGTGTGTGTGTGTGTGTGTGTGTGTGTGTGTGTGTGTGTGTGTTTGTGCATGCCTCAAGGGTAAAAGCAGCAGCGACATTTACAAGTGTCATTAAACAAATTAAAAATCCACAAGCATGTACTGGGACAAAATGGGCTACATTTAGAACTAAGTACATTAGCTGTGAGAACAGTCATCGAATATCAATCGAGTGTGAGATGAGGCAGTCGCTAAAGTCTCACACTTTACCCCTAACCCATGTTATTTGTTCTGTTGTCAATGAGATTTGTTAAAACACTCGTAACGACGGAGTGTCGAGGTCCCAAAGGACAAGTTAGGAGAGCTTGGGTTACTGTCTATACAGTTTTTGTGCATGTTCTCCTCGTGGGTTTCCTCCTGGTTCTCCGGTTTCTTCCCCCCTCCCAAAAACATGCTAGTTGGTATATTGGCTAGGTGTGAATGTGTGTGTGAATGGTGCCCTACGATGGACAGTTCTCCCAGTTCTCTCTCGCTCCAGATCCAGGATAAAGCATTTATTGAAGATGAATAAATGAATGAATGAATGAATGAATGAATGAATTACACTCTTACCCTCATCAACAAATCCAGGATCTTCAAATATGCAAATCTGAAACACATTTGCATGTTGAAACATGATTGGCTCTTATATTTTATGATGCAAAGACCCTTGCCTGTTATGTGGTAGTACTATTTCAGGATTTGTGAAATGACATTTTTATCTCCTCAGTGGTTCTTAAATGAATCGCTCAAAATAATGCCCCTGAAGCTTAGCATAAAATTTGTTTACTTTTGACAAGAATTTGATATGAGAACGACAGCACTGAGTCTCCTTCTGTACTGTCTACCAACGTTGGAGACACCTGTACAGGCCCACTTCCCCATTCAGAACATTTTAAACTTCTTTATATTGTTAGGTTGTGCATGTGAACTTCCCTTTTCGATTCAGACCACAGGTTTTCAGAAGAGTTCAAATCTGGAGATGGAGATGTTCATTGCAAAATACTGATTTTGTGTCCTCTACCCATTTCTGTTTTTATTTGGATGTTTGTGTGGGGTCTTCATCTTTTCAAAAAGATCCAGGTCAGGTCTGAACCTCTTGGCAGAGGCAACCAGGTTTTGGGCTGAAATACCCTGAATTACCCAGAATTAATGATGCCACCTGGATCCCCAGCCACAAAACAGCCCCAAGACATCAATGATCCACATCCATATTTTTTGGTGAATTTACCCCGAAAAAGAAGACACATCAGAGGTAAAATAAGGTTCGTACGACTATCATACGTGACGGTCTTACAAGCTAAAACATCTTATCTGACTACAAAGCCCAAATTCAGTTCCAGTGATGCTTGGCAAAGTTCAGAAGCTGGATTTTGTGGGTAGCTCCCCAGAAAGGCTTCTTCCCAAACAGCAGTTGTTTTGAGATGGCATCTAAAGGTCAGATTAGACTGGACAGTTTTGGAGTGTGTTTTCTCTCACACACTACTGATATCCTTTCCAATTTAACAAGAGTTTCAATTTTCACCAACTCACGTCAGCCCACGTGTCCTGCTGAGCTTGTTTTATGTGCCATCTCTATTTCCACATGATCGTATAAGTGAAGCCTTTTGAAATCCCACACTTTTACTTTATATTCCGTCAACTTTATTTCATATCAGAATCTCCAATGATGTCATGACCACATAACCTGTAGTTGCGTAACAAAGTGTTTTACGGTATCATACTCATGGGTGGTAGAAAGAAACAGCCGTATGCTGTTTCTTCATTGTTTCATTGTCTCATGGCACAATTTTGATATAGTTATATGTGTTATAAATGTAACCCATTTCCCATGTTTAATCGACAGCTATACATATGGACATTGATTTTCAAGATAGAAATGCTCGCTCTCACACCAGCAGCACATGAAACAAGTGGTATGGGTTAAAAAAGGTTATTGCTAGACAAGCCAGGTCCCAACATAATAAAGGACATGCCTTTAAGTCTGGTCAAGAACAGAAAGCAAGTGAATGCGCTCTTATGTTCAGCTGCTGTCTATCTTGCGAGCATCTGACTTCTGCAAATGTTTTAGAAACATGGCCTCCAACGTTGATCTTAAACAATCTTGATGTGTACCGCCACGCTATCAAAAAAGTCGAAGAGGCAATATTCTTGCTGATTGCGCATCTACAAATCTAAACACTACAAACAAAACGAGAAAAACATCAAGTGACTGGACGACATGGCCTGTTTCTAATGAATACACCAGAGATATGTGGCCAACTCAAAATATAAACACCATTGTACAGTTTTACTGCCAAACAGAAATCTGGGAAAACAAACTCAGAACTGTTGCAACAACTAGAAGTGCCTCTAAATCCATGTCATAAGATTAGCCTTTGATTCATTCTAATAGTAATAAAGCTTATAGTTGAGAAACATCATTAGGCTTTGTGCATATGTACTAGGGCTCTGACCCAAAGCTCTTTAGAATCATTTAGGCTGATGGAAAATAACGTTCAAATCAGATTTGCAGCCCAGAGCAGACCACATCTGCCCAAAGCATTTGAACTGTATGATCATCAAAAGAAGTACTGAGATGTTTCTCAGAAATGATTTGCCTTGATGTCCAATTATGAACATTCTAAGAATAGATAGTCAATGTATGACTGGGGGAGTTCAGACCAGTGAGCAGTCTGTGACCACTGGCTGGAAAATTGGTCTACATCAGAAGATCAAGGCTCAAACGTTCCAAGGTAAACAGAAAGCAAGCTCAGAGTCAATAACCAGTTGAAATCTAGACTGTAGAGGTGAAAGGCTGAGAACTCTCTGAGTGCCAATACGTACTCTTCTCTTCAAGCTGGACTATAACACTGTGGTTCTGTCTTCCTGTGAGAGCACTGCACGCACAATCTGCTCACCATGTGTGTGCGTGTGTGTGTGTGTGTGTGTGTGTGTGTGTGTGTGTGTGATAGGAAAACTAAGGACACAAGGAGCTGGAAATAGAGAAATAGAAACAATACATGGATTGTAGCCTAAAAAAAGATAAAGTGCAGATATTCAGACAACCAGAACAAGTATATTGGATAAAGAAGGTTAAACTAGTTCTTGATCAGTAGGGAAGAAATGTGACAGGAAAAAAGGGAAAAGTTAAATTGAAACAGTGTGGAGTGTAAAAGAGTGAGAGGAGAGTAAATGAGAGCAATGAACGGAGGGAAGAAAAGAGATGGATATTGGTACTGGGAGATTTGTAGGGAGGACAGGATTTCACACAAGTAGCAGTTGGGTAAAGTCCACACAGGGTGTCATGTTAATTCCCCTATGAAGTCATCAATCAGTGCCTCTTGGGGAAGGAGTCTGACAGCTACAAGAAAGAGTTACTAGAAGGGTTTATGTGTGTGTATGTGTGAGAGAGAGAGAGAGAATGAGTGAAAGAGAGACGACAACTTTGTTCAAATAGGCAGCTCAAATCTGATTTCTTGGCATATCCAATTTGAGCAACAAAGATTGTCTTTAGCCACATTTAGAATTCCAAATCCGATTACAGTCAAACCTCACTGACTTGCAGCTCAGTTTCACAGGTTAAATTGGATTTCATGTGTTCACATGCTCACTGTGTGGCATTTCTTGAGCTAAAAAATTGCAACAAGAACAACATCATCGACAAAAACCAACACCAGCCTCTTAAGATTTTAGCACTCTTCTCTGCAACGAATCACTTCAAACCATGACTGGACATTATCTTCATGTAAAAACAAACACCACAGTGAAATCTCTTGGACACTAGCTAGCTAGCATAATCCCACTCCACACAACCTAATATAGGCACACCTGATTAATTACTTTAACAAACAAATGGGATTTCAATGTGGACACTCAGGTGGTGATTTACTAAGGATCCCAAATAATCATTGCATTTTTTTTTTTTTTTTGCACTCAGTTGGATACATTTTGTACGTAGTGTATGCCAGGCTATTTGAAAAATAAAGAAGAAGAAAAAAAGAGCACAGCAATTGCATGCATGACCGTGTAAAGTTGGAGGAAAAAACAGTATGTGGGTAATGGTTTTAGTATGTTCAATTTGTTCTCAGTAGCTGATGGAATTTAGGGTCTCAGAGAGACTCCTGGAAGAGTCAAAATGAAACTTAACAGCCATTAAAAGTGATGAGATGCATAACAAAACTGGTAAAAATACAATATAAGAATACAATAAGAATGCAGGCATTAGTATATATTTTGTTAAAGTTAAATGTGAATGAATTGTTTCAAAAGTTCTGTTTAAATGGTTTCTGCATTGGACCTGCGAACAGGCATTGAATATCTAATATGAAACTGTGGCGATAATAAATAATTTTGAGGGAAAAAAATTGTTTTGAGACACCAAGTAAATGGTCTCATTTATCTTCCAAAAATTTAATACATGCTTTTCACTCATACTAATTTGCGGTCACAGTTACCATTCCCAAAGTGATTTTCAGGCTTAATAAATTACTCTGCAGGTGCAAAATGAATCAATTTGCTCTGACACTGTCCTATATTTTGCACCTTAGGGTAGAAATGTCCCAAATTGTATATTCATTAGGGCAAAAGAGACAACACTTGCTATTTTGCTCATGTGAAAGATTCAATCCTTTCTGCTGACCTAAAAGTACAAATTCAGTTTGCACATGCTAAAAATCAGGACCTAGTGAATCAGATTTACCCGTGAAATGCCAGAAAGTGTTGTGGGGGTCTGTTGGTGAAATTCATGGAATTTAAAAAGGAAAATAAACCATGGGTCAATTAATGAATTTTTTTTTTCAACAAAAATGACTAAAGAGCATTTTCCCCCTATTATGCCTGCAAATTGGAAATCTTTTTGTGATTCCAAATAGCTAGCTGCCTAGCTAACTGCTAGTATATCAGCTGAAAATTATCAGAGGTAGAAAGGACATTTTCTATGGGATTTCAGTATCTCGATTTGCATTGTCATATTCTTAGTGATGTGTTTAACACTAGCCAAAGCTCTTACTATAGAACAGTCACAATCCTGATTTTGTTCATCTACAACATTAATTAGCTCGTGGTAGTGATGCCTCAGTGGTCAGGACTATGTGTTACTAATTGGAGAGTTGAGAGTTCAAATCCCAGCACCACCATGCTGCCACCCTTTGCCCTCTCTGCTCCAGGGGTTCTGTACCTATGACTGACCCTGAACTCTACTTTGCTGTTTTAAATGGAAAAAATGTGAATTTAGCACTGTGATAACAAATTCGACCCAAATACCTGAGGACTAGATATCAGGTACCTGATAAGTGTCACATCAAAAATATCACATTTCTGAGTTCAGGGGTATGTTAATGTGTGTGTGTGTGTGTGTGTGTGTGTGTGTGTGTGTAAGAGTAAGTGATAGAGACAGAATGATGCCTCTCATAGTATTCACCCATCTCTGGTTTTCATTTCTTCACCTGCTTTTTTTCTTTACTCTCTCTCTCTCTCTCTCTCTCTCTCTCTCTCAGTATCTTTGCTTCTTATGTCTCTTTCTTACTAATCACTATTCAGCCCCCCCCTTTTTTTCCCCACTCCTCTCATCTGCTTGTCTTCACAGCTGTCTTGGGGTGTTATGCTTCCCATCTATTTCCAGCTGGTGTTTTGCTAACGTGTTACAGGATCTTAGTGGCCTAGCCTCTGGGCCCTCTCGGATGCCCCTATGCTGCCTATGTGAAAAAAAAACTCTGCCCTGTGAAACCAAAGACTTCTGGGTGGATGTTACATCAGACTCAGCCTCTGAGGTGTCAACCCAAAAGCAGCACTGATCACTTTCAGAGCCTGGGCTAACGAGTTGTAGGGGCTAACGATCTGTTAATGGCTTAACAAGCCGTGACTGGCAGCCTAAAGGTGGAATTCCTTAGTGCCCCTGACTGTTACAAGACGTGTCAGATTCTATGAAAATGCAGTATAACATTACTGTTAAAATATGGGCCATTAACCATGGTATAGCGCACACTTACATACAGTACATACCAGTGTTCTTCATAATGTGATTAGTACACTGGGGTCTTTCATTTATTGGCTTCCAGTTACTGTAATCCAACCCAAGTCCTTTGATTGTAATTATATTAATGTCCAACATTAACGATTAAAGACCTCCAGGTCTGATATTTTGCTTTTATCCAAACTAGCCTGTTGTGTTTACATAAGTGTTGCAGACTTAAGGACTTTTTCACTAGATTTGGTGACATTTTAGACCCTTTATTTTAAAAAGAGTCCAGTGACAAATCTAGTGATTTTTCAGAAGATATTAGCGACTGTCCTGCCCTTGATACAGCTCTCCAGCTCACATCACTACTGCTAATGGCACATTTTTCTTCATTTTAAATCTCTTCTTAGCTAGATTTACATAATAAAAATAAGTAACTCTAGCCTTAACCGTTTCCTGCATGTCTATTCTACTCCTTTCTAACCCTGCTTCTTTCTGTCTGCATTCTTGATAGAAACTATAGAATTTTGTAAATATGTAAATAGTTGGTTTGTTGTGCCATGACCAATGACTTATCCATTCTATAAGAAATACACTATAAATATAAAAGATCTGATATTACTCTATTCTATTCTATTTTCTGGTGTCTTCAGAAAATCTTCCTTCTTCATGTAACACATTTTAATATGCAAGCGATCACGATGATCCAAAGAATATGCAAATTAGTCCGTGGTATCACTTGGCGACTTCTAGTGACTTTTTGAGTGTGCTTTACCTACTTTCCCCTGAAAACTTTCCAACATTGGTTTACACAGTAATTAACCAGATGAGTTATCAGATCATTCAGCAATATCCTTGACAGTTTCTACTATTTCTATGAACATTCTATTAACATGAACAACTCACTCTTATTTACTACTTCAGAAGTCAAAATTTGGAGGAACCCATGGAGGCTCATTTGCTGCTTGATGCTAACAGTAATCACAGTGTAATTTTAGTCATACTAAGTCTTTTCTTAGAAACATATCAACACGTCTGAGAGAAATGTCAATATGCATTTACTTTACATTAGATAAATTGTTAACCTGAGTTATTAGCTATGATATGCTCTCTTTAACCACTTTGCCTTTCAACTATGTGTTGAAAACACAAATTCACCACTTCCTTTCCACCAGCATTCTGAAAACAAGTAATAAAATACTGGTTAACTTTACAATGTTCTTGGAGAGTTAGACAAAAACCAATATGATGGAAATATTTTTGAAATCCCAACAAACTGCTTTAAGTAATGGAATGCTTCTACAGATGTAATGTTAAAAATCTAAAATACCCAGAAAACTTGAGAGATGAATTGAATCACTAGCTGGGTTTTTCCTTTTTTAAAAGCCATATGAACATTCCATCAACATTAAGACACAGTTTTTATTATCGTTATGAGCCAGAATCCCACTATAATTTTATATTTAAAGTAAGCTAAATCTTTGTGGTTAAGGTTAGCAAAATTGGTGTGTGTGTGTGTGTGCATGTGTATGTTTGTGTTGGGGGTGGGGCATGTTTTTATATAGTGCAAATGAAATAGGGACAAGGGTAGGGATTTACTGGAACATATGACAGATCTGACCATGTGGGGACCAGACAAATGTCCTCATGAGGTCAGAACTGTCAAAATTGCTTTTTTACTATTTGTTTGTTTGTTTGTTTGTTTGTTTTGAAACTTTTAGGAGATTTAGGAGTAGCATAGCATTAATTGGCTGCATTAATAAAAGGTCCCCACAAGGATAATAAGACAAATGTGTGTGTTTGTGTGTGTGTGTGTGTCCCTATAACCTTGTAGCCCTGTTATTGAATTACAGAGAGGTTGATGGCCTGTGGAGAGACGCACTGCCCCTATGGCCAACCTCAGTAATGATTCTACAGGTTTCAAACACAGCAATTTTCACAGCATTGCTCACATCCCACTCACACAAAGATTACTGTTTCAGATATCTCTCTCTCTCTCTCTCTCTCTCTCTCTCTCTCTCTCTCTCACATACATACACACATACCCACACTCACACTTTGTAGTGTGGTAATGAGGTCTCTGGTTTTCTTTATTCTGCACTTACTTTAAATTGCATTGATTTAAAGGCTGTCATCACCTACGGCCTGTGTGCCATTGTGGCTTCCACTAAATATTTTGAGGTTGCTGAGTTTTATAAGGTATGCGATATAGAGAAGTTTTAAAATCCAACTAAATGGACCACATCTCCATTTAGAGACCAACAGCCAATTTGGATAAGCATGCATGATGACGGATATATTTACCCTAACCTGATGGCCACAGTCACCCTGGCATATCAGCATTGCAGAATTCAACTAGTCTGAACTCCATCATCAATGCTAACAGTCTTTGTACAGGCTTGGGAGAAATAAATGCCATTCTGTTTTTCTGGAAGCCACAGCAGTGCATATAGGGCTTAGTGTATGGTGGGATTGAGTAATAAAATAAAGATAAGATATTGCCCTCTTGCAAAACCGCCACCACTTATATATCATTTATACTGATGTTTTCGATTTATATGTAGCCTTATTTACACAACATGTAGCCTTGTACATATAATGAGTTCTTCATATCAAACCAACAAAGTTCATGGCATGGCATATACAGCTGCTGAGGTGGTGGCTTTAACCATCACTGATGGTGAATATCACCTGGACACCTTCTTGTATACATGCCAAGACCTTTCAACAAAGTCACAAGGTGATGCATGATGTAGTATTTGCAATAAATACTCTTGTCATACAGCTATCATTCTTCTTCTTGCCTGTACACATCAGACCTCATGTACACCATATGGACTTATCTGACTGATAACAACTTTGGTGTTTGGAGCTACAGGTATCTCATCCTCCAAAGTTGGTCATAAACACCTATTATTTCCCATAAGTTCTTTGCATGCAATGAATATAATTTTCATACTTCCATTTGGAGCTTTTGGTTACTAGCTTGAGTTATGTTAGGTTCCTTTGTTAATTTTCTAGGCTAGCTATCACTGATCATGCTCTCTTCTGTCCACTGAGCTTGTGACTGGACTCTGCTAACATGCATAAGGGGCTGGAGTGTGTTTCCCTTCATTTCCCTTCATATTTCTGCCTAGTGGGGTCTCCATCTGTGCTTTGGCTCACTGACACAGCCCCCCAGTCTCCCTACCATGAGGTCTGTGCCAAAGCAAACACTTTGTTCTTCCTTACTATCTCTTATTCACTGTTGAACCTGCTATGTTAGCTAGATAACTAATGCACAACTTTCCTCTAAACTCCTATATCCACCAACAACTCAGTAAATAGCTTCCCAACACCAAAACAAGCCTAAAGATTCATCGCTGTTTAGCTAGATTCATTGAGACACAGTGACAGGGAACACTGGATCTGTGGAACACATCAATCTGGCACATGCACAAGAACATATCTATGTGAACCCATCGCAGGACACAAACACATGCCTGTTCACACACTAAAGACAATTTAGAGATGACCATCAGCCTACAAAGCATGTCTTTGGACTGGGGGAGGAAACCCCTTGAGCAGAGGGAGAACATGCAAACTCCATGCACATAGGGCAGAGGCGGAAATTGAACCCCCAATCCCAATCCCCAACCATTAATAAGCTACCTACCTGGTTTAACTAATGACTATACAGTGCAGAGTTTTCTGGTTTGATTCAATTAAATATATTATTTTAATAGTATTTGTATACAGCTTTTTCATAATAGATGCCAAAAGAGAATGTAGTAGTCACAATAACAAAGACAAATTTCATGAGAAGGCAATAGGAAGAAACATTAAGAATAACTGAAACTTATTGGCTAATACCATTCTTCAAGACATAAATTGAGTATAGAGTCAGTCTATTTATACTCAGTATTACAATAATCAAATTGGCATTTCAGTGTGGGACCTGATCCCAGTACATCTGCTCTCTGGCAGTGATACAAACTTAGACAAATGTAGGACACTGGATGAATGACTAGCATAACTTTTAGCTTCATTTTGGGATTGTCAGCCTTTAAGCATTTGGCAGGTTTAAATACTCATCTGGGACATTTCTGTTCATTTTGGGCTTTTATACTCAGCCTCTAAAAATTCAGCCTCTTTTCTTAAACTAATGCACTAGTCAGGCATAAAGCTGCTAGAGGCATTGAGCTAAGTGCCTGACCCAATTACTGCTAACAAAGGCCCCATGCCAAGGGCAGTGTCATGCATAAAACTCACATTAAACTAAATTATTGAAATGTACAGGTAGGCAAACTATAATAAAGAGACAGTGCAACCCTAAGGACAAAAGAAATGTTATTCAAAATCATCAACTGCAAATTAATGCATGGCTTTATTTCTACTTGATCTTTTTGCATTCATGGATCAGCAAAAACACCATATGCTCTACTCTTATCCTTCTATTTATATACCAGATATAAATCATTTTACTTATATATGGTATATAAATAAACTGAAATCAAAGCTGTGGCATAACATTTAAGAACACCATTTCATTAAAAAACGAAATTTTATGTTGCATTTTATTTAAGATTGACATGAAATGAATAGAAAACCTTTTTACTTCACTCTTTACTTCATTTATAATGTAAGTTTAAAGGCAGTCATAGAATGCAGAAAATAAACACTCAAAACATGCATCTACATGACATAATTAAAAATTGCAACCATTACACGCTGATAGTAAAGGCCATAGAATGAGGCAGGTATGAGAGGCTTACCAAGCTGTTCTTATGGAGTTGTATCTACTAACTTTCTAATGCTGGGGCAATACAGTAAAATGTTTTCAGTTACTCACACTTTCCTGAAGTGCCATCAGCTGATTATGTAGATAACGTACAACCACAGCAGCTTTTCTTTGAAAAGTAGTCCAATCTCTGAAAGGACAAATTATACAGAAGCAGTGCTAAAGAATCAAGAAAATACCTTCTACAGAAATATGTTTTGATATTTAGCATGTAGGACAGCAGGCGGATAAATCAATATGTGTCTTTCAATTTATCTAGAGCACTTTTTAGTGGTCAAGTAAGGAAGAGGTGAGCAGAAATGTGTTTTATTTAGTGAACAATGCAGGCAACAGGTATAATTACACATCAGTGGGAACAGAGATGACAAGGATCAGTGCAACACCAGTGCCAATGACCAAGCATCACCAGTTGCTTTTAAGCAAAAAAAAAAAAAAAAAGAGAGAGAGAGAGAGAACAGTCAATTTATTTTTGGCACTAACGGAACCTGTGTTTTTATTTTTTAGTTGTGATTTAACAGCTATATGTTTGGATAGCATTCGGAACAACTGAGCAAAAATAAATTTAACATAATATATGTGATCCTTTCCAACATCCAGCCCATCTTGTGATGTTATACAGTGTGTGATATATATGTGACATATGTGATAAGGATTTCATGAATGTCAATGCAGACTATGTTAGGGTTAAGGCCATAGGTCTCTGTGTGCTATACTAACCAGAATAAGAATGAAGATGACATATTTCTTAAAAATATCCCAACCTTCTTCATATTACTTAAACTGATCCTATTAATCTTCTAAAAATACAAGTTTCATATCTCACAATGGTGAGCTATAGAGATGACCATTGAACTTTCGCATCACCTACACACACAGTGGTATTCTAAGCAAAGCAGGATTTCAAAGCAGTGAATGAGTTTGTGTGATGTGTTCATCACAGGGAATTTCATATTGCTTTGAGGTGTGATGGATGTATCCGGACCTCTCATTAGAAGTGTGTGTGTGTGTGTGTGTGTTGGACAAGGTTAAAGGTTAAAAACTCACACCTGCTGTGGATTAGCTAAGGCCATTGATCAAATGGATTCAGTTCTGACTGTATGGGGTGTGTGTGTCTGTGTGTGAGTGTGTGTATCAGGTGTTGTGATGGTATATTTGGTGTGATAGTATAGGTGTGCACATCTGCCATCTGCCATGAGCTGAGCTGGTCTCAGTTCTCAAGCTTCCGTTTTTTAACAAAGGGATAATAAACAAAGGCTGACAGGACATGTGTGTGTGTGTGTGTGTGTGTGTGTGTGTGTCTGTGTGTGTGTGTGTGTGTGTGTAGGCATGGTTTTATATCTTGGTGAGAACCAAATATCTGACAGTTTTGACATTGTGACAAAGTCATAAAATTAAAAATAAAGTCATAAAATTAAAAATAAAGTTATTAATATGAATAAGAATTAAATTATATCATTTTAGTCTTCCTTCTTACATGTTGTGAGAGAAGGTGTAAAGTTCACCATTGTCATTTAGTATAACAGTCCACTTTGCACATTTAGCATCAAATATTTATTAATATATAAAGAGTAATTGGCGGGACAATGGTGCCATGAGTAGCGCCTGAGCTCATGTGACGGTCTGTTGACTGGATATGGTATTTTATATGTTAATTCTTTCTTGTTTTCTTGTAGCCAGGCTGAATTTGTGCACCATTACAAATGGGAATATCACTTTAGACTACTAGGTATATTTAATCATTATTAAAGCACTTCAGGATATGTATGGATCTCACTGGAAAGCCATCAAAACTGTCTAGAATCAGCACATCTAGAACCAATCACTTGTTAAACAATCAAGACCATTTACATTGTAATATGCAAAACACAAAATAGCATTATTAATCATCACAAGCCAGGAACCAATAGAATCCTGTAAATCTGTACTCACACACTGTACCAAAGCAAGGCATTACAATTTGTATGAAGAATATCATGTACAACACATGTTTATACAGAGCACATAAATCCTAACAAAAAACTTGTAAAGTTTCATGAGATCGATTAAACCAGGTAAGTTTAAGGTTCAGCTCTCTAAGGATAAACCAAGGTCTAAGGTCACCTCTTGCCATTTATATCCTTGTGAACACAAGTACGTGCTCAGGAAAGAGCTGATGTTGGATTCCCTCCTCCTGAGGCACAGTTTTCTTCCAACCTGAGCTACTTAAATCAGTTTGAAAGCAAAGTCTCTTTTAGAAAGATGACTACAGAGAGAGAGAGAGAGAGAGAGAGAGAGAGAGAGAGAGAGGTGAGCCTATATATCTTCCTGTCCACATTGATTAGGTGTGAAATGTAAGCTATTATGCCACCACTGAATAGGCCTGCCCTTCTAGGGATATTAAAGGGACTAATAAGTCTTTTTAAGGGCCCATGCCACCCAGAGAAGATGAAGCTGTAGAGATTTCAGTTAGATTTACAAGAGTCTGGGGAGGACTGTTTGTGCTCTCTCTCTCTCTCTCTCTCTCTCTCTCTCTCTCTCTCTCTCTCTCTCTCTCTCTCTCTCTCTCTCTCATTTCATGTCCCCACTCATCTCATTCTTCACACTGGCTCATCAAATTCCCCTAGCATTTACAATGGATACTCTTTTCTATTAACCACTTACTCTTTTACTCATTCACTCCCACGTATTTGGTAAAAAAAAAAAAAAAAGTCCACACATTGAGCTTTTTTGTTCCAAAATAAAAAAGCAACCAGCTCAGTTTGTTAGTGGGAGGAAGCTTGCATGCTCACGCGCACATGCACACATGGACATACAAAGATGCCCTCAGGCACATAAGCGCGCACACACACACACACACACACACACACACACACACACACACACACACACACACACAGAGGCTCTTAAAAGCTTGTGAATAAAAGCTTTGACATTTCCCCTAGCCCAGAGCAGTGTGCTGCTGAGAGAAAGGGCAGATGGAGGAGGTGGCCAACACTATTAAGAATCCTGTAACAAAATTACGGCCACTGCAGCAGCACACAGCAGTAAGATGAGACGCCAGAAGAAGACGCCCTCTTTATGCTGATTTTGTGCTACCTTTATCCTAACACTGTCTATGATAAACAGGGTTAGCATACAGATAAAAGAATTCTACACTATCGCAGTGATAAAGGCAAGCATCTTTGGTTTCAAAAACAGGATCATTAACTTTCATATTCTTCATATTTTCTCTGGTTCATTGCTTCTTTGGTGAACAAGCATGAAATGCTCCAAAAGAATAAATCATCACTACTGAAAGGATTAGAAGCCCCTTAGGACAGATAAATAGTAAAATCTGAAACCCCAGATGTGGAAAATTCCAGATCAGGGAATCATTTCTACTGGCCAAACTTGTGGAAGGTTAAGCCTATAATGTTCTTCATAAGGAAACCATCCATCCAAGAGCCACGAGAGATTCAAATGCATCCAGAGTTGCTATAGGACAAGCGTAAGCGTGGTCTCCACACATATCCAAAAACAGCTATCCATTTCTGTGTTTTAAGGGTGTGATACAGACCCAGGCAACCAATGAAATGTTTAAGAACTCAGCAAAGTCGTTTGTATCACTTCATGGAACGACACCAGCTGTTCCCATACCGTAAACAGATCAAGCCTTCTTGTCATGCTTCACACGTTGGGTGATGTTTAAATATTTACCCCCACTCCAGAACATTGTGATGAGAATGTTACACATGCTGTGAGACCAAGGAGACGTGTTTAGTCTGTGGCTGCCACTTCAGTGATTTCCAGCAAGGCAACAGGTGCATGTTCTCAATACAACACATCAAATTGGCTCACCTGACATGCTTACTTCAGTTAACTCAGAATAAAATTGTAAATTACGTAAAGGAATTCATCCAAGATGGGCAAAATGCTAGATAGAGGTGATGCCCAAATTCTTTACTCAAGTAACAGGGCAGTTACATTTCGAAATATATACTCTGGTAAAAGTTGGAGTACAGCTTCAAATTCTTCACCAAGTAACAGTAAAAAAGTATAAAGTCTTACATTTCTTGAAAATATGGAAATAAAAGTGACAAAAAGATTCACAAAAGAAACAGACATCTG
>CM074957.1:7002862-7017127 GCA_037577455.1 Pangasius macronema
CAGAAGGTGTTCATTTTCCATAACAGCACAGTTCAGACAGTAGTGGGGAATGTAATTCAAATAATTATCTTAATGTGTTCACTCTAATGTTATCATTTCTAAAGTAACAACTCATACACAGGGACTTGTATCGAGGATACTTCATATAATCTAAGACTATAAATGTATTTTAAAAAGTTGTAATTATTGTGAATATTATTATTATTATTATTATTATTATTAGTAGTAGTAGTAGTAGTAGTAGTAGTAGTAGTAATAGTAGTATATTGAATCTTTCTGTAAGGAAACATTTGGTCTCCAGTGTCAGCATTCACAGTCAGTAGTTTTTTTTTTTGAAGTGGTCAGCCAGGACAAGCTTAATTTATGTCTAAATGTCTAATTTAACTTCAATAGAGAGAAAAAAAAGAGAGGCTGGTGAGAGAATGACTGTCTATAGTTGCTATAACATAAGTGATAACAAGAATTAACTTGTCTCGTGGACTTTTCATAACAATAAATGTAACTAAATGGATGAAAAGTATAGAATGTTGTCCATTAATAAACAAAAAAATTGTAATCATTGGCAAATTGCTGTAGCATAAGAGGAATAAACACAACTTGGTCTGCTGGAAAATAATCAACTTTGGTGTGGTAACAGCAACTTTTCTTCGTATTGGACTGCATCAGAAAACCACATCATTGATTATTTTACTGTAATGGCCCGTTTTAATGTCTCGTTGTGTCTTATGCATGTTTCAGTGTTTTAATTTAACTAACTTCAACTGGGTAAGCAAGAACTTAAGTCTTCAATATTCCTCGTTTGCCAGTTTGCACCAAAATAATAAAATATATTTTAATATTAAAAGATTATTTAGATTTTTTGGCAAACATACTTGATACATTAAAGCACAATAGCAACTATTCTTAACTATTGTGAAAATAGTCAGGCAATAGTTATTATACAAGCTATAAAATAATGTGTGTACACGTGTCTGAAAATACATGAGTTTGGATCTCATTGTAACCTTAAAAGGTAAAACACATTTCTATGGTAAAGTGTTTTAATATGCTATTTCACTTTTACTGTTTTAAACTTCTGGCACTTGGAGAAAGGAGTAAAAAAAAAAAAACATGAAAAACCTCAGCTGGAAAAGCCTGAAGCCTGACACCATGGGTCAGGTCATTTTTGTTTCTTTTGTGTAAAAATGCCCCATAAAACCCATAAATTTAGTCATTTTTTTATCCTAGCTTTAATATTTTTAAACCTGAAGTTAAAGTTTAGGTCATGTGAAAGTTTAGATTTTGTTAAATTCCTACACAAAAGTGCTGATTTCACAATAAATTACATTTATATGGCTGAGAGGGCTGTTGGAAAGATAAGCCAGAGGCATGTTAAAAATATTGGTCATGAAAAATATCCCTCATTCACCCCACCACGCAGGAGCATGACAGGTTTGAAATCAAGACATTGTAAAATATAAAAGTTTTAAAACATCATGTGCATTGTCATGTCTATTGTGATTAAATCTGAATTTCTTAGACTTGAAAGTACAACTCTTTAGTTATTACAGATGTAAGCTTAATTATTTATATTCTATTAGGTATTCGTTTGAGAAAAAAACTAAAAATGGCACCATGTACAATTCCTTGCAAAGGTATTCATCACTCTTGAACTTTACAACATTTTGTTTCAACCTGGAACTTAAATTAACTTAACTGGGATTATATGTCATGACTCTACAAAAAGAAAAAAAAAAGCCCATAATATTGAAGTGGAAAATGGGGAAAGTCAAAATACAGTAGTTTGCAAAATTATTTACATATGAAAAGCATATAAAGTGGTGATTGCATAAGTATTCACCCCAGTTGCTGTGAAACCAAACATCAATCATTGGTAAGACTACGGCAGCACATACAGTACTAATACTGGATCGATACAGAGAAGAGTAGCAGGTCCCTTTGTGAAAGGATGACAGCAGCAGTCAGAAAGTTCCAAGAGGTGAATACTTACGCAAAGCTGAAAAAAATATGTAAAAGGTGTAACACTGATGCATGAAAACTCAATGTTTGAGCATTTTACACATCGAGGAACAATTTTTTTCTCATCTCATAATTTTCTTCTACTGGAGAACAGAGTAAGAAAGATGGAGTGTAGAGAAGAGAGGGGGGGGGCATAGTGATTGGAGTCGATCATTAGTAATAAGATTTGCTTTTGCCTTTCTGCTGGCAGGGTGAGAAGTTCATTCAGTTCCCAGTGACAAGAAAGCAACTGTGTATATGTGTCTGTATATGAGAGAGAGAGAGAGAGAGAGAGAGAGATTTTCCTTTATTACAGAAAGGTACATTCTTCCCACTCATCATACTTATAAAGTTATAAAGTGCTGATAGCTAAATAATTCCATTTTGTGACCGCAAACCTTCAAGGGTCAGAAAATGTTCTGCCTTTAATGGTAGGACCATTCAGCAATTGTTTCTAATTTCTGTCTGAGAGGAAAAAAATGTCAGACAGATTCATTTTAATCATACGAGATGAGTTCAGGGGTTCAGCTTGAACATAATGTAGGTAAAACATTTGCATTAATTTGCAAAGAACAACTAAAGAAACAAGTGCACTGGTGATTACTGCCTTTTCTCTAGATAGATGTCTAAATGACCTGTTATGAATTTCGTTTCGTAAATGTCATATTTATTTTATCCTAAGGGCATGCAAACCTTTGCACTGCACAGTACAAAACAGCATATGAATTCACTCACCTATGATTACATACCGTCTGTCTGTTAATAATCTCACTGATGGTTTAAGAATAAAAGTCTTTTTTAATGTATACACCTAAATTGTAATAAACTAAGCCGACTCCAATTTTAGACCAATCCTAATAAAAAATTCACCCAGATTGTGAAGCGAAATGGTATACAAATTCCTCTCCTTGATGCTGCTATTCTTCTGTCCAGAAAGGACATTTGAAGGGCGCGTTCCTGAGACTGACATAATTTAAGACTTAAAAACGCAAGCAAGGTGATTGAAATGAGTAAATGCTACTACTTCCATGTGCAAATATTTGATTAAATGTAACACACATGGAAATGGAGAATTTCAACGGTGTGTCAAGTTTAGGGTACTTACCATATAAACAGAAATATTCAGAAATCTAAATTTAAATGTACTCATTGGACTCACTACAATCTCAGAATATGTGGACATCTATTGACTACCATTGAGTTAACCTAACCAGTATTCACTCAGTGGTCTACCGTAGCAATAAATTAAGTCTGCGGTTCATTTTGGATATTTGTTTTAATTAGGAATTGACCTCTGGGCATTAAATTAGGATTAAGAGCTCAGCTTCTTTTGTTGGTACTAACAGTGTAGGAACAGAAGCAAAAAATTAAAGCAAGTGAAAATATCTTGAATAAAATAAAGGTTAACTAATATTTCTCATTATGAGATGATTACCTAACAAATATAAGAACATTAAGCCTATTTCTAAACATATTTACTAATTTCAAGCGTAAAATAGTCTTATTCTATTTGCAGATAATTTTGTTAGAAAAAAACGCTTGAAATAAGCAAAATCATCCGCCAATAGAATAAGATATTTTCAAACTTGAAATTAATAAATATGTCTACAAACGAGCATATGAATCTTTATTTGGTTAAATTGGTTGTAGCTAGCTCACAAACCAGCTATGTTGTTTCTAACTAGTTTCCCAACCTAGCTAGGTTGCAGTTGTGCCTTTAGCAATAGTGTTATCAAAAAAAAGAAAGAAAGAAATATTTGCACAAAAGTTGTCAATTAAATTTAATAAACATTTATTCATATGAAATAATCCTACGGTATGAAGGCAGTGATTTAGCTAGCAAGGCTAAGTGGTGGCCATTTCACCTGGCTTGCTTGATATAAATGAGCTATCTTAATAACTATTGTTTGGGTAACTTAAAGGCTGAGTCATCACTGATTATTGTAGCAAAAACAATATTGCATAGCTATAGTGTCAGAGTTCAGTGCCACTTGCTTCTCATTAAGCCGACTCCAATTTTAGACCAATCCTAATAAAAAATTCACTCAGATTGTGAAGCGAAATGGTATACAAATTCCTCTTCTTGATGCTGCTATTCTTCTGTCCAGAAAGGACATTTGAAGGGCGCTTTCCTGAGACTGACATAATTTAAGACTTAAAAACGCAAGCGAGGTGATTGAAAACCAAAGATGCCGGGCCTCCTCTTCTTTCCTCCTCAGTTTTCCTCTGTGGTGTAAGTGGAAAAATTGGGCCACTTAAATGTAGTGTTATACCTCTAGCAAATTCCAGTTGACTACCTGGCAGCATGCAGCACACTGTGTGGCATATGTATAACAAGCGGTTGTAGAGCTCTGCATCTATAAAAGCATTACAGGGTGCAGTGTATTTTGCAGTGTGAGCATGTCTCTGGAAGAATCATTAGTAGGTGTGAGTGAGTGGCTACAGGCCTGGGGTAAAGTATCTGATTAACCTGTGACTTCCAGAATAAACCTGGCTCATGGGATTTTAATACCAAGCAACTCATTCATGGAATTTATTCGAATTTATTATGTGTCTATGAGACTGCACAGGTTCTCACTGAAGTAAGAGGAAGATCACATTCTCCTGATAAAGAGTTAGCATGGTTTTCCTGACAGGAGAGGAAAATTATTTTTGCCACAAATATCATTCTGCACTTTTGCTTTGGCTTTTTTTTTAAACATTTCATTTTCGAATTATCACTGTTCTGAAGTTTATTTCTCTTTTGCTTTTAATATTTGTACATAGTAATAATCTGCAAAATGGCCAGCATTTGAATGCAAAGAAATCATGACCATTTTATCCAAACCACCTTTAGAAAGGTGCAGTGGATCTCTGTAACCACTGCACTAACACTGCTTCAGGCATATCAAGCAGCATGACATCGCACCTCCTTCTATGGCAAAAGAAAAATACCATAACTCCCCTGAGAGACAGAGAGAGGGAGAGAGAGAGAGAGAGAGAGAGAGAGAGCAGCATTCAGTCAAAACAGGTCCTGATGACTATTATGCAAATGCCTTGCTGTGATACTTGGTTGAAGTTCAGCCACTTAGCCGAGGATATGCAATATGCAGCTGTAGGTTTGCGTGCTTCAGACATGAAAAAGACATTAAGATAGCATGTTGTGCAATGAAAGCAGGAATGTCTAAACTTCACTGGTATAACTAAATCCATCATTTCCTTTAATGGGCTCTCTATCAGATGTGCATTAAGAAAGTAACAAACCCTCTAAAAGTTAAATGCTCGGAATGACTTCTAGACTTATTTAAGTCTAGATTAATTCTTACCATTCTCTAGTTTTTCTAGTCTTCAAGTGGTGAAGTATATCGTTTGTTTATTTAACTCAACACCCTTTGAACCTAGTTAAAATGCTTAATGTCTTCTTGTATATCATCAGTCTTGTGTCTAAAAGTCACTTTTTGTGAAATAAAGAATGCTTAAATGAGCTGTTTCTCAGCTTTCCAGTTGCCTGATTGATGACCGGGTTGATGCAAGTCGGGAGCCAATTAACTGATTGTGGTGGGCAGGCTTTCCAAGGAATAATATAAACAAACTATACCCTTTTCTTCCCTCTGTAGGGACCATAAACAAATACAGGTGAAGTTCTAACTACCGTTTCCGGTTTGATTCTTCCGCCTTTGCGTTTCGCGTCTCTTCTTGCTAATGAGCCGAAATCGACCCTCCTGACCTTGCCGATCGGAGTGAAAGCTTGAGGTAAACAGATACCAGTGTCTGCAGGCCCTTCCACTCATTTGCTGGATGGAGGCAGGATGGAGGGGAAGAGAGTGATGGATGTGGGATAAAAGAGACAAGACGACTCCCATCTGCTTGCAGTTCTGCCTAACCTCGGATCGTTATTCCCTTCTAGACAGGGACAGGCACATGGACATTCATAACAGATCCTCACTTGCTCACTTAGTATCATATAAGAAACATCATGTGTGCACACATGCTTGCTAACTCTTTTGCTCACACACTCTCAGATTCACTAGCAAAATGCAAACAAGCTAACGGGGAGATTGAAACCAGAGAGACTTTTTTGAGAAGGATTGTTTGAGTACTTCTGTACTTTTCAGAATAATCTGATCTGCTCTTAATCTAATCAGCCTTAAACCATAAATATGGCACAACATCACTGGCTAGACAGCATTAGACTCTATTGTTATTTACCCTTATGGATAAAAAAATCACATAATTCACATATGACCATATATTTTTCATATGTGATTATGGGAATTATGTGTGACCACATGTGAAAAACATGAAAATGTGTATTTCACTGTTATTATTGAACTCCAGTAAATACATTACATGTAAAAATAATGCCCTACATGTAGAAAAAATAACTTTTGAACATAAATGAATCATGTGTAAAATCACACATGAATGTCCATTACATGTGAGAAATATAGCATGAAGTATTTACAAATCCCATGTGGAAATTTCATGTGGATATATACATGCGAAGTTCATGTGACTTTTCTGTAAGGGCAATTCTACCGCTCATTAAGCGAGGGTAATTAGTATTTTCATTCTTGACTTAGTTTGATGGTTTCATTCTTATTTGATGGTTTTACCTCATATTATCTTGCCAAATACATTTTCTGAAAGGGACACTATCAATTGTAGGGTTTGAGATAGAAGCTGTAAGGAGTTTCCCACAAAAGGAAAACTGAAGAATCCTTTATGTTGCCAGATAAAATATTTTAACTGAGAGTGTTGTGTGATTCTCAGGCAATAGAACAGGCTCAGTGAAACTGGAAAGTTTGAAGATTAGAAAAACATGTTTCAGTGAGTCTCTGTCCACTGTAGCTTCAGATTCCTGTTCTTGGCTGACAGGAGTGGAACCCAATGTGGTGCTGCTGTTGTAGACCATCTGCCTCAATGATTGGCGTTTTGCATGCTCTGAGATGCTATTCTGCTCACCCTGGTTGTAAAGAGCAGTTATTTGAGTCACTGTAGTCTTCCTCTGACCATTTTTTTCCCGACCTCTCTCAACAAGGCATTTCCACTTGCACAATTTTACTTTAAGTAAAAACAGACCCCCTGGCTATAGTTCCCAGACAGCATCTTGAGTACTATTCTAGGATGTTTCTTGCTCTGATAGGTGATGCCTGTCTTTTAAATAAATATGATGCAAGATCACTGGAAATCTCTTCAACTGAAAAGCAGTGGGGACTTTCTGACCGCACATTAAGACAACCAGTCACAGGCCAGGGGTCACCCAACCATGAAGGAAGTGTCATGGGGCAATTACCCTCTGTAATTGGCTTGATTCTTTTTTTAAAGATTTGCATAGATACTTTTTCATTCCAGCATACAGCAGAGTGAACTCGAATAGCTCATAAACGATTCCACAGCACGCATGCTGAGCATGAAAGTGAAAAATGTTTTATCTCATCAAAAGAGATCTATACATTGGTACATACTGCACATGCATAGTCAAGATGTTCCACATATGTAGAGCGCATGTGGAGTATATTCCACATCCAGAATGAGTTTCTGGCAAGAGCTCATACATGATTGTACAAAATGAATGGACAACGATGAAGGGGAAGGTTTTTAAAAATCAGCATTATGGTATATGACATATCACTGATGTGAATGTTTCACATGCACCATATTTGCATTCATCTGAGCAAAATAGTCTGTCACTGTCTTCTGCAATAAATGCCCTTCAAACTAAATTTTGTGGTTTGGAAAACTACCCAAAACCAATTTCACACACACTTCAGTAACCATAAATTTTATTAGATTAACCTAAACGAGTTAAGTTGATGTTCACTGCATGCACCCTTGCTGTGACCTCATGTGTCACCATGTGAAGTGTGAGATCATTTTTTTTGCCAGAGTTTGGCCGCACATTAACAAAATAGACCATATTTGATTGGGTTAGGGCACTTTAAGGGAGTGCCATATGGGCTGGATGACCTGAAGGTATTGCTATGTAATGTTATAGGAGCAGTGCTCAAGTGTCTGTGTGTAAGATGTACCTAAGTGTTTCCTAGAACAAGCACAGCCATTTCTATTCAAAACCATGATCAACATGAGACGCACCAAATATCAAGAGAGGTCAAAAGTAGAGAGACCACAGATATACAGCATATACCTTTTCTCTGAAATAGACCTCCAATAGAAAGGTAGTATAATATAATACTTGCAGATTTTTTGATCTCGTGCTATCACACTACAGGACTATGGTTTACGACAGTTATATATTTTACAGAGCAAACCTCCACACCACAGAATTGCAGCTTCACAGTATTCTAATCTTAAGCTACATGGGCACATGCTCACTGAAACTGCTCAGTTGAAGACTGAAAAAAGACCTGGGGATGTTTATCTAATCTTCAACTGTCTATCCAGTGTTGGTGAGTCTGTGCTCACTGTAGCCTCAGATTCCTAGTCTTGGCTGACAGGAGTGGAGACTGATGTAGTCTTCTGGTGTTGTAGTGCCTCTGCATCAAGATTCAATGTTTTGAGTGCTCTGATGCTTTTCTGCTCAACACAGTTGTAAAGAGTGCTTATTTGAGTTGCCGTAGCCTGTCTGTCAACTCAGACCAGTCTGCCCATTCTCCTCTGACATCTCTCATCTACAAGCCTTTTCCTCCTGCAGAACTGGATGTATTTTGTTTTTCGCACCATTCTGTATAAACTGTAGAGACTGTGATTTTTGCATTCAGCACCTTCTGAAATACTCAAACCAGCCCTGCGTGATTTTATGCATTGTGCTGCTGCTACATGATTGGCTGATTAGATAATTGCATGATTGTCCAAATGTAAAACTGTTCCTTTAAAGTGGCTGGTGGGTGTAAGATTAACTAAAGTGTTACGCTCTAAATGTTACATAACATTAAAATCATAAACATAAGACAAAGTTTCATTTCACTCCATTTACTGTGAGCTTGATACAGTTATTCTTTAATCCAGAATGAGGATTCATGGGTAACGTGATCTGTAGTATTTGTATTAGTACAAACACAGCCATTCTCATTCAAATCCACGATCAACATGAGGCAAATCAAATGTCAAGAAAGGTCAAAACAAGAGATTATGGTTATATACCATTTCTCTGAAAAGTATGGAGTTACGTTATTCCGCGGACGTCTGAAAATTCCAAAGTGAGATTGTGTAAAAATGTCTCGATTGGAGGTGGGAACACATAGACACAAGTGGAAACCATGCGTACTTTTCTCAGTTCTCATATACCTAATTAATCCTTGATGTGCTGAGACAGGTGAGTTAGGGCAGAAAAGTCAGAGTGCATGGGGTCTCCAGAGCTGAGACTCAAAACCCCTGACATCAAGATTTTATCATAACTTGGAGAGTAAAAACATCTGGTCACCATCACTATAAACCATTTCATACTTGTCTAGCTCATAAAAATGTGCACTGTATATCTGGTTGTGCATGGCGTGTTTATTTGCCCTTTTTTCTGCAAAAGAATTTTTCTCATGTGATTTTTTTTATATCATTTATATTTATATAGAGTCCCATAAATAAACCCCTGTCTAACCCCAGATAACCCCCCGTGGTCACAGCCTGAGCATCCAAACAGCTGTCAAACACACATCATTATTTTGTAGGGGGAAGTGAATGTGACCACTAGCATCTGCTCTTGTTTATTATCAAATCGAGCCCTGATATCCCGAAGCACAACTTTCTGTTTACACGTTTCCAAGCACAAAGTCATGAACTTGAGCCTGAGCAGCCCGCACTGAGACTCACATCTAAGCAGAGCACCATGAACACAGATCCAGTGCATGCCTTCAGGCCTCTTCTCTCACAGCTGTACTACTGGAACAGTACATAGTAATAAATAAATCTCTATTTGTGCCATTGTATGATAAACAGTGGTTTTGGGTAGATTGGCGCAGGTTGGCAGAGACTTGAGTGACATATGGTGTGCCTGGCTATCCTTCATTTCAAGTGAATAAGAGTGATGGGAAAACATAAGGTGTGCTTCAATCCAAGTGGTTCAATCCAGTGTAGAGTTTAAAAGCCAGCAAATTAAATTGCAGCTTCTGTTAAGAAAATATTCTGCAAAGGAAGTAAAACACGCTCACACATGCATACTAAACAGCCTGATGGAAGCACTGGACCATACATTGGCTTTGACATAATTAACTCAAAAATGATTTCTTTTACTGTTCAACCCAGATTGCACCTGTGTGATTACATGCTTGGGTTGACATTTAGCACTTCTAACTCTTAAAAATTCATATGTATAAATTTTTTTTGTCATTGCATGTATTTCACCATTCACAAAAACGTGTTACAGGCTTGAGGTTTTTTTTTTTTTTAGCATAGAATTAAGGAATACAAAAAATATTGTTAACTAGCATCCATGTTATAGCACCAAGACATTAAGAACATTCTAAAGATCTACTTAATTAATAGTTTCATTAATAGTTTAATTTCAATCTACAATTTGGGTAACAGGATTGTACGTTCAAAGGATCTTCAGGATAACAGGACTGTACTTTCAAGATTGAAATTCAGATGATGCAACTTCCTGTTGAACAGGAAACTTATTCCAATATAAAGAATCACCACTTACACAAGTCTATTCACCCAACTCACTTACAAGTGAGTGAAAGTGATTTACGAAATAGGAGATTAGGGTCACAGGAGATCCAGTGGATCCTGGGAACACTGGGGATGAGGTGGGAATATACACTGGCAGGGATGCCAGTCCATCTCAGCACACCATGTACACACACTCATGCTTGGGGACAATTTATCTTAGCCAATCCACCTACTGGCTTGTTTTTGGGAGGTGGCTTGTTTTCAGTGAGCCTGTGCCCACTGTTTTCCTGCTCACCATGTTTGTAAGAAATGGTTACTTTAGTTTCCGTAGCCTTCCTGTCAGCTCTAACCAGTCTTGCATTTCTCATCAAAATCCCAGGACATCAGGAGTTTCTGAAATATTGAGACCAGCCTGTCCAGCATCAACAACCAAGGGTGTCAGTTTCAGTGACTCTAGTGTAAAAAAGGAAAGGACTGGACATAGACGTACTAAAGTACGTAACGTGAGGTGCCACATGATCGGACATCACTGTTCATCACTGTTCAGCCTGATACAGTCAGGAATAGAGGCATCTTCAAAATGTTTTTTTTTTACAATCACAATTACAAAGAAGATGATTTACAAGCCATTGTTGGAACAGCCTGCCTTATACTCAAGTGCTTCTAATACAAGTACATATATCAGTTTTCTCATGGGTTACGATAACTTTTCCTTGAGTCATTTCCTAGAAAAATCTTCTCTTTTACTTAAGTATGACTGCTGGATACTTAATACAACACTAGCTAATCGAGACAGATGGAGAGAAACAGATCAATATATCTAGAAGACTATGGAGATGTTCACACTTCACGTTTATCAGCATGTGTTAGCATAGATGGTTTTTATTGGGGGGAGGGGGGGCAATATGTGCTCCATGCCATTAATCATTTGTTTAACCACCATGACCCACACTCACTCACTCACTCACTCACTTATTCACTGTCTCTCTCTTTGCTCATCAGCATGTGGAAAGATAGTTACGAGAAATCCTTGCTTTTGCCCACAGTAGCATTAATCATTCTTTAAGATGATACCCCACTCCCAGTAAGCTTGCCCTTCTAGACCTGCACAGAGTGGTGTTCCCTTAAAAGCCCCTTATGAAAAATCAACGTTTATTAGATTACTGCCAGGCTGGGATGATGGGGCGCACTGGACCAAGCACGTACCACTCACACTGCATCATACTCTGTCTCAATGTGTTAGGACCCCTCGAATGCGAGACGTGTAAAATCAAAGAACGGACGATGTTGTGTAGAATTAGTCGAATTTTTACGCTGAATAATTAGCTGATGATTCTTATCAATGTTTTAAAGTAGGAAATTCACAAAAATGTGCAGCATACAGAGTCCACAGGATTGCAAATGAGATCCACTGCTCTAAAAAACCCAGGTAGCTTTATGTTCAGCACAGAGCAAGGGAAGTTTCTTCCAGGAGCTTTCTTTTCAAAAACCAAACTGATCTGCTTGCTGCAGGTGTTTAGATAAGGTTAATTTATGACTCGTCTGTATTAAATATGCATGATTATTTGGACATATTTAACATTAGGGCTGGTATCAGTTTAATTGATTGATTTGAATGGTTTCTAATCTGATTCACTGTTGTATTTTGTCATACAAATACTGACCTAAAACACTTTTTGCACATGAACAAAAAAAAAAATGTCTTAAAGCACACTGCCATCCCAAATCACACAGTTGCTGTAAGAGTGTTGGCATTGGGTCAGTACTGGGCATTGACTGATACACAGAGCTTTTATATTGTTATTATATCAAAAAAATTGTCAGAACATTCCTAACTTAAATAATACCTTTTATAAGAATACCCTTTTCCCACGACAGCATCATAGTAAAGGTGTATGGTCTGCAAGTGAAGTGTGGCCAAGTATGGTGACCCATACTCAGAATTTGTGCTCTGCATTTAACCCATCCAAGTGCACACACACATAGTAGTGAACACACACACCCAGAGCAGTGGGCAGCCTTTTTTGCTACGGCACCCAGGGAGCAGTTGGGGGTTCAGTGGGTCTCACCTCAGTCATGGTATTGAGGGTTGAAGAGAGCACTGGTCATTTGAATTAAACTCCTCCACCTACAATCCCTGCCGGACCTGAAACTCGGATCCACAACCTTCAGGTTCACCTCTGGGTTACAAGTCTGACTCTCTAACCATTAGGCCACGAATGCCCCCAACTGCAGTTAATAGGTACTATGCCAGTTAAATGTGAAGCAGTTTAAATTGAACAGTATGTTGATGTTATTTGTGACAGTGTCACAAGGCAGTGGCAGATGGATATAAGTGTGAGATATTTATTAACAATCCAAAATAGTAGATGATGCAGGGCATTCAAAATCAAAATGAAGGGTAGAACCAAAAGAAAGTATAAAACCAAGTATTACAAACATAGAAAACAATTTTCAGAAATACACACTGGAATGGTGTATAAAACCTTGACAGGATAGGTGATGAATGAACTGGTATATATATACACACAAAAGTAAACGAGAATAAACAGGAAACAGGTGAGTTCAACAGACAGGTGAGTGAGAGTGAGTTAATGTCTGGACTGGATTAGATTATGAATTTGAATGCTAGCTACTTTTCTGTAACCTCAGCTCTGGCAATAGTGCTGTCACTAAATCAAATCACAGGTTCATACACTTGAAATGTGCTTGTGTTAATATTTTATTATTTCTACAGTGACAGCTATTTCACTGGGAAATGTATGGCAGACACTCTGCATAATCTAAGGCTATCAGTACGCAAATGTTTAATAATGTGTTGTTACTATAAAAAAATGTATAGTGAAGTTTTCTGTGAGTAGACATTTATTTAACATTTATGGAAGGAGCCTCCAGTGTCAGCAGGTTGTAACAGTTAGCAGGTTTCCCTCCGTGGAGAGACATCTTCAGGAAAGAGGATGGTTTCTCAACCTGCTTTTTTTTATCTCTTTAACTTCAAAATAGAAAAAATGTTGCTGGTGAGGGAATGACTGTTTATAGCTGCTATAATGTAAATGATAACAGGAGGTAAGTTGTCTCACAGACACCATTAAATGTAAGGACAAATGGTAAAGTTATTCATTGTTCTTTAGTAAATGGAAAAAAAATTAATAATGAGCAAATTGGTGACAATAATAATAAAACACTTTGGAACATGCTGTTAAATATGTTATATAATCAATATATAATCATGGTAACAGTAATTCTGCTTTGTGACGGGCTACATCATACCCCCTCATTGTTGCTTTTTTTTTTTTTATAACAACACATGCTGTCATGTTTTATTCCTAATTCCTCGGGGCAGTTATGGCCTAATGGTCTGAGAGTCGGACTTGTAACCTGAAGGTGAACCTGAAGGTCGTGGGTTCGAGTCTCAGGTCCAGCAGGGATTGTAGGTGGNGTTAAATGCAGAGCACAAATTCCAAGTATGGGTCACCACACTTGGCCACAAAGTCACTTCACTTCACTTCACTTCTTAATTTAATGCACAATATCCAGCCAAACAAAAAACTTGTGCAACAACCCATTCCTTTTTCTTTTTCATAATTTCTAGTAGAGTCCCAGTGATTTAGAACTATAAAATGTTTACAAACTGTTACAAACCTCCTGTTTCTATATAGTGAGTGAAGTATTGTGGCTGAAACAAAGGCTTGGTGAACATGAGTAAAGGAGCTACAGAGT
>CM074957.1:7037856-7058883 GCA_037577455.1 Pangasius macronema
TGTAGTGACAATATATTTCTTATTTTAGCAATATTTCTGAGATGAAAGAAAGCGATCCTGGTGATATTATCTACATGAGCTTCAACTGGAGTCGATAATCACATAAAGGTCTTTTACTGCTGCACATGACAATGATAATGTGTTCTAAACACAGATATGAATAGGTTTACTGTTGGGATTTTTTTTTTTTTTTTTTAAACTAGAGGTTTGCATCACTACTACATCGATCCTGCAGGATGCAACAAAAAAGTTGCACAAGAAGGAGGTTTTTCAGTTTCATGTAGACATGAGCAAGCAGCCAGAATCAGTCTCCATTTAAGAAGGATTCTGTGTTAGCATACAGAATATCCATAAATGTTTTAATGTGTTGAACTTTCACTGGGAGAAATTTGAGTTTGGACTTCTAACATCTGAAAATCAGATAATGTTAGGTGTAGACATATAAAAATGTGGTTTTGATGGTGCAGTTTGTGCAATGAATATCACCTAAAAAACATGAAACTCTTACACTGATTTCACCAGCATTCAGGCATGAGTGGTCTTGAAGCTCTAACTTGATGCAGATGGATATTAAAAAAACCCTCACTGGAGGCAGTTTAGACATTTCAAGCCCTTTTTTTGCAAATATAATGATCATAATGCCTTATTCTGCTGTTTTCTCACATTTTTCTTGACTGGCACTTGATTGGACAGCATAATATGGACTTTAAGCATCAACGGCTGTACAGACAGGTAGACAAAACAGAACTCAAACCATGTCAGTCTGGTGTATAGTTACAGCAGCATCAGGCTGTCAATCAAATGTATGTATGCTCATTAAAGTTTATTAAGGGGTTATATCTTGGTGGGGTCAAAATGTCCCTATAATAGAAATATATGACAGTTTTGACCCTGTGAGGACTTTATTTATTTATTTATTTATTTATTTATTTATTTATTTATACGAAAACTGCATTTTGTATTTAAAAAAAAAAAAATACAAGATTTCCGTTTGGTTACTGAAGTTAAGGTTAGGTTAATTAGCTGCCAATGGCCAATGGAAGGTCCTTACAAGGATAGATAGACGAATGTGTGTGTGTGTGTGTGTGTGTGTGTGTGTGTGTGTGTGTGTGTGTGTGTGTGTTTGAGAGAGAAAGGGAGAGCGAGCCTTGGCCTCATTACTCACCCACAGTGGCATTCCAAGTACTAAAAGCTTTTTTAATTATGAATTCCATTAGTCAGTTTTACACACACACACACACACACACACACACACCAGTAACAAGCTGAAACAGACACAGTCTCACACACAGGGTGGAGGCTGAAGCAATTCATAGCAATGTTAACAAATTCACACCAAATTACTATTATACTCATTTACACCTGATGTTCCACTCGGTCTTTGTGGCCTAAACTTTTTAACGCCATGTGCGTGTTCTTTTGGCTCAAGATCACACAACCCACACACACACACACACACACGATTTAATGATGAATTTGTTGTATGGGCACAATTCATTACCTTTTACACTGCAGTCATAAGGGACATGCATTAGGTTTGCATGATAATCAAGTCCATGTAAAGCTCAGATCAATAGTCAGATGGGGTTCCTGTCATTCTGAACACGTTATTCATTATCCTGTGTATGAAGCTGGCCAAGGACTTAAATGGCCTTCTCTCTCTCTCTCTCTCTCTCTCTCTCTCACACACACACACACACACACACACACACACTGAAAGCTTCACTCAGTGATTAAACCACAGGAGCCTCCACAGCCCCCGGAGGATGAGTCACATACAGAAGAAGTGAGTGCACTGTCTTTCATCAGAATGGTATATTGCCATATTTGACAAAGGCTTCATTAATGAACAAAAAGGCCTCTCCAAACCACACACCAGTGCACTGCATTAGTTGGATTTATATTCTATGCTGGCAGGTGCTTTCTTTCTGACCACACAGAGCAAAAGCAGTTCTGCATGTGTGTGTGTTAGAGAAGCTGAGGTCTTTTCTAATAAGGCCAGTTTTTGTTGTCCATAACCTTTCGAGAGAGAGAGAGAGAGAAACAACATGAAATGAAAGCCAGTAGATTTCTAGCTATTCCTGGATAGTGTGTTCATTTTCATCACTCAACACTGCCAAGAGCCACCTACATTCAACTGAGGAGGTCATCTGACTCATATTGTAGATGACCAACCACAGACCAACCTTCCGAGCCAAAGACACCTTTACACTGTACAATTCTCAGCCCAGTATTTTGTCACAAATAAAAATTGCACATTGTAAAAGAATTCTTTTGTTGTGAGTAGAGATCACTGGTCTTAGAAAGCATAATGTGACATTCTTGCTCACGGCTTAAGTGACATTTCAACCATAGACAGTTCATGACAATGTTCTGGCAATGTCCGAATTTTTTTATTAAAATCTCAGCTGCTATGATACTCATTTAAGAGCAATCAACAGGAGGATGGCAAAGGAGGAAGCTACAAATACATGTGCAAATACAAATTAATCACTTTAATGGAAAAAAATAATCTTATTTCAAGCTCACTTTGAAAAAATGGGCATATTATGTTGTCTTTCTTTACCCAGCCATGAACAGCTCCACACTCCTCTTCTTCACATTTCTCTAGGCATTGCTTTGGTACTGCTACACAGAGGGATTTTTTTCTGCTTATGCAAATCCCTTTTGTGTATAATGAAGCATAACAATTTTCTTTAATCACCGCTCTAGCATTAAAGAATCTTCATGGTCATGAAAATCATGAAATCATGAAAATGTTATCGCACGGTCCATTATAAGAATTCGGCCAGGATTTGATTGGGATGATCTCATACAGTGTGACAAGTAATAATCTTAATTGGCAAAGTCTAAAAAAATGATTTCCTCACACAGTACATGTCCAGCTTTGATCAAGTTGTTAAATAACTACATGCCATAAGAAATGCTACAGTGAGAATGGTATCTTTAAATATAATTTAAATTTCCCTTTTAACTTTTAGAGGTAACAATATGCTATTACCTGCTACAAGATGCTGTAATGCTACAACTTGGGCCTCCTGAATGGTGTAACAGAAAAGTGTTCAACCATCTGTGACCAGGAGTCAAGAGAACAAAAATTTCTCTCCTGTCAATCACAGTGACACTAGCGAATCACGGGTGTCGGGGAGTTCAGGTATGTAGAAGAGGGCAGTAGCACTTTCCTCTGAGTGTTTTATGCTGCTCTGTGAAGCAGCAGTTTGAAAGCTGTAGTTGGCTGGCTTCCTGTGTCTTAGAGGAAGCACATTTTTAGCCCTTCCCGGTTGATAGGGGGGAGCTGGCTGGTGAGAATTGTGTAGAATTTGTGGTGATACATACAAAAGAGAAACATGTTTCAGTTCAGGAATGGCAGTAGTTTTTAGAACGATATGTAGTGGAAAATATAAAAAATTTCCCCCATTTGAAGGGTTTCCCAGACTGCCATATGAGACTAGTAACAATAATATAATATTATTGGCATAATGTGTTGTCTTTTTGACTTGTGGTTATTTCTGAGACCCTAAATGTGAATTTGTGTGAGGTCAGAGTTAACTCAATTCCCCAGCACACACAAGAAGGCACTAATCTAATTATCACCTATTTCAGTAGAGTATCGTTTCTGTTTGACCCTTGTCTCCAGAGGTCATGGCTGCTCCCTGTTTGGGCTGGATTGTCTGTGGTTAAAGAGGGCCCTCTCTCTCTGGCTGGCTCTGTGTAAGTGCTGACATCCTGTTATTGTTGTGTGTCATATAACCACAATACCAGGGCCTCTTGCAATACTGCCTCCTTCGCTCGTTTTCTCATGGACATGACCACCTTGTTCTTTGGCCTGTGGAAGAGATAAAAAGAGGGATGGAGGGAGAATGGCAATAGAGAGAGACAGAGAGAAAGCAAGACTGTGGTTATTATAATGGCTGCACTAATGCACTAATGCTTGATGTTCTTGTGCAGAAACACGGAAATGGCAGTATATTTAAGAACCAGTACTGTCTCATCTCATTTAATAGGATGTTTGTCTCATTAAGTAGGCCTGTGCAATAAAACTATTGTTGTTTTAAAAATTAATATGCTTTAAATTATTAATGAGCTTTTAACTGCTGTAAAAGGTCATTCAATTTGACAGCATTTAACAGTGAGAGCCTTGATCCTGCGCACTCCTTTTGAAGTAGCGATGACAAAAGAAGAGCAAATCAGATGAAAGAGGCACCAGCTCTCTTAGCACTGCTGTCAAGAGTGAGGGATAAAAGACATCATTAGAACAGAGAAGAGCTCTGACAGATCTGCTTTGTGAGGAAGCTATAACGCCTATCATTCCAAAAATTATTATTATCTCCTTCTGTGTCATTCATTTACACACACTCACACACACATACATACATACATACATACATATATACATACATACATACATACACATAAGGGTCTAAAAGTTTGAGACCACATGGAAATTTGGGATTTTCATTTAAAATTGGTTATAAACAGGCTTAGAGTTCTGACATATATAAATCAAAAGTAAATGTTCAATATCTTGAATATATAATATTCAATATTCTGCACTATTTATAGGTCCCTATTTAAATGTAAGCAGGTTTGTGATATTGAGCATGTTAACTGCTTTGTTCAAAAGGTCACATTTTCCTTATGCTTATCTCTTCTACTGAAGCATGTATTCAGACGTCACTCCGATGGATTTGATCTAAAATGGATCATAAGGTTTTGCACAAACTTGTAAAGTCCATGCCAGCTTGAGAGCAAACTGTCATTAAAGCAAAAAGGGCACGTACCAAATACTAAGAAACTCAAAAAGTTTAATGTAAATATTTCAAAGATCCTACTTTTCACTCAAGTTGTTGTCAATAATATCATTTGTAATGAAAATTGTTGTATTAATTAGAAAAGAATGTAAAATCGAAGCATTTTCACTAGTGCTTTGACCCCTAGACTTTTAGACCCCCACTATATATATTGTAGTTTTTCAAATATCTACTGGTTTCACCTTTTATAGCCTCAGAAGCACTTTGCGTGCACAGCTGATGAAGGACTTTCGTCCAAAACATATTGTTTCTCTGGAAATCTTATGTACTATGCTTCATTTTACTCCATCCACTATCATAAATATTGTATATTTGTAACTACCGACATTTAATAAGATTTTTCAACACAATCCCAAATCTATCCCTAACCTCAACATCAGTAACTACAAAGGATTGTTTTCACCCTTTCAGTTTAAAAAGAAAAAAACACTTTACATTGTCAGGACTTACAGAGAAAGTGAGAGAGACAGAAAGAAGGTGAGAGACTAAACTGGCATATAATACTCAATCCTACTCCAAGCAGTATGTAGTATGAAGTACAGAAACAGCAGTACACCAAATATACAGAATGACATACTGCTCAGGCCAAATTTTGTGTGTAGTATGTGCAACACGGCTACTTCAATTTGAATAAAATAAATGTAAAACAGAAAGAAAGAAAGAGGAATAGTTATATAGTACAGGGGTCACACTGCTAAAACTGGACTTTTTCATCTCTGTGTTTCATAATTGTATAACTATTAATTTAAAGTTACAGTTGCTTATAATTATATTATATTTTAATTATTCACAGGTCATTATGAGTTATACAAGTTGTGCAGTACACCACACGGCATTATAATAATTAATGATACTTGTGTTACAATATAATTAAAAAAAAAAATTACCAAGGAATCACCTGGAGTGCATTATTATAAAAATAATGAGTTTCTAAAAATACTTTATTAAGAGGAATCATTACGAATCTACCAAGAATTATAAGCAGAGATATAATACTTTATAAAAAAAAATGAAGCTTAGTTTATTGCGAGTTTCATTAATTTATATTTTACAAAAGATTCTTGCACATGGTAAATGTCCTACAGATGCAGTAGATAGAGATTAGGTTGAAATACACTGTAGAATTCGTCAGAGGGATTTGTTCTTTAAATAAAGTTGATTTGCCTGCACAAATATAAAAGCTTGTGTTCTAGACCAGGGATTAGAAACGTGTACAGGGAGCAACAATGAAAAGCAAATATGTTAATAGTGTTAATTTTCCATTCCAATGTGATTTCAAGAAAGCATAGTCTAAACTTAAACGTTTTCCCAATAGTCTTACGTTTGTCCAGAATTCAGCACTTCCTGCAGTCCTGGCTACAGTAAGATATGATGTTAGATAGCTGCTATAGTCTGGTTTTTGGAGATGGGGCTGATGGCAGAAATATCCAAGGATGCTCTGAAAATGCATATGTTTCTGGTTAAATGAAGCTAAACTTTCTACAGGCAGAATAGGCTATCATATGTAAAGAATGTCATTAACCGTTCTTTTATTTTGAAATCCTAAAGGCTTTATATTAAGTCTGGATAATCAAGTCTATGTAAAGCTCAGATCAATGGAGTCAGATGGGCTTTGTGTCAGGCTGAACACATTATCCATTATCCTGCTATTTTTAAAGTAGGATGGCGAAGTAGAGAGCACTTAAAAGAATAAATATTCCCAGCTAATGGCACATTCCTATATTGATTATGTTGAATTGTGCTCCTGAAATCAATAAGAGCCACCAATGAAGCAGACTGGGATACGAATGTATAGTGACCTACATCGGGGTAGGGCACAGAGGCTGAAGAGAGGGGAGAAAGGGGAAAGGACTGAGGGAGAGGAGGAGGGAAGGGGAGGAGTGAGCTGGAGGGGGTCATGTTCAGTGAAACGAAGAAAACATGTCTGTAGAAGACAGCATCAGCGTCTGGAAGCAATTGATTTGAGAAAAGGACAGAAGGAAAGAGTGGGGAAGACCGAAAGCCACCAATCAACACTGTTTAACCTCTGTTATGCCCCTTACACTCTCCCACACCGTGTTTGAAATATTACTATTAAAGTAGACAAGAAAAAAAAAAAGTATCGTGAGGACAGAGAGCTTGTCTTTCACTTACCTGAGAGGAGGAAGCGGAAGCCAAGGAAATAGAGGATTAGTTCATGAAGCCTGATCCTTAGAGAACAGTAAACATTACAAACACTCACCAATCTTCCATTTCTCAGTATATTCACACTTCTCTCTTTCTGTAAAATGACATCTTTATTTTCAACAATGATTTCTCTACTCTACCAAATCCTTTCTCTCATATTTAATTTTTTTTACATGATCTTTAGACATTTATATAGATAGGTATTTGTTGTTGTTGTTGTTACTAGTTCAAGTTCTTTGTCACATACAGAGAGTAATACTGTATATAATTCTTGCAGTGAGATACTTAATTGCAAGTTCCCAAACTGTGCAAACGTTACAATGAGCAAAGACACAAAAGGCATGTAAGACATGCAGGACACATGAGACACATAAAACATAGGGCACAACAGTGCAGGACAATACAACCCCATTTCCAAAAAAGTTGGGACGCTTTGTAACATGCGAATGAAAACAGAATGCAAAGATTTACAAAACTCATAAACCCATATCTTATTCGCAACAGAGCATAGACAACATATGACATGTTCAAAGTGAGACATTTTCCTATTTTATGAAAGATATTAGCTCATTTGGAATTTAATACCGGAACCACGTCTCAAAAAAGGTTGGGCAACAAAAGGCTGGAAAAGTCAATAATACTAACAAGAAACAGCTGAAGGAACAAGAAACAGCTGAAGGAGTTAGATTAATTGGCAACAGGCCAGTAACATGATTGGGTATAAAAAGAGCATCTTATAGATGACCAGAGGTTCACTGACCAGTGAAAAGCTGCACAGGCAAGTAGTGAAACAATTTCAGAATAAATGTTCCACAATGTTTAAACATCTCATCTACAGTACATAATAATCTTAAAAAGATTCAGAGAATCTGGAGTAATCTCTGTGCGTAAGAGACAAGGCCGAAAAGCCATATTGGATGCCCGTGATCTTCGGGCCCTCAGACGGCACTGCATCAAAAACAGTCATGCTTCTGTAATGGATATCACTGCATGGGCTCAGGAACACTTAAAAAATCACTGGCATTAAACACAGTTCGCCGTGCCATCCACAAATGCAGATTAAAGCTGTACAATGCAAAGAGGAAGCCATATATGAACATGATCCAGAAACGCCGCCGTCTTCTCTGGGCCAAAGCTCATTTAAAATGGCCTGAGGCAAAGTGGAAAACTGTTCTGTGGTCAGACGAGTCCAAATTCGAAGTTCTTTTTGGAAATCATGGATGCCGCATTCTCTGGACTAAAGAAGAGAAGGACCATCCGACTTGTTATCAGCACTCAGTTCAAAAGACAGCTTCTCTGATGGTATGGGGATGCATTAGTGCGTATGGCATGGGCAGCTTATACATCAGGAAAGGCACCATCAATGCTGAGAGGTCTATACAGGTTTTAGAGCAATATATGCTTCTATCCAGGCTATGTGTTTTTCAGGAAAGGTCTTGAATATTTCAGCAAGACAATGCCAAACCACATACCGCACGTCCTACAACACCATGGCTTCATAGCAGAAGAATCTGGGTGTTGAACTTTCATTTTCACCAATTGAAATATTTGTCGCATCATTAATTGAAAAATACGGCAAAGAGGACCCCGGACAGTGAGCAGCTGGAATCCTATATCAGGCAAGAATGGGTCACCATTCCACTCGAAAAACTCCAGCAACTCATCTCCTCACTTCCTAAAAGTATAAAAGCTGTTGTTAAAAGAAGAGGAGATACTACACAGTGGTAAACATGGCCCTGTCCCAACTTTTTTGAGACATGTTGCTGGCATTAAGTTCCAAACGAGCTAATATTTTTCATAAAATAGTAAAATGTCTCACTTTAAACATTTCATATGTTGTCTATGCTCTGTTGCAAATTAAATGTGAGTTTATGTGATTTGTAAATCTTTGCATTCTGTTTTCATTCGCACTTTATAAAGCGTCCCAACTTTTTTGGAAATGGGGATGTAAATTGCAGGGAAAATAAAATTAAATTTCTTTGTTCAGAATGCACACTGCAATATGCAAGTTCATCCGATATATGCTATACACATTATGTATGTGAATGTCCTGATTTGGTGTGTGTGATGTGTGTGCTGTCGGAATGAACATGATATGATATAAGAGTCCAGGTAATGGAAGGTGCAGTTGGGTGTGTGGGTGTGAACTAACTGAAAGCACTTTACTGTGTTACTACTAGTTAATATACTATGGGTCAGAAAAAGACAGTAAGAAAGAGACACTTTTTTTGTCTTTTTTTCTTGCAGTTGACACTTTAGTCTGGTGGGTTTGCTATAGTATTTCTAATCCTGCATGTTCATCCCTCACTCTTTCAGTTTCTCAGTGGAGTAATAATGTGTGTGTTAGGATGGAAGAAATCATATCACAACCAAATTTCCCCTGGGTAAAGGTTCAGCTGCAATAACTGTCATCATGTCACTTTAGGTTTGTCAAAGGACACAGCACTAATAGAAAAAGACACAATCCCAAATAGTGGCTCCAGGGGGATCCTTCTAGTGATGGTCAGCAGTGGGATGCCCTGTGTTCCCTCCCTTATAAACGCAGGACTGGTTTTTGAGAAAATATATACCATCAGAATGATTTATTCAGGCCATAAGATCTGTGTTAAATAATACAAAACAGCATAAAGAGTTTTAGTAATGTGCTACTAAGTTACTAAGCTACTTAGTTTCAGCACACCTAGTCAGAGATTGTACAAGACTCTGGAACTCTACTACAGTAATGAACACCATTCTTCTAAAAGATATTCTCTGTTAATGTTTTGATGATGGTGGTGGTGGTGGAGAGTGCTCAGTTGGATTGAGATGTGGTGAGCTTGAACACAACAGCATACAGCATTTACATCAGTTTCATACTCATCATATCAGTGATTCCTCATGCCCTGTGGATGGGGGTATCCCAGAAGAGACCACTTCTATGAGAACAGAAGTGTTTCATCTGAAGATAAAGATGATCAGGCATACACAGAACCATAGATAAACTGTACCTCTGAATAGTGCCTTTATGTTTTTTTGGTGTGACATTTGCTCCCTCTAGAGGACCCATCAAGTTTTCTTTTCACGTGCAGTGCATCATCATGATTGACTGCCCTAGCTACAGTGTCATGTTTTTCTTACTGTAACACACCTGATCATGGACATCAAGGGATTTAAAAAAATTAGATGATTAACAGAGAAAATAGGCTTTGTCTAGCATACCTTAATGGTTCTTCGAGTTGTCACTCTGGAGGAACCACGTAAATGTTTGGGAGAAACCTACAACAGTTTCCCTTTTGCAAAATGTATCCAAGTAGAACCACTTTAGAATGCTAAAACCATTAGCCATGAAGAGTTTAACTAGCATTATATTAAATCCCCCCAAATTTAACCGAACCAAAGTCCAACATGTTTTGGCCGGCTACCAGTTTCCAAAACACAGGCTGAGCTGCTCAGACTGGGAGACCATCTTGGCCAGATGGTAAGTGCTATTAACAATTTTCTGAATTACTGCTACTAATGCAAGAGAGAGTTTAAAAAAACTCTAGATAAATTACAAAAACTCAACATATATTGATGGATTTAGTAATAAAGAAATAAAACTGGAAAGTAACTTACCCAGTGCGAACATGGTCCACTAGTTTGACCTGCTTGCTCTGTGGACTTTTCAGTGGGGTATACAGATATACAATGGGGTCCAAAAGTCTAAAACCACATTCAAAATCTGGGTTTTTTAAAATTTAAAATAGGAAATAAACAAAAGGTTTTAAAATTTTGAAATATTTAAAACAAACATAGTAAATATTCAATATCTTGAACATGTAATATTCAAAATTCTGCACTATTTATAGGTCCCTATTTAACTGCTTTGTACAAAAGGTCACATTTTCCTTATGCTCATCTCTTCTACTGAAGCATGTATTCAGATGACACTTTGATGGATTTGATCTAAAATGGATCATAAGGTTTTGCACAACCTGTTACAGAGAAATAAGAGGCGGATTCAAGTGTGAGCAAAGTGGGGCTTTACTGGGTAACAGGCACCGAAGGCAGAGCAGACAGTGGAAGAGGTACATGGGTGTAAATAGTGGCAGGCGTCCAAAAGCGACACTAGGCTACAGCCAGGGACGGACAGTCCAGGTGAGCAGGCAGGGGAACCAGTAATCCTCAAGAAAAAAAAAAAAGGAAACAGAACACACAAGGAACTGAGTGAGTGCATAAACATGAAGACAACGAACTGACAAAGACAGGGACAAACACAGAGGCTTAAATAGAGCCGGTGAGCAGTGACAGCTAAAAACAATTAACTAATTAACAGTAGTAACAAGAAACAGCCAGAAGGGGCCGGTGCTCCATGAACCGTGACACAACCACTGTGGAGTCCATGCCAGCTCAACTGCAAACTGTCATTAAAGCAAAAAGGGGACAAACCAAATACTAAGAAACTCAGGAAATTCATGCTAATATTTCAGTGATTCTACTTTTTACTCAGCCTGTTGTCAATAATGTAATGGCAATTAAATTTGTTGTATTAAATTGGAAAAGAATGCAAAGTTGAAGCATTTTCACGAGTGCTCAGACTTTTGGACACCACTGTATATACACTGTTCTTGATATCACAAGTACGATATGTTATTCATTTTACTGTTTGAAATAATTATTCAATTCGTAAATTTACAGACAAACACGCTACCACATCAATGTATCCACTAGGTGGCGCCAGAGTTCTGCCACAAAGAATTATTACTCTAAAATATACTGTCTCTTTTTAAGATTCACAGAAACACTCATCACACAACACAAATGAAGCAGCAGGAAGAATTTCTGTTTTTATTACGCTTATATATATATATATATATATATGACAGAAATACACAAAAGTGCCTCATCAGGTAATGCCAATGCGAATAAAGGAAATTATTTGCTTTTACGTTTTAAGACTTTTTAAATACTTGTCTGTCACACGTCTAGTACAATCTTTTTAGCTTACTAACTTTTCAGAGATAGTTTCAAAACACTTCTCTCATGTGATCCCTTCTTTAAAAGTGTTTAATAACCCACCCTTAATGATGGATATAATTCAGCTCATCAGTTAGCCTCAGACGATAACCGATAACTAAGAAAGTGTGCCGTTATTCTATTTGAGTTTATGTTTTATGATGGCTTATTTGCAAGATGAAACCTCTTTACAGGTTTTGTGTGTGTGTGTGTGTGTGTGTGTGTGTGTGTGTGTGTGTGTGTGTGTGTGTGATTCAAAGTGCCTTCATCATAGTGATGAAAGCTAAATGCTGATGAAAGCACATTGTCTGACTCTGCCTAGTCCTACTGGTGGCTACATAAAACGCACACACACGCACACGCACACACACACACACACACACACACACACAAACACACACATCACTCCCTGACTCTCTTTAGCTTTCCATCTGATGACTGCTAGCTTATTTTAGACCCAGTAAAGTTCTTATGTCTTCACTGTATAGCCTGGTAAACACACACACACACACACACACACACACACACACACACACAAAGGTAGACAGACAAACTAGCCTGTTCTCAATTAAGGAAAAGAAATTAGCATTGAAATAAATAGATTTTTTTTGCTTTGCCAGGATTCCCCTGTGTGCTCGGATGCCATGGTGCACACACAAACAAATGAGTGTGGCGCATAACAAATGCACAGTAATCAGCCTGTGTGCCTCTGCTTCGCTCAGATATTAACAACGTGATATTTAAATTAGTCTCACAGCATGTGACTCCACCGATATGAGACTCGAGCCTACAGTTACTTTCCAAATCAATACACTCCAACTAATAGATTCTCAGGGGGAGCTCTGTATAGCTACACTAATTAGCCATTTTATAGGCGCATGTACCACATAGGTCACTTTGTAGATCTTTACAAGTGTACAATTACTTGCTGTACCTGCTCTGTTCCTGTATACAGGTTATCACCTCTCCTCTACCGTGTACATCATTGAAACAGGATGACCGCTGACTAGATATTATTTAGGTGATGGATTATTCTCAGTGACTGTGTGCATGGTGCTGCTGTGAGTGTATCAGGTGTAGCAGCATTGCTGCTTTTTAAACTTGTAGCTGGACAGTCAGAGGACAGGGCTCTTCTTTTTTATGTGTTAATCATTCTCTACCCTTCATCAATTCGATGTTTTCTACATCAGCACCTTTGCTGGACAGATATCTCGGTTAACTGTTTCTCAAGCCTGACGTAACACTGAAGAGTTTACAAACCACAGAAACACTCATGCACCTGATACGCTACTCCGTCACTGTCACTGCTGCACTGAGAATGATACACCACCCAAATAAGATCATGTCAGTGCTGATCCTGTGGATCTCTCCTGTGATGAATAGGGCAAAATTGTGCAAACTTGTATAGAATAGAATCTCCAGTCTTTTTGTTAGAACTAAAAAGTGTTATACTTTATTACAGCTTTCATATTATTTCAGAGAAAAGGAAGCTTGCATTTTGTGCTCATCCTGTGGTACTATATTAAATCGCCAGCAACAATCTAATTATACCAGTAGTGCAAACAAAAATCACTATGTTTATACATATTCATCTTTAGAGATTACTTATGGAAAGTTACAATGTTATGAATATGGCGCTTTAATTTCCTTTTTTTTTAACCTTTATGGTGCTTGCTAGTAGTCCAACACAGGCAGTTCTCTTGCTAGCCATATGACATTCAATACCCCAGCAAATAGTTCTAACGCTATTTACTCAGGTAATGCATGGCAGCTCCAAAGGCTGACATTTCAACATGCAAACATATTTTAATCAGGTGCCTATGGGATGCATATTAGTGCAACGTTCTGGAAATAATGAAACACTAGCTAAAGTGTACTGCGATAGTGCACTGGCCACTTTCGTGCAAGTAGTTTGTTCACACTGGGAAATTCAACAAGTACTATTCACACTTGTATTATATATTATATATTGCACAACAGTTAGTTCCAGTCTACTAATTTGATCGGTCAAGAGGCGTTCCATGAGTGCCCATATTTCCTATAACCACAGTGGGACGTTTCTGTGTGTGTATCACGCTGCTTGTCTGTGTTCACCACTTCAAATTCCACTTACTAGTTCAAAATTGTTGCTACAGTCATGTTACCGACATCATCACATGTCATGGCAAATTATATTTTTCAGGAATATACTTTTTGACTTAAAATATGAAATCTTATGAAATCAGATGTAAAGGAAAACATGTAAAGGAAGAAGGGATGCCAATTTTATTGGAAGCACCTTTAACGGGATTGTACAAATCAATGTGAGCTAGCTAGCTAGCCGATGGGGTATAAGTTCTTCGGGAACTACTTCCGCTAGCAGAGTAAAAATAAACAAAACATTAAATATCATTTACTTGAGATTATTTTCTTGTTTATAGAACTGTTGTATAAAAGCAATACCGCACTCACGATTGTGTGGTTATGCTGAATATCGGCGCGGCTGTCATTAGCTACAGCACGAGGCCGCAGGGTGCTACTGACAAATTTTGCTCATGTGATATTCCTTAAATAGAGCCTGGAGAAGAGGGTCTGGTCTATGTATTGGAAGTGGATGACTCATCAGAAGCTGTTGCACCATGAATTGTCTGAAGAACCACGCAAGAATGCCATATCACTGAAAACATAAATCACCAGGAACTTTATAGTGCACTATTTTGGGGCTTTTACTTAAAAATGTAGTTGGGAACTGGCTCAATGGTTACGAGTTTGGGCTACTGATTAGAAGGTGTGAGTTCAAATCCTAACACCATCAAGCTGCCATAGTCTTTGAACAAAAGATGGCATAGGTCTTTGAGCAAAACCTTTAACCCTCAATCGCTCAGTTGTATCCTGTCTCAATTCCAAGTGTCTATGGATAAGAGTGTCAGCCAAGTGAGTAAATAGTGAGGAATAGCTAATGAACTCCTAAAAACAACTCCACAATGCACTGTGCTAGTATCCAAAATAGGGTAGTCTAGGTGTTCCCTAGAGTAAATGTTCCCAAAATTTTTGCAGAAATGAAATCTTTCCAGTGCTATTAGTGACATTAGCCAATACATGTTGTTCTTCTTTCGGCTGCTCCCGTTAGGGGTCGCCACAGGGGATCATTGGTCCACATATTTGATTTGGCACAGTTTTTATGCCAGATGCCCTTTTCTGACGCAACCTTCCTCAATTTTATCCAGGCTTAGGGTTGGCACAGGGAGTTCCCTGGCTGGGAATTTAACCTGGGCCAAGGTGATGAGAGTGCTGTGTCCTCCAGGGCTGTGTCCTCCTCCTAGTCCTCCAGGGACACAGATACATACCTCAGTACATACCATTATTTATTTGCGCCATAAATTGGCATTACTGATGAAATTGAGATTAAATACATTTGATTCAAGAGAAGTCAATCCATTTTGGTGTGTATTTGATGGTGATCTTCTGTAAAATTGTGGACCATAGCCTTATAGAGAGCACACCCATAATGCCTTTGCCATTTGTAAGATTAGAGAGTCAGGATCATTTCAGAAACAGGGCCAGTTTAAGGTAAAGGAATGCATCTGTGATGAAGAAACGAATTCACAGTTCTTTTAGTGTTTATACAACGAAATAGTGTATGTTCTCTGGGAAATTAACAGAGAAGCATACAGTTTTATAGAGACTCGAATAAGTTTTGTGTGTGTGTGCGTGCGTGTGTGCATAAGAATAGGAATATTTGACAGTTTTGACTTTGTGGGGACATTCGGCAAGTCCCCATGAGGCTCTTTTACAAAAACTGCAGCTTTTAATTGGAAAAAAAGAAAGAAAGAAACCCTTTGGCTCTTTGTTGAGTTAGTGGAAAGTCCTCACAAGGATAGTAAGGCAAATATAAGTGTTTGTGTGTGTGTGAGACAGAGAGAGAGAGAGAGAGAGAGATAGAGAAAGAGAGAGAGAGACAGTGTGTGTGTGTGTGTGTGTGTGTGTGTGTGTGTGTGTGTGTGTGTGTGTGTGTGTGTGTGTGTCACAGGCTTGAGAAGGGGCTGTGGGGGGAGGGGGGGTGAGTGAGATAGGGTTTAAAACGGCGCCGCTTCATGTAAGCGCGTTTACTGATAGAGTGCGCGCTACTGTTAGAGGAGTTTCCGTGCGCTACGGTCCGTCTCGCTCCCGTCTGGATCCCTACCGTGATGCTGACAGCGAGGATGAGGAAGACGCCTTTAACTCCCTTAATTCGTCACCTCTGAGCGGAGTAAAACTGTAGGCTCCTGATCCTGTCTGCGTTTCACGGAGATGATGATAAGGTGTCCCACTCGCAGCTCTCGGCCACGCTACGGATGTCGTCTTGCGCCTCGGTGGCGTCGCTGAGTAGCGGGGAGTCACTGTGCCAGATCCGGTCACACCGGGAAAGTTGCGCTTGAGAGTGCTGTGTGGGACATGGGAGCACGCCTGGGCCGTGTGGGATACGCTGGTGAAGGATCGGCGTCCTGAGTGGCGAGCTGTTTGTTGGTGTCGGGAGAACCTGGGTGCGTCGCACCGGCGCCATGCGCACCGAGCACAGCTTCGTTTTGCTGCTCCTCAACGGGACGGCGTGCCTGGTGAGCGGGGACAGGGACGGGGGCACGTGGGTCCACCAAGGGGTGCGGGAATTACAGAAGTGCAAATGTGTAGTCTATGTGGTCTTTCCATGAGTTAGGGTTGGCACATGCGCTGGTGACCAAAAGTGTCCACTCGCTGCGCAATGGTGCATCTGGATGAAGTGTGTCTGAGCCAAGAGAGAATATGACTTCCCTATAGCCTGAAATCCCGAAATTCAATTCCAGTAGCCTACTACTGTTACTATTAAGTCATTGCGAAATCGGATTAAACACCTACACCACCAGCAAGGTAACTTATTAGCTTTAGAAATCTCAGTTACACGCAAACGCAGTGGCGCATAAAAGACTACAGCGTGCAGATTTCCTGATATAATCACGCGCAGTTGATGTGAATCTTCTGTAGAACATGTAGACAGCAGCAGGCCGTTTTAATCCACTTTCCCCCTGCAGGAAAAACAAGTGACCCTGGATTTTAATTCCCATTAAGGACAACAGAAATCCTTTTCAGTTTAATGGCGACACGCAGGGAGATTGAGCAGGCGCCCCGCTCTGCCCTGCTGTCTCGCAACCCAAAATTAATAAAGATGACAAATCTCCCTGAGTTTAATTACAAAACACCTACGTGCGTCATTAACCGGGGAGCTGGAGCGCTCGGGGGAAACGGAGCCCGGCCACTTTTGCGCATTAAGATAGGCTTATAATCAGCTAGGCAATATCGGCAAAGACACTAATAATGTAATTAGCCTAATTATTACACGGCTTCTGGTCGTTAATTTGCCACGTTATTTAAATTGGAGGAAGAGGCGCGCGCGAGAGAGACAATGTTCCGCGCCCCCGCGCGCCTCAGCATGGAGGCATGGGTAATTCTTTCCGTGCAAGGCAGTGATAAATTATAAAGTAATTAATGATTTTTTTTTCATTATACTATAACAGATTAACAGACATGCGGAATACATTAATAAATCACCATCGATTTTGTAGAGACTTAAGCGAGCCAGTGGACTGCGCCAGACAGGATTTAAGAGAAGATCTCTGCTCTTTTGCAGAGTTCAAGTACATCCAAATAAACCATAACTGCAATAACATAACAACGTTAGAATAGAGCACTAAATCAACCACAGTGCGCTCTCAGAAATAAAGGTACCAAACTGTACTTTTGCTTGTTGCTCAAGTGGCACCATAAAGAGTACATTTATTTGTACCTTTAATATGTATCTTTATGCAATTCAAAACAATTTAAAGTACATACCTGGGCTGTAATGACCACTGATGTACCTTTTAGGCTTTCAAAAAGATAATTAAAGGCGTACACCTTCCCAGGTAAAAGATAGCGTACACACTAAAAGTGCCAAATTGTAGAGTACCACCTCAATGACAAGAAAAAGTACACTTTGGTACCATTAATTCAGAGAAGCCAAGCGCTACTCAGAGACAATCCATAGCTAATTTTCCCAAAATTCATATTGTGCACTGGGTTTGAAGCTTGCTTAGAGTATCAGAGATAAACACACCAGAAATAAAGCTACTTTTCCTTGTTGCTGGAGTGTTCATCTTTCATGAAGTATACATCTTCTGCCCAGTGTATCTTCCACCCAGGAAGGTGCATGTGGTATACCTTTAATTATCTTCTAGAGTAAAGCTTTACAGGTACATCTGTACTTGGACTTAAGGTCCAATTGTGTTACTTAAATGTTTTAATGGTACACTATATTCATGTTCTTTGGTGAAAAACACATCATAAAGCTACAAAAGATGAATCCTTGTTCATGTCAGTCCAGCAACAAGGAAAAGTACAGTTTAGAACCTTTATTTCAGAGAGTGTACTGTTGTCGAAAACAATTTTAAATAGGCTTTCTCCCACTACAGTCCCCTTTTAAACAGTTTAAATAGGTTTTCTATAAAGGCCACCAGGCAGTCGATTACAAATTGTAGGCAGTTACTGCATTAAATTTGTTTATAGCGGTGTTGCCGGTGCGGCATCTCTCTCATTACCACCTTATTAAATTAATTCAGTTACAAGAGGCAGTGTTACCAGAGCCAGGTGCCGACCTGCTGCAGAGTAATGGGGGAAAATAAACTAACCATGCTACCCAAATTGGACAAGTCTGTGCAGGGCATGTAGGTGTGTGGGTGGGACTGAAAACAAGAGAAAGAGAGAGAGAGAGAGAGCAAGAGATTAAATGAGATCTTCCCTCACAACACAGATCCAGGTCAGCAGGACACATTTGAGTGTAACACATTTCTGTACTGCAATTTTAGTTCAAAACATTGTCAGAAATAATGGCACCAAACGGCATGGTTCCTCGTTGCTGGAGTGATAAAGGGTGCATCTTTTTCTGTACCTTTATTATGTATCTTTTTACTTCGGAAACTGCATGTAGTGTACCTACATATAACTAGCTACTTATAATAGCCCAATTATGTGCATTAAAATCATTTTTAAGATACACTGTATTAATATACTGTACTCATATGAATGTATAGTTGTAAATGTTGTCCACTTAGGCCTGATGCCTGTTAATGTACAAGTAGGTCCACTGGTTTTTGTAAGCACTGTGGGTGTCACTGTAAACTGGAGACAAATTCCTTGTATGTACAAGCAATCTGATTCTAATTCAGATTCAGAAGATGTACCCTTTGACAGTACAACCGCAGCAACAAGGAAAAGTACCATTTAGTAAATTTATTTCTGAGAGCACATGCTAAGGGGAGGGTGTTTGACTCCAGGTAACCTTGTGCTATAGAGTTTGAACTAGTTCATGCACAAAGGATGCAAAGACGTGTATTTTCGTACTCAATCACACAGAACTATCGCATCTCTTATCATAAGTGATTGCTCTATGTATGGATAGACACACACACACACACACACACACACGCACACACACACACAGACCATTATACATAAAGTTTAGCAGTCAAAGTGATCAAATACTTCTAAATGTCACACAGCAGACCTGATGTCAATAAAGTCATAATCTCAGCTGCACTGTACTACCACCTACAGCAGCTGTGCTGTGACTCAGCTATTCTTTGAGATCCCAGGTCAGGCTTGTCCTGTCTGTCCAGATCTACCCATCTTTAGACCTCTATTCTTCACCCTATGCTAGATGCACCTCTTACATGGAGAAAACCATCTTATTCTCAGGTGTATGGACTCACACACGAATATATTCGCTTTAATTGCTGGCTGCAGGACACACTTGTACTTTTCTTGAAACCCATCTTCAAACACACCTTTCATTTCGAGTATTATAAAAGGAAGTGATTGCATTGATGTGAAAGGAGCTGGGAAAATGTGATGGTATAAAAGCATCTAAGATTTTGACATAGAAGCACCCCCTCAAAACACATTGTTAAGTAGAAGAAAAACAATCATTATTTGTTGCCTTGTGTGAGAAAGAATGGTTTTACATTATGTAGTGACATCATTCTAATTTTCACATCAATTTAATTTTCAAACATTTCAAATGTCAGGTCAATAATAATATATAAATTAATAATAAAAATGACATTTAAGAAAGCTAGTGTTCCTGACATTTCCTTATAATGCAATTTAACTCCAGAGTCCTGCTGTGGTCAAAAAACTATTTGGTGATATTTTGGTGTGGTGGATATTAGAAAGTGACCTAAAAAAACTTTGCATATCAGTAGAAAAGATTCAGAAGTAGCACAGATTCTGGGAGAAGATTCAACACATGATATCGAGAATGTACACAAGGTCAGGTTTAGCAGTTTTATTTTTTTGTGTTATGTCAGTTTAAGAAGCACGTTTTTGATGAGAATACAGACTGAGGCTAGAAAAACACAGTCTCCATTAAGTGCTTAATCAATACTAGGCAATTGTTCAGAAATCTGCCTGAAAATGAATGAGACGTTTTATGAAAGGACTATCAACAAGCCAAGATAACTGAGTGAATTTGTTGCCTTAATATAAAGATCATAAAATGAGCAACAAATCATCAGAATAAGTACATGACCCACTGTCCACAATTTCTGATCCACAGCTGCTCATCTGTCACCATGAGCTTCCAGACACACCCTGATGATGTCACTACATGCCTCTGTTAACCGGAAAGAGATGGAGGTTTAAAAAGAAAAAGAAAAAAAAAAACAGTCTATCCAGATGGTGGCAGATGTTGCTCTTTGAATAACCCGGACCCAGCACGGGCGCTATGAAAAATGACTTGTCTAAGCGACACTCTCAAAATCTATTTCATGGCCAAAAGCTCCTCAGACGCAAACAAATCTGTCCCCCTTACCCAGTTGCCATCTGACACTTCTATAATTTTATGAGCATAAAATGACCCACCAGTCATCAAAATAAGTACATAATCTGTGGAGTTTGTTCCACAGCACCCATCCACTGTCCTCCATTTCTAATCCACAGCTGCTCATGTCCAAGCCTGACAAGTCACTATGAGTCTTGTCGTGGCAAATACTTCTACAGACCAGAATAAGGAAAATGAGTTGCAAAGACAAGGGGTTCTGGATGCCAAAAA
>CM074957.1:7058983-7090635 GCA_037577455.1 Pangasius macronema
TGTTGCATAGATATTGGTTAATATAATACTGATTAACAAATGATATTAATATAGATAACAGGAAATTCCTCTATAGTCTCTAGCCATACCCTGATGACATCAGCACATGCCTCTGTTACTCATATCATCCACCATTTCACATGTTCTAGTGCTGTCCCTGAGTTAGGACTAGACAGAAAGAGAGCGATTTCATTAGACAGGCATCGACTTTGCCTGCTTAGAGTGTTAAATGGTGTTGATTCATGCACAGGCACGGTCCCGCTGACCTCGGAGCTCCTCGCCCTGGACCTGCTCACTCCCCACCCCAGAGGCAAAGAGCTCACAAGCAGGATTTCCCTTCGGAGTCTGTACAGGGAGACGCATACCCGATATCTCACAGACGAGCCTGCGGAAAGAGCAAAGCAGTTTTATCACACGTCCTCTCTCGATAGAAAGCATATAGAGAGCAGACACATTCTTTCTGCACATACGAGGAGAGAGAAACAATACATCTCTGTACCTGCCAAGAAGGGAGTGTAGCTTTTCCCCAGAGATGACAGCAAGCTGTCAATCAAATAAACACTGAATTGCATTCACTCTTTGTAATAAGGCTTTGGACTTCATTGATGTCCTCACCTGGAAAAAATGTACTAATAGTACTCGGGAAGGTTTTAATAAATAGTGACAGATAATCAGTTCTGAAGTGTCGCATCGATGGCAACTGGGTGAGGGTGGCAGATTTGTTTGTGTCTGGTGGCTTTTGGATATGACATAGACATCGAGGGTGTCGCTCTGACAAGTCATTTTTCATGCCACCCTTGCTAGGTCTGAAGAGCAGACATCTGCCACCATCTGGGTAAACAGAGATTTTTTTTAAATCCACCATCTCTTTACACATTACTCTGACATCATTCAGGCGCAACAGAGGCATGTGCTGACATCATCAGGACGTAGCCAGATGCTCACTGTGAATTTCCTGCTTCCAGATTAAATGATACACATCTCGATGCATATACAATATGATACAAAATCTTTACAGTTCAACAAGTAAAACTCGGATACACATCTGATTCAATAAAATTCAGTTCTGGAATGATCCAATATGAATTAGTTCAGTTAAATTTAACATGTCGTGAGCTCTGAAAGAAACTGCTTAGACTTGCGTTATCTGTTGCATCTTTACCTGCAGGTTCCCTTTCGGTTTGCATTACTCCATGCCACCTTTGTAATATAGCAAGGTTTGTGGTGCTGCCAGCATATTTTATGGGCAGTGTTGCAAGGTTTGCACATACTAGTGCTTTTGTTGAGATTTCCTGCTTAGCTTTTGTTGAATCCGAAGTATTTCCTTCGGTGGTGTGTTGCAAACCGTGTCCACCATTCTTCTGTCTGGGAGCAAAGATGAATTTTGAAGATCTACACCTACAGTACACTTCTACACCTTGATTGTCAGGCTTTGACTTGACCAGCTGTGGATCAGAAATGGTGGACTAGGGGTGGGTGTTCTACTTCACACTCCACAGATTATGTACTTATTTTGATGACTAATGGGTAATTTTATGGCCTTTACACGAAGGCCGTAAATTCACTCTGTTATCACTGCTTGTTTATTTCATCCTTTCATGAAAGTTCTCATTCATTTTCAGACTGGATTTATGGACACCAGTATTGACTAAGTACTTAATGGAGATTCTATTCTTCTAGCTTCAGCCTTTCATGACCATCCAGATTTACTTTCACATATTATTTCCCTTTTCTTGTACACTCAATAGTGGTAGTGAATGAACACACACTGCTCTCCTGCTCTCAATGAATCTCTGAAACCGTGCAGTTCCACGGCTTTCTGTCAGTCATTCTTTCTCTGTGTGTCTCATATACAGTGTGTTCTATGAAGAATCTTCACAAGCACAAGAAGGACTGGGTAGACAAGAACTCAGAGGGTGTATAATATTCATGAGGTTGGCAGTCCTGTATGTGTAGGCTGTGGATGTGGAGAAGGTATCTGAGTGATCGATTTCTTTAGTACAAGAAGCGAAATTCAATTACGTCAAATCAAAGTGTTCTATCAACACATCAGTATGTAAGAAATAAAAAACGCACTGATGTTATAGGAACATAATCAACAACGGGGTGGTGTCCATTTCCTACAGTATCTTCTGAAGTGTTTTATTCCTATTATAAGCACAGTGATTTTCCAACAATTAAATTTTTTTACTTACTAATGAACTCGTCATGCATTTTAATTGCATTTAATGTTATGGAATATCTGCAAGATTCATTTGCATTATAGCAGTTTCCAGAATTCAACAGAGCTGTGGTATATATTTATATAAAAACAGTTATCTGATCACCCATTAAGGCCCACTGTCTGTCTTGGAATGACAGACGAGTAGCAAGTTCACTGAAGACGGTCCTTGATGGGGTTGGGAGTAGGGCATGAGCATCTGGTCTTCATCAGAGAGGCAGAAAGGACAGGAGGGCAGTGGATTATTGGACATTAGTGACCTCCTTGAAGTTGGTGTTAATTATTCATTAAGAGTCAAAAGGCCTGTTTTTTTGAAATTCATGTGAAATTCATCCCCTCCTCCAGTTTAGTCATATGCCTCAGTTGGGAATAATTCATCACAAGAGCATAGCGTGCACAGCATGAAATCACACAGCATGTACGCAATAAGCACTGTCAATACCAGTGTCCACAAATCCAGTCTGAAAATGGGTGAGTATTTTTATAAAAGGATGAAATCAGTAGGTGAATTTATGGTGCTAATATAAAGACCATCAACTGACCCACTAGTCATCAAAATAAGTACATAATCTATGTAGTTTGAACCACAACAACCTTCCACAGTCAAAGCCTGACAATCACCCTGAGCCTCTGGCCACACCCTGATGATGTAAGCACATGCCTCTATTACTCAAATGACCCTCCATTCCATATGGTCTAGCTCTGTCACTGGGAGAAAGTGATTTCATTTGGCATCACATTGGACATCATCTTTGCCTCCTTAGAGTGATAAATGGGTAGATTTATGCCCTCACAGCATGATATAGCACAGTGAGTATGCAAAAAACACAGACTGACCAGAGACGCCACAGGTGTCTATTATTGAGTAAAGGTGTCGCATGAAGTATTTTGCTTTTTGTTTGTTTGGTCCCTCGATGGAGCTCAAAATCAGATACCAAAATTAGGGCCAGGCTCTCATTTTGAATCGAGTTATGAATTTGCTGGCATCAGTGTACGCTGGCTCTCCTAAGACCTGTAGTTTTGGTGCAAGTCTTAGTGTGAATGCTGTATTCCCACTTGCCCAAATGAACCATGCCAACTGGGTTCAAATAAAAAAGAATACATACTTCTTTCATGAATATACTCTAAATATACATAGTTTTCTGGTTCATATTAAGTTTGACATCTTGTATACAACCAAAACAGTTNGACATCTAAAAAACTATAAACCTTGTTATCTTAGCATTGTGCTAATGCATCTATTCTACATCTTTTAAGCATTTTTTTAATGTTCAGGAACATATTACGTCTGTATGATTGAATGATATTAAAGGATTAAATGTATGATTAAAGAGAGAGAGAGAGTGAGAGAGAAGAGAGAGAAGAGAGGAATAAAAACACTGGCCAGCACTTAGGTTTATAAGTGAGAGCTGGGGCCTTTAATTAAAAATTGATGCCATATTAGAGTTGGAGATTTCAATCGAGCAGCTGGAGGAAACAGAGGTGCATAGTGCACAATGAGCTCTTATTAAGAAACGGTGACAAATAGCCCGAGAGAGAGATAGTTAAAAAGAAAGGGCAGAGGGGATGAGGATAGAGAGATGTGAGATAGAGAGGAATCAAAAGACTGAAAGAGAAAATATATACTCGCTGCTCATTGCTTCTTCTCCTTCAATTACACAGAGTGATTTAGAAAATGAAAATTTAATCTCATATGTATTGTTATCAGAGGTAATATTCAGACTTAATTTGACACTCAGGTTAAATTCAGTGCTTCATCAGTGAGACAGCTGTGTGTGTGTGTGTGTGTGTGTGTGTGTGTGTGTGTGTGTGTGTGTGTGTGTGTATATTATGTACAATAAGTTAATTATTTTCCAAGTCATGTCACAATGTACTTTATTCCTCTTATATCTTAGCAATTTGCCAACCATTACATTTTTTGTTTTTTTAAAGAATGACGTCATACATTTTGTCCATTTATAATTACTTCTAATGTTGTGAAACGTTCATGAAATGTCCAAGTTATGTTTTCGCTTTTGTTACAGCATCTAGAAGCGTTCCCTCAGCAGCCTAATTATCTTTCTCTCTCTTGAAGTTAGTAAGCCCCCAAAAACGCCGTGTCCCACGCTACTGGGAAACTAGACAACGCACACTCCTCTTTCCTGTAGACTCTTCCTTGGAAAGATTCAAATTTAAAGTTACAGCTTTACCTATGACAGTTACAAAGCACTGTCATTGGAGACTAGTTTGAAAAATGACAAATGAATCTCTTCTCACAGAAAACCATTTACATAAAGAGTTTTTAAATTTGTTCATGTGGTGCGTCCACTAAACAAGTCCCTGTGTAGTTTAGTACTGTAGAAACAATAGCATCTTAGAATGAGCTCATTTATATAAACTGATGATATGCCAGAACTTTTGTAAGGGCTGCTGTTATAGAAAACTAATCAACACCTTCTGACCAATCAGAATCAAGAATTCAACAACACTGTGGTCCACAGCTTTAGAGGTTTCTGAATAGTTCTTCAGATTGTTAAGGGTTCCTCACTTCACAACAGGGTTCTACGTAAAACCCCACCTACAAGACAACCCCTTGGTCACAGTGTTCTACAAAGAAACATTAAAGGTTCCCCCAAACAGACAAATTGAAGATTGATTTATGTGATCAGTGAAACTTTTTTCTAAGATTATACTTTTAAAGTGAAACTACAGTAATATTTCAACACATTTGACTGATAATTGCTTCAAGCATTTAAAGATCTTTGGATGTTTAAGAGTTCTCAGCTTCCTCAAGAGGTTTTACTTGGAAACTTTTCTGTAAGAGAAACCCTCTGTTTTAGGACTCTACTTAGTGAAGTGAAGTGAAGTGACTTTGTGGCCAAGTGTGGTGACCCATACTCAGAATTTGTGCTCTGCATTTAACNAGAGAGCGCTGGTCATTCACTCCCCCCACCTACAATCCCTGCCGGACCCGAGACTCAAACCCACAACCTTCAGGTTCGCCTTTGGGTTACAAGTCAGACTCTCAGACCATTAGGCCACGACTGCCCCCAGGTGTCCTTAGTTGTGTTAAGGACACCCCCCAAAGTATGTTTTGGTGTGGTAGATGGAACCTTTTCTTCTAAGACTGTAATATGTTATTTTTTTGCAGAAGATAGCATCTCCCTTCCAAAACCACACCTACAAAACCTGAATGAAAAGCAAGTAGAGACATCTACATATTCTGATTGGTTGGATGTTGGTGGTCCACATGAACTTTTTTTTTCTCTTGTTTATAGAGCTTGGAGCAGTAAAGATGCCTGAGTTTCTAAGCAGATTTTGTCTTCCAAATATTACAAGACGTAAAAAAGACTAATCCCGCTGTTAATAGCAAATTACATTGTAGGATATTCCTCTGAACCACTCAGGAAACCTACAGTCACTCCAGGAAACACTGAATAAAACAGGGATCATGTGTCTTTAAGAAGATGAAGTAGAAGCCTGTACTTGGCTCAGCTAGTGTCAGGGCGAAACTTTGAAATGGTGTATCTGTCTTTTTTCCCCAATGGCCAAGGGGAAGATATTTCAGAAGATTCCAGACGCAACACACACACACACACACACACACTCTTGTTAGGAATTTTCCTGTCCTCCAAGGCCACGGAGTTGATGTTTTAAAGGTTACTTGCAGATGAGACAACTCCGGAGCTAATTGGAACCTTATTTAAAACCTTATGGAAATGTACACTTCAGGTAAGACTCCCAGTGACATGTTTGCCACTAAAAGGAGTTAACCAAAACCTATGCAAATTAAGCTATTAAAGAAGCAATTTATGTGTAAATTATAATGTACTTAGAAGGCTTACTGTTCAGCATTGTACTTTAAAGGTTTTAACAATGCTGTGGCATTTTCATGAATTCTTTCACTTTACTTTTATTTGCTTTAAAAAAAAAAGTTCAGCTGACTAATGAAGATCTGTGCATCAGGAGTACGACAGAACTAAAGTGTGACACTGTTATTCAATTCAAGTCTTAGAAGCCAGCATTAGTCAAAGTCTTAGGTTTCACAAGAAGATGCCTTTCTTTCCAGTCCCATCTACTGGCACTTAAACATCAGGGAAAATTTAGAAATATCAAGAGTGTCCTTTTTTTAGATCTTGCCAAAAGGCAGGGATGTTGTGGCTTCACTTTCAAGCAGTAAATACTCACACTTGTCTCTTTAAATGCCCTCAGTAGAGTACTGTAGCTGTGCTTATAAAGAGCTCAGGCAGAAATGTTGTGTGTTTCTTCTTTAATTGGCCAAGACGAAACTGTGTACCTGTCTCTTTAAAGAGCTGTTTATTGCCTTGGGAGCTGACAAGGCTGCATTGGTCACCTCCACTTTCCAGCCCTTTGTCCCTCTCCTCATTTTTCTCTTTCTCTCCACATATTCCCTCTCTGTCTATTTTCAACCAGTCTCCTTGATTCTTGCTCATTTCCTGTCTCTCTCACTGTCCCTCTGCTCTCAGCATGGTCTCGTCTTTTTCGCCTAGAGATGCACCTAAAGACAGTACTCGCTAACACTCAGTGAGTCACAATTACCACGACAATAACGCAGCCCACGGACCCCCAGAGAGCAGGAGCCCACCTCTCCATGTCAGACTTCTCTCCTTATTGACTCATATTGATGAACAACATCACACACTCCAGCAAAAACTCATACTTATGCATGTACAGGCCAGAAGTCACCTTTCTCATTTTATTCCTCATCTACCTTCATGCCAGTTAATCAGCTCCTTTGGTTTTGCATATTCAACTCTGTAATGTATCACCGAGTAATGAAATTTCATTTGTTAAACATGCTTTCAGCCAACTCTTGGAATTGCGTTCTGGAGCATTACTGTGACTGTGCTTTTGTAGGTGGCTTATTGAACACAGTATTGTACTGCTAAGTGTTAGGCACAGGCAGGGTTTGAATGAAAGTGAAGGGCTTATTAAATGAAGCAGACAAAACTAAAAGGGCAAACTAAATTCAAAGTCGATAGACAGGCAAATTATCAGACAGGCTTATCTAGGCTAGGCTGAACTGAATAAACGAATCAGACAGGGTCAATACCAGAACAGTGTGTACACAAACAAACAGCTCAGTAATGTTACTAGTGGTATGCAAGCAGAGAATCTTCGACAAGATTCAATGAAAGATTGGGTTATTTATATAGAGATTTAATTGGGAACAGGTGACTCTTCTGGGAAGCCTGGGGACCTGTAACTGGGTTTGTAGTTCCTTATTAGGCTGAGGGTTCTGGGAAATTGTTTGTGTGTTTGAGCATGGTGTAACCATGACAATGTGGTGCTCTATGGACTAGGGGTGCAACACAATGCAACTATCTATCTGCATTCAGATTTAAACCTGAAGAGGGCGTGGCCTAAGCCCAGAGGTTTTTTTTTTTTTGTTTTTTTTTGCAAAAGTAAATGTGGAAACAGTGGAAAATCCCCAGAGGAAGAAAAGCCAGAACTGTCAGAATCTTCTGTGAATTCTGACACTACATTCAAGTTCATAATTGGCCTCAAGTAGAGATTGTTTTTTTTTTTTTGTATATTCCAATCACACAGTTTTTACTTTTGTGTGTACCTGTCTAATGAATTTAGTTGGTTCCATTTCTCAAAATCTACACAAATTAGCAGTCTAATTTAAACCACCACGACTCTGACCAGGCAGTTACTAAGGAACATACTTGTCTTTTTGTCTGTCCCCCAAGCTTCATGAAAGCAAAAACCTTTTGCCCAAGAAACACTGTGGGATCTCAGTCCACATGCAGACCTCTAGTTTCAACCAGATACCCTCTAAAATCAGAATAATCAATTGTGTATAATGTTCAATCCAAATAATGTATTTGGATGCAGTTACATCCTTACTATAGACATATTACCTGCCCTTTAGCATTAAAAAAAACTCACCTTTTGGCAAATCTGCTTCACTCAGCTTGAACTCACACAGATTCCATTCATTCCTATTTATTTGTTTGTTTGTTTGTTTGTTTGTTTGCTTGTTTCACTCAACTCCACATCCATATTTTTCCCTTTTCATTTCTTCCTTGCTGCTGCTGCTGCTGCTGCTGCTGATGATGATGATGATGATGATGAGAGACAAACAGACATCACGCATTAATACACAACACCATTCACCCCCTCTTTTGGAACAGTATTTACATTTCACACTTTAGCACTGATACACATAAAATAAAACACACATCATTAATATCTCTAAGGTGCTGACAGACACAGATCCATTGCTCTACCTCTCCATCCATCCATCTATCTGTCTGTCCATTCCTCCACTCATTACTGATCCATCTATCTACCCTCCATTCATCCATACGTCTCTGTCCATCCATCCATACATCCATTCATTTATCCATCTATTATCAATTCATCTATCTGCCATTCATCCATCGATTCATTCATCTGTCCATCCATCCATCCATACACACATACATACATACATGCATTTTTCCATCAATTCATCCATTCATCCATCTGTCTATCCTTCTATCCTTCACTGAATCAGTCTATCCATTCATCCATCCATCTATTAGGGATGTGGAAAGATCATTTCAGCTACAAGTTGCAATTCTTAACTATGGTAATGTTTAGATAGTCATACTAATACAAACCATATTTTATAGTTAAAAAATAACAACTCAGCTTTGACAGTTAATGCAGTTTCAAGTGAGCAATACATACATTGTTTTGCAATATAAGTAAACATTCACAAAATATAACACAAAATCTAATATCACTGTACTCAAGAGTCTTTAAAAACCATGATACATGTCAAATTAGTAACTAATATTATGGTTACTGAGTTCTCCACCAGTTTCCATCCACTTATCCATCCATATATCTTTACTGCTTTGAGAACAGGAGTCATAAGATAATTTAACTCTATTTTAAGTTTTATGAAAGAAAACCTCAATATCTTTTTCACACCGTTTAGAATTCATAATCATTACCACCTCAGATGTTTATCTACTTTTTTTTTTTACCAAAATGCTAAACACAGCATGCAGAAAAGTGTAAGCATACAGTAAAAGTTTTTCATTTGAAATTGTAATGTATGCATACCTTGTGCTGTGCATTATAGCTAAACAACAATATAACATCAGAATTATTGGGATCCCTATTAAAGCCTAAATGGTAGTAAAATGGAGCAACCACCTCAGGCACTTCTCCCTTCTACTCTGCTGTTCAGTTGGCTTCCTCCATCGAACGCTGCCATCTCACAGATGGAGTTAAGGATTACAAGTGCTGCAAAGTCTAGACAGCTGCAATACTCTCAGTCCCACATGGTGTTCCTCAGCCTCGGGCTACATTCTGCCCTAATCTCCACAGAGTGCGCTGCTCAGCCAGCCGAGCTGGAGATCACATTATCTCACCCACAGGGATCATCCCACAATGCACATTTTCCTTTCTGAGACATGATGGTGATGATGATGACCACAAGCTAAACATGACCTTTAGAGCTAGCGGCTGAATCGATTGATGAGATGATTTACTATGACATGGAATAAAAAGAGCAATAGAGTTTTGAGCTCAGCAAAGACATTAAGCTTATTACTATCATTAAGGAGATGTCACTGAAAGTGGGCATATAGATTTAACTTGCCCTGGCAGCTTTGATACGTTTGGCTCTAGGCAACAGGCAAATGTCAAAAGGTAGATTTTTGTGATTAAGTCTTACTTATGCTATATGCAAGGAAAGGATATTTTAAGGCAAAGTCTGCCACTTGGGAACACTACAATGAAGATTTAAGAGGGATAAACACCAGCACATGATCCTGCAACCACCATTAATTGAAATGGGAATACTTTCTTTCAGGAAGTTTTTTTTTTTTTTAATGAAAACCAGATTCGTTGGTACTAACAACTACAGGGTCCCAGGTTCAATTCTGCACTCATTTTACTATCTGTGTGGTTCTGCATGTTCTTCCCATGTACTCATGGTTTTCCTCAGCGTTTTCTGGTTTCCCAAAAATATGGCAGTTGGTGACTCTAAGGGGGATTTCACACTGTCAGTTTGGTCTGAAACAGAGCATGTTTTGCATGAAAAACTAATAATGTGAAAGCTGTCATGTGGACCAGGAAGCACACCATGGTACCAAAGCAGAGACTATCTGTAGGAGGTAGTCTGAGTTTGGTTGCACTGGAACTGTGCCACAATTCCCGTGAATGTGAAGCAACTCATACTCGGGACCACTTTTTCAGGAAGTAAAGTAACCTGCGCATGTGTTTTAGCCAATGACGACATCATTACTTTCAACAACACACATGTGCCATGAGTGGCAGGGGAATGCTGTGGGACACAGAAGAGGTGAGGTGCACATAATAGCACCAAAGTAATATATATATATATATATATATATATGGTGAGTCACGTTGTGTTCTCCATGCGCGTTTGTAATGACGTAAGATGAATGCAAATGCACCGGGGTTCGAGTGAGTGAGTCTGAAACCAGACCAACATTGCGGGGGGCGCCAGGAACAATCGCACTCAGAATCAGACTGCAGCAAACGTGCCGAGTGTGAAAACCACCTAAATTGCCCTTATGTGTGAATAAGTGTGTGTCCATGGTGCTCTGCAATGAATTGGTTTCTCATCCAGTGTGTATTCCTGCCTCACTCCCAGTGTTCCCACGATAAAGCAGTTACTGAAAACGATTCATGAGTCATATTAATATTGTGAGTTTAAAGTTTAGAGCTTTTCATTGGAGCAAATGACTTGGTCTAATTCAAAGCAACTAGTCTCAAAAGGTCTAGAATGGAAGGTTTGGACTGGGTTGGTTGACATACTCAGAGTTTTGTTTTTCCTGATGGTCTTTAAAAATAGTGTTGTGTCATTAACATCATATTAATCATGTTTCTAATTTATTTATTACATGTTAAATTAAATCAGTAAATAGCACTTTGTTTTACACAAACAATGCATTGGTATTTGTCAGTGAAACTGGAATTTCTAGGCTATGCTCATGGAGTACAGCCTCACTTTTATTGTCCTGCTGTTATACACCTGATTCAACAGCCAACAAATCACCCATTTAGCAGCCAACATGAGTGTATTAAAGTAGGAAGAACACTAAAATGTGCAGGTCCAGGTTTAGTAGCAGGCTGGGAAAACCCATCAGGTTTTGACTTTGGGTTTTCTGTCTATAACATACTTCTAACGCATCTAATTTATGAAAATATACATGTGTAAACTACATAGAAAACAATGTTTCATTGACTTTCTTACTGCTAGGCTTTCTGATCAAAATAAGGAGCCAGTTTAACAAATGCAGCTACTAAATGGCTGTTTGAGAATAAAGGTAATAAAAATAACCATAGTTCATATGGTCAAACATCATATTATTATGTTTCTAATTTATTTATTACATGTTATATTAAATCAGTAAATAGCAATTTGTTTTACACAATCAGTGCATTTGTCAGTGGAACAGGAATTTAATCTTTAAATCCCACTTTCTCCCTTAACACTGTTGGAGATAACCAGACTTTTATATCTAATTGTGAAGAAGAAACATGTTTCAGTTATAAATTAATGTTAATGTTGTAATATATGTAATATAATATGTGTGTGTGTGTGTGTGTGTATAAGATATAGATGAAAAGTAGTAGCTACATATTATTTAAACAATGAGCAGAATTTGCTTGCATAATTTTGCTAGAGTTTTGCTATTCTCATCTCCAACATGGCAACGTCAAAGAAATTTTTAACACCACAAATGTTTTTGGCTCACATTTTGTGGACAGCATTTCCTCTCCTCACTCCTGCAGTTTGTTATGGATTTGAACACCAAGCAGAAGCTCACTAATGTGTTTCTCTCCATATGCTTCCGTGGTGGCAGATGTGTTGATTAATGGCATCAGTGATTCTATTGATTACAGCCCCTCAATATTGTTTGTTAAAAATAGAAAAATATATTTTCTGATATAATTTAATAATTTATTGCATTATAGCAGACATAATGTGCAATGTATCATATTGTTATAATTTAAATTTGTGTGTATATATATATATATGAGAGAGAGAGAGAGAGAGAGAGAGAGAGAGAGAGGCTACAGGACCTTTCAGTGGTATGCATAAAATACCTAAATACACAAAGGCAACATAAGATTTTTATTATTATTTTTGATTTCTTAATCTGCATACCAGACACCAGTCATACAGATGTGGGAGTTAAAAATTTCCCAACTTTGTGAAGTTTAAATGCTGTGTGAGGTTCCTGATGTGTTGCAACTACCGGTATGTAGCTTTGAGAACATCCATAACAATAATCAGTCAGGGAAAAGTCAGGGAAATTAATTTAATTGTGTTCATAAAACTTTAAGCATCTTTTGGAGGGCTTCGACTGAGAGGAATAAAAGGTAAGCAGCTTTGCTGACTAACTTGTAGTGGGTTATGTTTAATGTTAGGTGTCATGATTTTTCCCTAGACCTTCAAGGTTATAACATCAATTGCAGACTTGAGCCTCCATTTTGGGGTGTTTTGGGCAATTTCCTTTCACTGTCAGTGGTAGAAATGTATTTTGTTTTTGCCTCTGAGCTTGATTGTTTTCACTTGTATGTGAAGTAAGGTTTGTGGAAGGGTTTTTAGTTTAAATGTACATGTATGCCTCCCTCCTCTGCATATGCTATGAAGAAGATGGCAATAAGATATATTTTATACTAGACCATCAGGATATTTTTGCCTTAATTTCAGTTATTCAATCAGGATTACTTGAGCTGATAATGTTCTCATTAAATTAATCATTAGATTCCATAATCATATCTTTCCATAGAAATTTGTTTGTTTGTGAACACTATTTTCAATCTAAATCTGTTTCTTGCTTTAATCAAATTACTGCACAATCATAATTCAATAATTGTTCTCAGACAAATGCTTTGAAACTTTGTAATAGCCACAATTGTTAATACAGTTTTAGGAGAAGATTAGATACATTAGAACAGCATCTAACAGTCCCTTGAATTTGTGTTTACAGTCCTAAAGGCACAGAGATATATGTATTTACTTATATGTTCTGTATTGATCCATATTTTCTCCCAAGTTTGGTCTTGCCAATCTCCCCTATCACATGACAGCTACCAGCCAGGGAGGGTGGGGCAAACACATATCACAGGGCAGCGTAAACCACTCAGGGGAAAGTGCTATCGACCCTCTTCTGAATACATGAGCTCACAGATGGCTAGTGTCACTGTGATTGACAGGGGAGAGAGGAATGCCTTCCCTCCTGTCTGAAACATGGCCAGTTCTGCTCTTTTGGCTTCTGGCCATGGATGACCGTCGCATTGTCGGGATTCAAAGTTGTGAAAACTTTAGTGGCATTAAGTCAACAAAAAGACAATTAAATCATTAATCATATTTGTATGACAATTAATTGTCAGCCAGAAGTTAACAGTTCTGATAGCCCTAATCGATACAATAAATGTAGTGCTTGTTTGACATGTATTAAAGAAGAATTAGCTTAAAATCAATATTTCAAAGCTGCAAGCCTTCTTGATCACTAAATTACTTTTATGCATCTAGCAGGCACTCTAAAGCAAATTACGAGTGAGGGAAAACTGTATACAGTATCCAAGTTAGGGAATTTCTTCAGTTTCAGATTGCAGACTATAGCGAATATCCAATATTTCACACTGGCTACTGTACATAATTATGCCTCTCTACCACAATATACTAACTGCAGTTTGTCTCCACTGCAAATGACATCAGTGGGCTCTCTAAGCTCTTTAGGTTTCATAATAGGCTGTTTATGTCTAATGCTGCTCTTGCTCCCCTGCTGAGCCTGACTCCTAGTGTACTAGAAGTGTCAAATCGCATCATGTGTCATCTCTATCTTTTACCCACTGCTGGTAAAGTTGATGTTTTTTAACAAAATATGTAAGTGGGTGTCGTGTCAGTTCTTTAAGTGTTAGCTTGAGAAAGAAAAGATGTCTGATGGAGAGTGCAGAAGGGATGCAACAACCTGAGGAGGGAGAGAGAGAGAGAGAGAGAGATGGGGATGGATGGAGTGAGAGTGGCAGGGCAGGTGCAGAGGGGAATACCCCAGTTTGTTCTCATCAACCCACCACCCTACGTTTGACTCCATGCCAACCTCGCCTCTTTGGAAAGAGTTAGAAAATAAATGAGAAACATGAAGGAGAGGCCTGAATAGATTAAAATCAATACGTATACCCTGCCTCTTATTTTTATTCATTATTAATCCAGGGCCAGCAGAGGTCTCACATGGGGGATATCAGAAAGATCAGATATGCTGGCAGGCTTTTCTAGTGTAGGCAGTTTTGGCTGAGCGGGGGAAGGTGGAGCGTGCCACATATCCCCTAGACGGATTAAGCCTGGCTCACACTGTACAATGGAGGCAGTCTATTAGTGCATTCACAGAGTCAAACTGTAGAGAGAGCCCATGGGACAGGCCGTATGCCACTCAGAACTAGTCAAAGCTTTTTAGTGTACGAGTCATTGCCTGGCAGCTATAATTACAGACTGAACATATTTGCCAGCTTTTACAATGCAACAGCACTAATTTGTTGATGCGCCCAGAATTCCAATATCTTCCTCCAAAAACATACTACTATAGCCCAGGTTGGGTTTCTTTTTGAGTGTAGTTCCTCTCAATGTTTCTTCCTTATTCCACTGCAGGGAGATTTTCCTCACTATTGTCACCTCATTAGAGCAGTAGCTCTAGGGCTGGATTTCTTTAATGCTGTGTTGTGGCTATTTTCCCTGTGAAAACTTGAATGGAAATGATTTCGTAGTTTTATTTGGACTCAGCTGAATTCTGAAATTCATCCAGGTTCAAAAAAGGATAGAAATAGTTCAAATGTGTTTTGGGGTTAATATGTGAATTGTGTCTGAATATTTCTTTTTACATTTTCATTCAAGAATGGAACCAGTATTTGCCTGTTAGCTTGATGGGTAGTACTGGTCATACTGTCTTCAGTTACAGTCTGAAAAGGATGAGCTGTCATTTAAGAAGTAAGTTTAATAACAATTCATGAGCACCATGAGGCATATTGTGTTTATCTAGTATCACAAAGGTGGACAGATGATAAACCTGCAGGTACAGGTTTATCAGACTGACAAATTAAAGGGTGAGAATGAGAGACAGACAAATGGTGATCAGCAAACAAACATAAACCAAGACACAGCTGAAGGGGTAAATGTGAAGCATTCTATGGTCAAAACAACACAGCCATACAACAGAAAAGATCACAGGCTCAGTGAGACTTGTTAAAGACACAACAAGACTCTGGAGTTATATATGAGGTTTGACTAGTGATCATGTGACAGTGTGACAGGCTGGAGATCATGGGAATTCTAGTCTGAAACTTCAGAAGTGGCAGACATGGACATGATACCAAAAAAAAAAAAAAAAAAAAAAAAAAAACAATCCCAGGCCAGTTTAAAGATTTAGTTTTCTCTAAACTTTATCATTACTGTAGATTATTAGTTTAGTCGAAACTGACGCATAAACAAAAGAAATAATTTTCGTTAATCTCATGCTGATGTGGTGAAATTCAGTGTGATATAAAACAATTTGATCACCTGGTGTTTAACTGTTAACAGTAATTTAAATTAGACTTCCTATCAATGTGCCTATTTAGAAAAGGGTCTCAAAATCATAATGCACATTTATTTAATTAATATAAATTAATATAAATTATTCAAACTATTCAAATATGATGTACATTAGTTAAAACATTTGTGGTATTTTATAACAGCATTTTCTTTTTGTAGTTTATTATTAAATTGCAGTTGCATTCACACTGGAATTAATTATACTTTTTTTTATACTTTTGTTCAGTCAATTAAGCTTACAACTATAACTTAATTATAATCATAATCTAGAATTAGTATACATTATACTATAATTAATTATAATCTATAACCATAACTTACCATATACCATTATAAACATAACTATAACAGCTTTGATGGTGGTTGATTAACATAAAAATAGAAGGTGAATAGAAATTTTAAACATACTGAAGATTTAAATGGTTAAACATCCTTATGCATGAGTTATAATCTATAAGTTAGACTTATAATAATGTTAGTTAATTATGATGACAGTTAACCTGGTGGTTAATCCATTTGTAATTATGCCAAATGCCATAAATGTAAATGTAATTAAACCTATAAATCTTACATCACTGTGCTAAGGAGTACAAGCATAAAAAAAACAGCTCTCTAATACCCAAAGCCACAGCAAACTGCAGCAGGGTAAAACAAGGGCACTGAAATCAATACTATACTCTTTCAGACACAACACCCCACTCGGCCCAACTGTCAACACATGAACAAGAGAGGGACTGCTTTAGCTTTCACATGGCTGGATAAAACCCAAGCCACAAAACCGCAGCTTAGGTTCTTCCTTTAGGAGATTGATTTACTGAGCAGAGGAACTGCGCAGAGTAATTCAATTTTAAATTCATAACTCTAATTAACCAATGTGCCACCACTCCAAGAGCTACTTTATGAAGCCGAAGATTAGTGGATTTGAAATCCATCTAATATTAAGGAATTATTCAAGCAATAAGGGCTTTAGGTATTACGCACATGCCATGGCCAGCTATTAATCTGACAGTTTTGCTGTACAGATATTCCTTTTTTGCTTTTTTTTTGTTTTAGTTGAAAATCCGAGCTGAAACAGAGACTACAAAGGAGTCAGAGGTGGATGAACAGAATGAGTAACCGGCAGAAAAAGAGTATGTAAGCCGGAATTACAGTGAGTGCTGCACACTAATCCTGGATAAGCAAAATGGGCTGGAGTCTGCCTTATCAAGATCAGAGATAGATGCAAAAAGGTGGAATGAGGCAGGGAAGGCATGAGTAAGTCTGATTAAGCTGGAATAAGCCTGAATAAGGAAGGTGTGGAGTGCAAGAGTGGGCACGGGGGTTAAGGCACTGTGCCATGCATTATGGAGGAGACAGATGCATAAATGCAGAGGATATGACTGCTCTGCCAGGGAGAGGACCTCAGACACTCATCCATCCAGAACACACAGTGATACACAGACTGAATATGCAAAGTCATATAGACTGATGGCTAGGTCAGACATGGAAGGAAGAACATGTATGCACAAGCACAGGCAGTCGGGCAGAGCATCAGTCAAGGCCTGGGATTTACAAAAAAAAAAAAAAAGGCAACCAACTGTGCTCTCTGCCATCTCGCTCTTTCTTTAGTCCTTACTGAAATATGAGTACACATAGAGCAGAGTTATTATAGTCAGGTGTTAAATTGGGATTTAGGACGTGTGGGAGCGCTCTAGTTCCTTTATAGGTAATAACAGTGCAGAGATTTGCTATCCAGTTTGTGTTATTATCAGGAGTTCTCAACAGTGATATCATGGAAATGTGACTAAAACATCTTTGATAAATCTGTTTCTGTCCTAACAGATTATTAGAACTGACCAGAGTTTCCATTTTTGTTCCTTGTTTATCAGTTTTGGCATTAAAATGATATATCTTGTGATTCTTTCATTCTTTTCAATGATAAATAAAATAGTAAAGCCTTTCATGATCAAATGCATATACACTATATGACTGAAGGACTATATTTTGCAATTTTGAAGCAAAATCAGTATGAAAATGTATGACATCATCATTATTTTCACTGTAACATGCAATAATTTACATTCAATCAAATTATAGTACTGCAGGTCAGATCATCTTACCATTTTTGCAAAGAAAAATATATTCTAAGCAATTAGCCAGATAAGAGCATTTATGTGTAGAAGATTTATGACAACTGTTTTAAATGTGTGTTGAGTGTGTTCATTCAGTCTTCTGTAAAGACCAGAAAAAAAGAAATCATGACATAACTTTGGATCTTGAAATTGTCTAAAGGGAAAAATGAATATAAAATATCATTCAGGAAATAAAAACTAACGCAAACGATCAAACCCATGCTAAAACTAAACTGCATTCTGGAAATTGAATACAAAAAAAAAATGTAATTAAGTGAAAATCAAAACTAATTTAAAAAATTAGCTGTATTCTGCAAAGGAAGTAAAACACACACACATTTAAAGCCCTTATGCATTTTTATATTTCACAATCAACAGAAAGGACAAATTTTTCATTCTATTTAATCTGTTGTAGCACATGATCAGGTCAGTGTAGTCTGTCTAATAACACTGAGGATGCTACAGACGATACTTTAAAATCCAACCCAAACAGTGCACCGGAACAGACAAAACATGAACAATACATCAAACAGATGCCGCTCACTACTGATGCACTAAGACTACAGTGACATGAAAAGGTACACAGACACAGACACACACACAAACAGACTTAAAAAGCACCCACACACTCCATCAGGTGATCTGAAGGACAGGAGCTCTTCAGCTGTGCTCTTGAAGGTGGATGGTGTGTGCATGAGTGTTTGTGTTCAAACAGATCATTATCATGTAATAATTATCCATTACACCCACTCACCCTCTCCCTGTTTGCCACTTCGCTAAGCCATGTATACACCAAGAGGATGATAATGTCTTTCTCACCCTCACCTCTCAATATCTCTCTGAAACACAGACTCTCTGAAACACCGTTCCACCTGCTTCTAAACTTTTCATTTTCTCAGTCTTCTTCATTCTCCCTCGTCCTTTAATGGATCTCGTGTAAGGATTCCTGGACACATAAAGGTGCAGTTTGTAATGTTTAATTGTGTCTAGACCAGTAATGATCATCAAATGTTTTACCATAGTACCGTAGAGAAATATTGCTATGCACAAGACTGGACACAAAGCTGCTTGGCTCTGCGTATTATCTGTAAAAAAAAAAAAAGCAACTCATTTGGCATATCATTTCAACAGACAGGGGGGAGCCTGGAAGACTCCTTTCTTTGAAAGTGCAATTCATTTAAAAGGTAGCAGAGGGCTCTTAAAATGATAATCTGCTCCTTTAAAATAACATTTTATAATATTCAAAAAACTTGAACAAAACAACTTTAAGGATGCACAGGGTACGCATATAATACTAGACATGAAAGAGGAAAAAGACAAAAACTTGGCCAAAAAATTAAAATTGCTGCAAAATCTTTTTAAAAAGTCGACCCTCCTTCGAATCCGAGTGGGTAAGTCTGGAAAAGACTAACAAAAACTAAAAACAAGCTTCATTATCATGTTTAGCTTCATAAAGCACTTTTAATTGGAATCTTTTCTGAAAGGGATCCTCTGTAGAGTTCCTCACAGAACCTGTAAAAGACCCCCAGAGATACAAATTAAAGAAATCATTAGGGAGCTAGATGGAGACCTTTTTCCATGCTTTACTATATGATATACCTTCATACACCAGACCTTTCTTTGCCACTTTTTCCATCAATGATTTATTAGTCTACTTCTCAGACCATATAAATTTGCATATTATTTTTTTATCTGATGGTTTGGCTTTGACTACCTGGTGGATGCAAGTGTAGATTGTAGTTTAATGCAGACTGAGTGTGTGGACTTAAATACTAGTGCTTCTTAGACTCGAAATGTCAAACAGGTGCAAGCAGTTATGTGACGTGATAGTGAGGTGCAGTGGTGGATGGGAAACGTTGTTCAGTGCCGATTCCGGCATAACCCTGACAGCCTCATATTTATTTGATGAAAGGATATTAAATTAGACATTTTTACAGACATACTACATCATCAACCACAGCAGCACCTGATAGTTTCTAAAACAGGCTTTTAAAACTGTATATCAAATAAAAATGCACATATATTTTCTAAAAATGCAGTTTCTATACTAATCACAAACATCAAAAATAATCAGATAATGAGTTAGACATATTAAATAAAAAGAAATAAATTGAGGACCTAATATCACTGTCTTCATTATTCTCTATTTTCTATTTGTCTTTTTCTCCTGCCAGCTTTGAATTATGTACTGTCCACTATGTTTATGTCCACTATGCCCACTATATTTTATTAAAATATTAAAAGTCTTAATTACACATTTGATTAAATTTGATTAGATTAGATTAATTACTAAAGATTACTTCCCCTCTCAAATACTGCATGAACTCTCTCTCTCTCTCTCTCTCTCTCTCTCTCTCGTGTGGTCCTGCCCTGTACAAGCTATGAGCAGTAAAGGGACTGTTGGCCTTCACATATGGACAGTGGAGATTGTATAAATAAGTTAAAATGGAGTAGGCTTATGAACTATATTGCTGCTGAGGCAGTATTTGTGGCATTTGTAGTATATTTAAGCTAATTTATGTCTCTTTTCTGTCTCATTTTGTCTTCTTCCATATCAACCAAACCATGGATTTTTTTTTAATCCCTCTTATTTTCTCCCCTCTTGCACTTTCTCATCATTTGTCTCTTTCCACTTAAATCATCCCTATCAAACAATTCCATGAAATCCCCACCAATCCCCCCCCCTCTCTATTTCTGTAGTTGGTTTTGGCACAGGAAGATCGCCACTCCTACTCTTCGCTGAGTCCTAAGTCCTCCTCTCTTGCAGAACCCTCTAAGACTCTGAGTGTTCTGGGCGGTCAGGGCTCTGTCTCCCCCCTCAGCCGCTGGGTGCTGCACAGCCGCAGTCGAGCAGCCAATGCTTCAGCACTAGAGCTACCCTACCGCTCACCTGTGCCCTTCTCCAAGCAAGAATTTTGGGAGATGCTGGGTAGTGACCTCCTCAAGCCTGACACCAGCTCTGACGACGATGCCTCATCAAGCTCTCGTGTCAAGCGTCGTCCCATCGTCAAGACAGGCAAGTTTAAGAAGATGTTTGGCTGGGGCGATTTCTACTCCAACATCAAGACAGTGCGTCTCAACCTGCTCATCACTGGCAAGATTGTGGACCACGGTAATGGGACATTCAGCGTCTACTTCCGGCACAATTCCACAGGGCAGGGCAACATCTCTGTCAGCCTGGTACCACCTGTAAAGGCAGTGGAATTCGACCTGGAGCGCCAGAGCGTGGTGTACCCTAAGGACTCCAAGATCTTTAACTGCCGTGTGGACTACGAGAAGGTGGACCGCAGCAAGCGCACCTCACTGTGCAACTATGACCCATCCAAGACCTGCTTCCAGGAACAGACCCAGAGCCACGTCTCCTGGATCTGCTCCAAGCCCTTCAAGGTCATCTGCATCTACATCTCCTTCTACAGCACAGACTACCGGCTAGTGCAGAAGGTCTGTCCGGACTACAACTACCACAACGAGATGCCCTACCTTCCCTCTGGATAGAAGGGAATGGGCAAAGGGGGCAGAAAGACAGGGATGGGATTTGAGAAGAAGTACAACCAAGGAGGGAGGGATGAGGAGAAAAGAGCATGAATGTATGATGAGGTTGGAAGTATTGATGTGGGAGGTGTGGGTATATTTTAAGTTGTAGAAAAGCTCTTTTCAGGGTGTACATGGGACCTTTTAGGGAATTGTACCTGTTTGGAAAAGACCCCTTTGCAAACAGAGCATTTTTCCATGGATTGTGTTTGATCATCTGTAATATTTCTAAGGTGAATGTAAGGCATTTTGCTCCTGTGATAAATTTCTTTAAAGAAACTCTCTAAAAAAAAACCTGACAAATGTGACTGCAAAGCTCAACATATGCAAATCAAGCTCTCTAGTGCAGGTATGCGGGTGAGAGAGCACACTAACACGAGGCTTTGGTGACAGGCAACCCCCACCGGTGCGCTTTTTACGCATCATCGGGCCTACATCAGGGCAAGGTGGCATACATATCCAAGAAATGATAAAACAAAGAACAATTACTATGTTGATTTCAATACGCCTACTATGCAGATGCTAGGGGTGGTGATCAGGTTCCTGAGGACAAAAGAAGTCTATACTTTCAGTGTATAATTCAGGTTGAACTCTCCAGAACAGCACATGACCTCTGGGTATCCTCAACTGCAAGTGTTCTCAAAATAAAAGAGGAAAGAGAAAGAAAGAAATGATTAAGACAGTGGAGCATGCAAAAACATGGCAAAGATAAGTGAAAGAGAGAAAATGCAAAAGTGAGAGAGGGTTTAGGACGCTTTTTAATTAAAAGTGAAGCAGAGAGAGATGTTGAGTATGAATTGCAGCATCCGCTCTATTGTTCTAGCCATATGAGACGGGGGAAAAAGATTACATTTTGTTGCTGACAGGACTCCTGATTTCTCAGCATGATAAGTTACCCACTGAATGCAAGATTGCTCCATCCTTTTCTGCTAGAGTCAGCCTGTAATCTGTGATTAAAAAGCAGAATATTATGGCGATAATTATGCATAATTTAAGACTTATTTAAAGACATTGTTAAATGGATTGGATACATTCAGATATTCATTTGGCCTGGGAAATCTTTTGACAGGCCAAATTACCGCATTACGCAAATCAGCAGTCAACTTGACCTTCAATAGCTTTGTGATTTAATGAACATTTCTGTTAAGGTCATGTTGTAATAAACAGATTAACTTTGATAATGGTTGAGGAGGCCAGAAAGTGAAAGAGTATAAAAATAAAAGAAAGGAGGGGAAAAAGAAGAATGGGAGACAGTAAAAGAACAGTGATATAAAATGTGTCTGTGATGGTCAGTGAGTTGACAAACAGAGTTAGGGTTAGGGTTAGTGGTCAGGGGGTTGTTAGAACACTAAGTAAAGAGGACAGATGTAGAAAAGGAAAAAAAGAACATAAGCATGGCTTGAAATGATGATGCTAAATGCAGAAACAATAGCAAAGTGTGGGACATCAAAGCATCGTGCGGAAGAAAAAAATTAAGAGAAAGAGAGAAGGAGAAGGTAAATGGCAGACTTTTTATGAGTTTATAACTAAAAGCATGTCTTGCCTGAAGAGAAAGCCAGCGTAGTGTATCCCCCTCAGGCCTGCACATTAGTACTGATATAAAGGCAGGAGCATTCTGAATACTAGGACTATTTATGCTCAGTTATGAAGCCCTGTACCCATTCCATTTATCTCAGTCTACTCCCTTCCCATCCTACATAGGCTCATTAGGATCTGCTCATGGAGCCATTTTTAAATGTTCTATATGAGTGCTTAAAAAAAACTAACTCAATCAAATATAATACCAGTCTTACTACACTGTTCAGATGCAAATGATCAATAACTTTAATGGTCTTTCACTGTTTACATTCAAATAGTGGCTATTTCCTCATTCAGTTAGCTCCATTATGTCCCTCGTCAGGTAATTCCTATATCAGAAGCACAGATACATGTGCAGAGATATACACACTAGGCCTGGTGTGGTGGTTCTGTCGACTCTGAAGCCTGCGTCTTTACTACATGCTAAACCCTTCCAGTTTAACTACCTGCTAGGGTCCTCCAGTTTAAATAGACTCTAATCTCCTCCAGTTTAACTACACTCTAATCTTCTCCAGTTCACTTACATGATAATCTCCTCCAGTTTAATTACACTCCAATCTCCTCTAATTTAACTACACTCTAATCTCCTCCAGTTTAACTACACAATCTGAGTAACTACACAAAATGGGACATGCTCATTCACTCGTGCTTACTCTTACACCCCACACACATTCACACAGCCTTTCACACACACATTTATTTGGTTTTACATATACACATACATTTGGAAACCAAAAGCATACTCTTGGCAAAATAATCTTCGGGATTTGAACTCTCTCTCTCTCTCTTCGTACCATTAAATACCGCTTCTTCACCTTTCCTCCCTAGCAGCTGGACCCACATCTGCTCCATGGTACACACATACATTGCCTAAATGTTAAAAAAAAAAAAAAAAACTCATGGTTTAGGAAATTATTCAGATGCAGATGCAAAAGAAAGGGATTTTTAATGGTCAGAGCGATCTATGTGGGACTTTATCTTCAGCAAGTAAGCTAAACCAGCTTAATTATTTTACCTAATGTAGCATCTGTTCTTTACTCAGTCTGTTCTCTGAAAAACAGATTTTGTCATCGAGCGAGCTGTCATTCGTGGACAGCAATTCAGCAATAGGCCTCAACCGGAGAGTGAAAGGAAAGGATGAACTTGTGCTGTCACGCGCTGGTGGGTGTTGCCAACAAAAGGAGAAAAGTTCAAGTGGTGGAATGTGCCAGTTGTCATAGCAACCGGCCCCTGTAAAGTGCGGACGGAGCCTTGGACACTTGGCTCTGAACTGAGTTAGCGCTCAATACAAACTGGAACTGAGCTCACATATGGCAGATGGTACTGTCGGTACTATATAAAATACATCATTATATAAATATATAAATATATATCCTCACAAACCCAGCAGTGGGACTGGATCTATTGTATGGGACACTCAAGTAGACTCTCTAGCTCATTTAAGGTTTGTTTATTTCTCTATTTTTTACATTGTTTCTTTTCCATGTGCATCATGTTGATGTAGTGTATGGATGATAATGGTGGCATTTATTGTGGTTTTCTGACCTCTGGAAAAAAAAAATCAATAAACTAGACAGGTGTGCTGAATTTCCCTTCTGAGTTCCAAGGGCTAAAGCAATTTATTGGGTGTCCAGGCTTATGCGCAAAGGGCCAGTGTGGCTGCAGGTTTTCATTCTGACCAAGCAGAAGAACATCAATCGTTTGAAGACAAATCAATTGAGTAAACAAGTAAAATCAGGTGAGCAGTTAAGGTTGGACACTACTGGGTTGAAGTGTCTTCACATTTCAGCACTGTTTTGACAATTATATGACAAAAAGCACATGTCAACAATGAGTGTGTCAGAAATGTAACAGATGCTGCCTACCCAGTACTATTCTCAAACAGGAATCCATCTATCCAAGTCCAATCTAGTTTGTTGATTTTTTAGGGAAGCCTATATTGTCCTATGTATCCTAGCCAGCATGGTATCATACTTGCAAACATGTATCAACTCACATGACTCAATTGATATGAAAAGATAGGAAGGTTATGGTTAGGTCCTTGAGCAGGATTAACATTTGTATTTAGCATTTAGCATTTTCTCTGAAACTAAACACAATCATGATTCATTTTAATTGAACCAATTATTTTTATGAAATCAGGTTGATCCCAGGAGCCAATACAATACTACACCAGCATTGTAGGGAAGACTGTACAGTTTATGATGTATGTTATGGTAAATTATTTTTTAGTTGATTCCACAGATTAGGATGTTGGTGCAGAGGATAGCATTGCTGCCTCACAGTGCAATCCTGAGCTCGGGTTAATGTCTGTGTGAAGTTTTGTATGTTCTCCCTGGGACTTTGTTAGTTTCATCTGGGTTCTCTGGTTTCCTCCCACTTCCCAAAAGCATGCAGGTAGGTGAACTGGCTATGCTAAATTGCCCCTAGGTGTGAATGAGTGTATAAATAGGAATGTAAATGTGTGTTTGCATGATACCCTGATGCAATGGTCTGGCATCCCATCCAGGGTGTACTCTCACCCAGTGTTCCTGGGAAAGGCTCACAAGGATAAAGCAGATACTGAAGAGGAATAAATGAACAGACTTTTCAGACAGATCATAGATTATGTGCTCTATTTTTCCAGCCATTATGTAAATATTTCATCATTCATTTCCATCAAGCCTAGCAACCAGCAAACATAAATGTATGTTAACCCACTTACAGTTTGCTTACAAAACTGGCGAGCGATTATTTGTAACTGTTTTGACTTAGTTGTAATTTTATTTCGGATAAGAAATCAGACAAAATTTAATTTACTTATTTACTTAATTACTAATGGCTAATGTTACTACATCATCAGGTAGCTGTCGATAAAGTCATGATGTAATGTTGCCTCCTGCATTTGGTATGTTCATAGCTACGAAAGCACAGGCAGCAAAGCGTCAAGGTATCAAATCTTTTATCTGCCTTCAGTTTTAGAAAGACCTGATGTGGAAGTCTTCATTATTACTGCATTTGCATACTCCAATTGAATGCCTACGGGACCACAGAGATCGGACAAAAGGTGCAGGTAATAATCCATATGGAGAGGCATGCGAGTGAGAGAATGAGAGAAATTGTGTTAGGGAGAGATTAATGGCACAATATTTTACACAATCTCTGTACCAACTCAGGCAAATTTCATTTGCTCCTTCTTTTATTCTATCATGATATTTTTACCTTCTTTCCATTATATTATTTCCCCACTTTCTGCATTTTCTTAATCTATATGTCTCAAAGCCAAAAAGACTGAAAGGGTGTAAAAACACAAATACTAGTAGTAAAACTCCACATTAACTGAAATTTAGACGGAGGCACCTTAATTAAATCTCTGACTACTGATAACAAGCAGATGAGTTCAAACTGTCAGCACACAACACGGCTTAAACAAGATCAATTATAGCCTGGTTATGGATACCTCCACCTCTCTTCTCCATCTCACGCACATCCTTACCCCTCTCTCTTTCTCTCTCTCTCTCTCTCTCTCTCTTTTCTTTTATCCATCACTTCCCTCCTCTCTTCCTTCCCTCATGGCAGACACCCCCTTTATTCCCCTGTAAGAGTGCAGCCTGCCTCAGGATAACCTTGGATGAGAATGATGAAAGGAGGGGAAAAAAGTCAACAGGAGGGAACGTAGATCTAATTTGGAAGGTCGGCTCCCACTCAACGCGACGTAATGTAATTTAAAAGAGCAGAGTGCCTCCAAAGCCAAATAACCTGCAAGAGATCATGAATGAAAACATAGCGCAGAGAAAAAGAGGAAAAACATAAAGAATGGCAGGAAAACACAAATGAAAAAAGAGAAACTTTTGATCAAGAAGAGTGAATCCTGAAAGCTTAACAAATGATTTGGCTTTAAAGGCTGAATAGATTTAAATCTACAATTCAGTCTTTTAATATGAAACTAATGAGCAGTTTAAAACCAGATGATTCAATATTCTTAGGTTATACTTTTAACTCAGAACTTTTCCTTAGCATTTGTGTACATCCTACATGAAACCTACCATATCACCTTGCATTGAATATTAAATGGCCTGTTTGGGTGGTTATAAATTCTAGCTCTCTAATGTGGTTCTACATGGAACTTTAAAAAAAACAAAATCCTATTATTCTGTCGCCAAAACGTCAGTTGGTCTGCAATTGTTGATGAAAAGGGGATTAGGTACATAGTAGTAAAGTTAGGTTATCCATTTTGACATGTAAAAAAAGAAGTCTTCTGAATTTACCAACGTATTGCTTTGACAATTAATTTACTTTTTTTTTTTTTAATTGGACAATCGAGACTGTGAATATGATCATTTTGAATCTTGGCCTATATACTGAAATGTAGTACTATATATACTATACTATATACTGAATATATGTTGAAAGTTCATCTGTTTTGACCCCAAAGAAAGCACAAGTGGATGACCACAACTTGAGAAAGAAGGGACAAAGGGATGACAACCTCCTAGAAATGGCAGATAAATTGAGTACATTTGTTGAGCCCACAATATAAAACACAAATTATCCGTATACGTCACCCACTCTAACAACCGAATTGTTTAAATGGAATAAATAACTAGACTGGTGACGGATTTCTAGAAGATTGTCATCCCTTTGTCCCTTCCTTCTCAAGTTGTGGTCTTGGCAAAACCTGCAGATGCTCATTTCTCTACAATAATTTAAAGCAGCTTGGTGTATATCATTCTATCAACTTTGTCATTCATATATGGCTCCAACAATGCCCTCTTTACGACCTATTTTCGCTACTTATTCCACACACTGTATCTTTGTGTGCTAGAGATCTTTGTATTTGTAGATGAAACGAGTTGGAAAAAATGTGCCTAAAAAATTTAAAAGGTATAAAGGGTAAAATTACAATTCTTGAGGTTTGTTAAGTACAAACAAAACGTCTTTATGTTAGGAAGAATGGGAAAAAAGTGTATTTACATTTTTCACAGATTCCCCTTATACCTATTCAACAACAAATTTGGCTGCCATCTTAATTAAATCCCACAAGTGTTTTGTGCCAATCATGCACCCTACTTATTTACCTTATTTCATTTCTTAGCTCCACCATAATCTCACCATAATCCGTCATGACCTTCCCATGGCATACGTCTAATTATTTTACCTTTCAAGTTACTCTATTATATTCAGAACCACAAGAGGGCCATGCTAAAACCACTGATACACTATGGGGGTTTTGAAGAACAAAAAACCTTTATACCACTTACAACAAGATCCAGCATTGCATAAAATCTTGCTTATTTTAGCCTTTGGTCCAACAGCAGGTTGTCAGCTTCCAGAGTGGCCAGAACAAAACAATGTATCATTTCTGCTAATAAATGGGCATACAGGTTCAGAATCTCAGCAATTCTTCCACTCTATTCTCCTGTTCTATTCGCTACTTAATTAGTAAGGTTTCATTTCTTTCATTATACTAAAGTACGTCATAAAAATAAGACAAGACGACAAGTCGTGCAACGGCTGATTGTGCTGCACCTTTACCTGCTTTAACTTTAGCTGTTCGTTTCTAACCTGAAACACTAGGGTTAATTTTATTTTACCTCCTAGTTGTTCCAAACAAAACCCGTTAAAAACCCCTTTAAGCATTCTTCTTTGGAAAATGCAGAACTATGAAAATCTGCTGTGCTCACAAAGTTCTTGCAAAGATGGAGTCTACCACACTGGAGTCAGGAAGCTCTGCTCTGCCAGTAAGCTAGTAGGTAAATTAGTCACCTATATAACACCACTCAATAACTCTGATATAACAAGTCCAAAAGATAATCAAGTCACTTGCCTATAAGTCTGATGAAATGCCGTCTGATGAACTGCTAATCACTTTATGACTTTCGATAAACAATGTGGGTACAACTCACATCATGAAATTGGTAATATGGCACTGCTCTTGAGCTTGGCTAATTTCATTTTCAAATAAAGATGTCGTAAAGTAGATTTAAAATTATCTTAATGTAGAAATATTCTCTACTTTAGACAAGGATTCTTGTGTTTTCTTACACTTTAAAAAACTGAGACCTGCATGTGACTTATATATAATCATATATATAATCTCTCACAGTAGAACCTTCTAATGGCTGATGCTGGTCCTGGAGTATCTGCTGCACTGTCATGTTTTAGTGTTTTCCCTGATCTAACATACCTACTTCAAGTCATAAAGGCCTGATAATTTACTGATTTAAAATTATTTACATATACATTAGTACAATTGGCTGACCTTTATCCAAACCAGCTTACAGTTGAGACAGGATACAATTTTGAGAGTCTGTATTGTAATGCCAAGGGAATGGACAAAGAAAGAGAAGTACAGCCGATAGTGATTTTAATGTAATGGACCCTTGCAACTACTAAAAAGGAAATACTGCATTGCATTATACAGTAGGTTATATAATCTTATAGGTATACCCAGGTGTGTTAAAACAGCAAATCCACTAAATTGTGTAGTGTTGAGGATGATGAGGTCTACTGTGAGATATTGGCCATATACAGAAAGAAGCAAAACGACACACAAGGGGTGGCATCTCTAGCTGCCTGGAACCGTACCAATGGCTCAGTGCACAAATTAACTGGCAAAGGCATTGAGAGATTTGGTTCTGGTTTGAAACATTTTATTCCAGTATGTTATACTAATTTAACACACAATCAAAACTTTTCCTACCAAACGAGTTGGGCTTTGATTAATTCTGGTTTGATGTTGCTCTGATTCCAGACATCGCTGTCACGGTCATTGATATAGTTTTCTCTCAACACAGAATTAACAAGTAAATTTATTAAATGTCAAACTCAGAACAGGAAATATATGAGTGTTAAGGAAAGCTAACCATCTAGTACAGACATGTCAAACTCAAGGCCTGCGGATGTGACCAGTGATACAATTATACCCGGCCCCTGAGATAATTTGATATGTCTATTATTAACGGCCCGCTGGTAAATCGGAGTCACACCACTCATACTACAAATCCCACAATGCACTGCAACATCTGCCACGCAGCAAAGAGCTGTGAGTGCCAGCCCCTCATCCTGCTGCTTTAATGACACACTCATCAGTGGTCAGCGCCTATACAGTGGCATTTAATCTAGCGCCCAAAAAATTGCTGTAATTAAAGAATATAACATAAGACAGCACTATGTGATGAAACATCAGTACAAGTACAAAAACCTGGATACACAGCAGAAGCAACAGAAGGTAGAGGAGTTTAAAAGAGTCTGATGTCATGCCAGAATATGTTCACAAACCGTTTTAGTGTTTCACTTCGACGACACTTTCGATCAAAATATCACCATCTTCTCTATCGGTTTAGTCGGGCCGGTAATACCGAGGGGGAGTTTTTGAAGCGCTGTATAATTAAAGTGCGCAAAATCTTTATCATAGTCTTTATCCAATTTTGGCCCCTTCTGTGATTGAGTTTGACACCCCTGATCTAGTACATCTAAATTAATGATCATTGACAAATTTATTGGACATCTAGAGGTTTTTATGGCAATGCTATCATCAGAAGTATGGAGTTTGTCCAACTGTGCTCAGCTGCTTGTTTTCTGACCTTAACATTTTAATGACTTTTCATTGAAACTTCCATCAGCTGTAGTGGCAACTGGGAGGACAAAATTTGCTACTGAAACAACATTGGTTCTACATTGCACACTATACTATGCATGGTCTTGGGACTTCCTGACCGATGCTTTACTGAAAGCTTTTTGTAACCCAGCAATCCACCAACATGGCAACACCCTCAGAAAACTCCTGAATTTCAAGCTGTTTGTCTAATTTATTTAGTACTACTATATGTAGTTGGATCTCAGGTTTCGAGATAAGTCTGGTCTAATCAAAATTTAACCGAGGCGGCTAATTTAATTATTACTGGAGTATCTCTGGAATTATAGTCCCGTCCAAATCTGTTACGTAAGTAATCTTTATAGACAGAGCATTCCTACATGTGGAAAGATTCTGTTATATCCTGTGGGAATAGAGTTTTAATTCTTTTTCTTCAGTGTGGAGATGAAGCACACTTTTCTATAACCTCCAACTAAAATCAGAATACAATTTCCTCCAACTGTAGAATTACAATTTCCCTTAACTGGAGCTAAGAGGCCCAAACATGTTCCAGCATGACACAAAGCAAGCTCCATAAAGACATGGCTTGCCAAGGTTGGAGTGGAAGAACTTGAGTGCCTGCACAGAGCCCTGACCTCAACTCCACTGAACACCTTTTGGATGAACTGGAATGCTGATTGCACACCAGACATATTCATCTGATATCAGTGCCTGACCTCACTAAAGCTCTTGTAGCTGAATGGGCACAAAATCCCCACAGTCACAGTCCAAAATCTAGTGGAACGCCTTCCCAGAAGAGTGGAGGTTATTATGACAGCAACTACAATAACAAGTCCCTCCTGATTTATATCTTTACCCTACAAATTTTTCGTGTACACCTAATCCCCCACACTACAAGTCCACAGGTGTGACATTTGGCCATAGAGTTTATGTTATGAAAATATATATTCATAAATCATATATTCTATTCTATTCTATTCTATTCTATTCTATTCTATTCTATTCTATATCATTTTACATAGTACTACACTAGTATTCAATTCAACTCAATTTTATTTGTATAGC
>CM074957.1:7109078-7129903 GCA_037577455.1 Pangasius macronema
GTATGACAGAAGTGTTTCTTTTACCAGCTACTAATTTGCTAATCCTGACACAAGAGAAAGGTCAGATACATGATAATGAGGGATTGCAAGACATTGCCATCCTTTTCTTCCCTCCCTCGATTTCACACAGCACTTCTGTAACTTTCACACTTCTCATTTCGTAATCTGTTCTGCAAAGATATCCGCGATGTCCTGTTCTCATTAGCATTTACAGGTTAAATCATAAAGCCTCCTGGAGTTCAAATCCTGTATATGAAAAAGGACATAAGTGTATTCTCCTTATGTGTATGTGTGTGTTTAGCCCTGTGGAGTTGAGAAAGCATGTAGAGGTCAGTAGGAATGAGAATGTCCCCTCTGTTGTACCATTTTTCCCCCAGCTCTAGTAATTTTCTGAAACTCTGTGCAACCCCCCCCCCCCCAAAGACTTGTAGTTAGGGTCATCAGTTCGTTTACAGGTTTAATTAAAGGTTTGTTAATTATTCACGCCACCCTTAGGGAAGTGTATCTCTCTCCTTCGCCTACTCTCTCTGCCTCTGTCTCATGCTCTCCCCATATATCTGTCTTTTGTTCTCTTAAGAAGAGAAAGATGGTCTTTAAATTGAGTGTTGAACTTTGCTAGAATTCTGTACTATATCCAAATTACCAAAAGGCTTTGGAGTAATGGCATTTTTTGTTNTTGTTTTGTTTGGGTCTTAAAAAGGCAATCATTCTTAACACTGGTAATAGCAGTTTATTGTATCTTTATATACAGTATATATAGTACAGTCATGGGTTGCATTGTTGCAATAACTATTTCCCCTGATTATGCACAGCCATTTCTCTGCATATGTAAACTCATACCTCAGGGCTATTTTTTTTTACCTTGATGCCCTTCATCATCAGTCTTAAACACATTTGTGACCCTTTCGTCTCACCACCCTGGCCCCTGAAAACACATCCTGCTGTGCACATATATACACACACTCATAGGGCGAAATGTGGCCCCATGCTGTTCCTCTACTGGGGCTGAAATGTGGCTGTTTTCCAATCTATTTTCAAGGCCATCATTTGGAAGTGAGGAAGATAGGGGTGATTTGTATGGTACACAAATCACTTATGGAGGCTCCACTTGCAGCATTCTCACATGCCCCTGGGGTTAGGCCTGCGAGGAGAAAGAGGAGGGGTTTGTTAGAGACTCATTGATTGGACAAGATGTCCCATTGGGTCTGAGAATTGATCAATAAAGCAGCATGGGCTCAGTGTGAGCACCCCGACGAGTGAGTGAGGGAGCAGAGAGATGGCGGAAAGGAGGGGCTGCACTCCAGTAAAGGTTTAAGAATGTCTGGCTGAATACAGGAAGGAAAGATGGAGGAGAGAAAAGGGCATCTGATTTTATTTCAGCTCATTCCCATGAGACACCTTACCCACACACTATATACATTTAAACTCATTTGATTTACTCTCATCTCCATCTCTTTCACACACACACACACACACACACACACACACACACACACACATTCCCTGTTTAGCTGGTCTTACTCACACTCAGTCTGCCATTGATAAAACAGAAAGAAGCCATATTTAAGAGCCTACCTCTTCTTCTCTGCCCCTCATTTTCTCTCTTGCTCATTTTCTTTCCCCTGCCTTTTTTCTGCCCTGCTGAAATTGCCAGTTGAAAAAAAAAAGTAATGAATTTTTTGCAGATAGGAAGAAAAGTAACTTGTGGAATGCTGAGAACATCTTATTGATTTCCATTAAGAATGCAATCAAACTTTTCGTGATGGCTGACGCCATGTGAGGGAGGGAGTTTCTGCAAGGTGAGAAATTATTTAATTTGAGTCGCCGGCTTTTCTCTCTTTTTTTGGTATGATGGGTTTTGCTGTGTCTCGATGACTGGCTGAGCAGTGAACGTGTACTAGAAGCCCCCCTTAGGTCATATTTGATTTGACCTATTTTAAATTTTGTTTTAGAAATCAAAGTAACACACAAACTCTGTAAGCAATAATGCACAAGCAAGAGTGTGGTTATACTGAATATACAGCACTCCGTTATGTTAGGTTATGGCAGGAGAATTAGGTTATGGCAAGAGAACTCACCCTGGATGGGACGCAAGTTCATCACAGGGCATCATTCGCACATTCAAACATTCACACCAATATATCTACCTACGTGTTTTTCGACAATGGGAGAAAACTGGAGAACCCAAAGAAAACCCACACAAACACAGGGAGAACATGTGAAGCTCTAGAACCTCTTTATAAAGTAAAAATGGTAACCATTCCAATAACTCTTGAGGAATGCTTTTTTCTAACAGTGGATATATGTGTGCATGTGTTTAACAGTTAGCAGCCAATGTCTAATGCCTGACACTAATTGGTTTGCTTTTTTTAAAATCTTGGTTCTAATTTTTTGGAGACTACACATTAATTGAGGAAGAGTGTAGCTAAAACAAATGCTTTAAAACTATGTTTTTGCCACAGATAATACATGCAGTCTCTATCACTTTTTAGGAGGCAATTTTTGAAGCGTTTCCTGAATGGTGATGTTTTTAAAACAGCCTGAGTGGAACACTGGGAGACTTTCGGTTCTGTCAGCATCATAAACATATTTGTTCTGGCATGTCCTCTGAGATCCATGTTGCCTAAATGCTCAGCTAGAGCTAGCGTGGACAGAATACGCTTAGCTTTTTTTTTTTGAGTTACATGCAGCAGCATCTGAGCCATGTGTCAACACGTCCCTGAATTGTCCGCCTTTTTAGGACAGGAAATGACTCTGAATCACTTCGCTAAGACCATGAATCAACTGTATTAGACATGAACGGCATGAGAGTCGTGAATCGATCTCGATATTAGCCCTGAGTCGATGGCGTTAAGCTGTGAATCAGCGACGTGTGTTCCTCCCAAGTAGAAAGCTTTGAATCAACGGCATGGCTTGTTCCCATGAGCCATGAATCTCCCTGCAATTGGCGTCGTGCTGTTTGTCTCAGGGCCAGAGCTGTGGCACATTGTTAAGTTATATGGCATGATGGAAGGAGGGTGGTGAAATGAAAAGAGAGAAAGATGTTGAGCTTCAAATACACAATGTTTAGTAGTTCGAGGTGCAACAGACAATTTCCATACATGCACACACTGATTTCTTATTTGTCTCTCTTTCTATCTTTCCCTAAATCCATTTCTTTCTTTCTTGTTCCTGCCAGTATTCTTTTTCCTTTTGTCCCCTCCTGTTCGTCACTATGTCACCGCAGCAATACATGCCAATAAAGTCAGCGTGTTTGGCTCTGTGCTGCTGGGCAATAAAACAGAATTAAAATATTAAATCTGCCCAGCTTTGCCGCTCGTAAATCCAGTCATGTATTAGCCCTTCTCTCATAAAACAGAAATACAGGAGAGGACAGAGGTTTATGAGAAAGAAGAGCAGATATGGAAAGGGAGGGGGTGAACCATGATTGCCTTCCACCTCACTTCTACCTCTCAGTCATCTCTCCATTCTGGCATTACAGACGATAGAAAAGTGAGCCAGTCAGGCCAGGATGTGCTGCTAAAATGGATATCAGTCTGTTATAAAAATGCTTTGCCAGAAACCTGTGCAGGGCTGTCACCTGCAGCAAAGCTTTAATAGCTTGTTGGTGTCACCTATTTGGTTCTTCATGGCATGGAAGTATGGTTTCCATGATGATTTGTCATGCAGTTAGGAAACCTTAGCAGGAATGTTAATACACTGCATGCTGTTTAATAACTCGCTGTGGAAATCTGATACCAGAACTTTAATAGCTTGTACAGCACAGATATTCAAACGCTATAATTAGAAGTTGTTTGGTGCTCATTTACGTTAAAATTTACAAGCACTGAAGTACAATCATATTAATTTCAAGGAATACAGTATTAGATGAGTGTAGATGAGTGCAGTGTCTGGTTGCTTTTGTCTTTGCGGGTTTTGAAGCAGTTGGCACTCTCTGCTTAACTGCTACTGTCAATGTGAAGAAAAGTTTCGGGTCTGGTCCTTTGATTCGACTCTCTGGTGCTGTCATCACATGCTAGTGATCACTTTGCATGCCACACCAGGACTAGTCAAGATCAATTTAAGACAGAATTTTAAGGGCATCAAGGCCAAGTCAAGAACAAGTCCAACTGAAAGTGAGACCAAGTCAAGATCGAGATTGAAAACCATCAAATCTTTCATGAGGTCATGTCTTAACTTCAGCTAGTTGGCTTTATTCATGCATTGCACCAATTTTTAGGCTATGTTTTCGAGAAGAAGGAATTTCTTCTAAAAAGAAAAGATAACACAACCATTATTTTACAAACTCTCACTTAAAATCAAGACCATATTTAGCCCATGACCAAGACCCAAGTTCAAGTGCAAATGCCAATAAGTCAGAGACAAATCCAAGTCAATACAGAAAATGTCTTGAGACCAGACTTAAGTCCAATACCGGAATTGAGTCCAACAGCCCTATTATCCAATGCTTGGACCCTTACTGCCCCACCCCATGAGCTAACACATGCAAAATAAATACATACATTACACATCGACTGAATATTTGAGTTGTCTTGGTACTCTGTAGGCAATCTTACCTTAGGCAATTGGCTTCGTCCTTGTTTTCCAACTCGCAAACTCATTCACTAAATCATCAGATTGGAGCTTTTTAACAAGCTTTGACACAGTGACCAGCAGTGACAGAATGTTGAGTCTTCTTTGACCCAGTTTGGAGTTATTTAATCTGTCCCATTATGGTAAATGAAACTTCTCTGGCTTCACTTTCCTTTTGAGTTTTCTTTTCATTGTCATAGGTAGTGTAGGATTACAATTATCCATTTTTTAAATCTGTTTATGTAGCTCCAGTTAAAAACAATTAGAGCCTAACTGACTGCACATTGATTACAAATTCAGACCCACACACTAAAAGGATTTGCAAATGTATTTCTGATTCTGTGACTTTATGTTTATTGGCTTGTGTTCTGTGTGTCATGTTTGTAATCTATCCTTGTCCAAATGTATACTCCATTAGTTTTCTCAAAGGAGTTTCCCCAATGGTAAGTCAGTTAGTTGGGTGGTCAGTCATGAACACTGATTATCCTTAGAGCAAGGCAAAACTAATGACTACATACATACATTCTCCTGTTAAAAGACTACTGCTAATGCCACGTCTAAGGAAATTTCAGTACCTTAAAGAAGAATCAGTTCCTAGCAAAGCCTTTAAGCTGTGAAGTGAAAGTAGCACTACTGGATAGTTTGACAGGCTTCTGTGCTTGACTGGCTTTGACTGCTTCTTGCTCAGTATATTCAATCTTTTTAATGCTGCTGGGATGCAAGATTTTTTCTTCACAGTTCTCAGTGCATGCTTTGTTGCTGACTAGTTTAACCGTTGTATCAGTATATTAATAATTTTATATAAACAATTTATATCCATATTTTTGTAAAGCTGCTCTGTGAAAATGTCTATTGTTATAAAATTGAATTGTGAAGGTGTTGTCTAACCTTGTTGGACAATTTTTGAGATTGGGGGCCAGTTGGTCCACTATGGGGTTTTGTGTAGTGTATGGGCTTTGGACCCCTAAACCTGCCACTGCATCAGCCATACACCTAATTGGCGAGCAGGTAGCCGTGGAAACGAGAGAGAGAGAGAACGAGAGAGAGAGAACGAGAGAGAGAAAGAGAAAGAGAAAGAGAGAGAATGAGAGAAAGAGAGAGAGAGCTCTACTCAGGTAAGAATCAAAGATGAAAGAGTTCCTCAAAGTCTATGGCTCTGACAGGAAACACACATGCAGAAACTAGGTGGACTTCTCTGCATGAACAGTTGCTGTGACACACATGAATTTATGCACACACAGGTAAAATCATGCAAGATTGTAATAAAAAACAGACTTTCCTTTATGGCAATACATTCTTTGAAGAAAAGAAGTCCACAGAAACTTTCAGCAAAGAACACACACACATTTTTGTCTGTTTAGTATGCTTGGTAAGTGTGGTGCCCTGTCCCTGAGAGACTAGTGGAGGATGGCAGCTCCTCGACATCTTTGCATCTCCTTCTGTTTCTGTTTCTGATGTGTCTTTCTCTCCTTTTTCCTTCATTCCTCAATCCATCACTCTATCTTATCTCCGCATCTCAACCTGCCCTTCTCACAAGCTCTCACTGTTTAGCTAAAAATCTACCCAAGTCTCTCTCTTTCTCTCTCTCTCTCTCTCTCTCTCTCTCTCTCTCTCTCTCTCTCTCTCTCTCTCTGGTTAATTAGGAGAGAGGGAGCAGAGACACACTTGAGTAAGCTCACTATCAGATGATTAATTGCTGAGGGGAGAGGGATTCTGCTCTGGGAGCCACTGCTGAAGGGAACACAAGGTTACTTATATTCTCTCTCTCTCTCTCTCTCTCTTTCTCTCTCTCTGTCTCTCTCTCTCACACACACACACACACACACACACACACACTCCTTTTCAATATAGATTTATTTGGATGGCAGTTAATGTTCCCAAACGAATGTGTAAGAGTTATATGAAACTGAATCAAAGGAAAGCTGACACTGTTTACTCTGTGTTACGTATTGTTTAATAGTTTGTTTCCTCTATGCCAAGCCTTTATCTTGATTTTCTCTCTTTTTTGTTCATGTAAAAGGCCACAGTCAGGGCGGAGGAGGGGATGAGGCTATTCTGCAGAACTAGAGGTGCAAATGAAAAGCATTATCAGACATACAGTAACTCATTTGGTGGTGCTTGATGGTGTTAGATACTCATCTTTAGTAAATAAGGTATGTAACTGTATAATTCGTGTCAGTCTTTGAGAAATCAATTTATTGTGAACCAAAAAAAAAAACACATCATTCCTAAATAATCATATTTTATATAAAGTCAACCCTCCATTGAGTTACATTTGCATTTACTTGTTTCTGGCATGATTTTTATAACACCATTTTACACAATAAAATAATTAGATTACCATAAAATAAATGTTTATTACATTGTAGATCAGTGGTGTGTGGTACACAATTTTTTCTGTAATTTAAAAAAAAAATCAATTGTGTTTCACTCTATGAAAATTAAGTGAAAGTCCCTTTTTTGTTTACTTGGTACCATTATCCTGTTAAAAAACCCTTTTATCCTTCATCTCTTTCCCCTGTTGAAATACCTCTCCTCATTTTAAACATTTAGCACATAATTAACAGGAGTTTAAGATACTAGCAATGACACACCGAAAAGCAGAAGATATGCACACATTTTCTAACAAAGTTCCAAGACAGGTGTAGCTGTTTAATTTGGGGTCAGGCAAAGAGAAGTTGCTACTGAGTAGCAATGCTGCTGGGTGTTTGTGAAAATCCCAGGAGATCCACAGTCTCTTAAAACACTCCAGCTAGCCTGTCTGGCACCAACAACATGCCATGATCAAAGTACCTGAGATGACATTTTTCCTCATTCTGATATTTTATGTGATCATAACCTGAAGCTCATGATCTGTATCTACATAATTTTACACTTTGCACTGCTGCCACATGATTGGATAACTGAATAAATGTGCATAAATTAATACAATAGTTCAATAGAAATTTGCTTAATGTGTGTGATTCCTAAAATAGGGGGACAATATCTAGTTCAGGATCACTTCTTCTGAATCACTTCAGATGAATGATTGCTTTCTCATGAATGGTCATATTATCACTTATGTGAATATGTGAATTTCAGGGGTATCAATCTATCTAGAACACATTGGTTTGGTAACACAGCTCCTTTGACAAGCCAAGAAAAGCAAGGTAGAGCTGTTGGTGGTGTGGTTAACTATGGACATTGTTGTGGTTTGTGAGATGCTAGCTCATCATGACCAACCAATAACTCCAAAGATGATAATGGCCTGGGAAAGGGTGATATTAAAGAACAGTTGGAATTAGGTTACAGGAGTGCATTGTGTCACATGGCAGGTTATGGGATGTACAAGGAATTTCATAGAATTCCAAAATATCCCAGGCTTGCATCATGGCCCACCTTGAAACTGCATTAATGTCCAATGACCCGCACACTCTTATAAATTTACAATGGTTTTCCACTGGTATCCCATGTAAGTTTACCATAGGAGATTTTCTATCACAGGAACACCAATGTGAAAAGCTTTACATAAATGTGCAAGAGTGTGTGCAAGAATCTGGAGAATGGTTAAAAGGCATGGATAAAAGATAGGCCTTCTAGAAAAATTCTAATGATCTTCCAATGTGGTATTCTTCTGAGGATCCTGTGGCTCTTTCTATGAGTTGCTATATCGATCATCATGGACCTGGAAAGGATGGTACCTTTGGCCAGATGGCTAGAGCTTTTTCAGCATTACCCTTTATAGAAATATACCAGCAAACTGAAACATTGAATTCTATTAAGTAGGAGTATAACATCGTATGTGTAAGGTAAAGAGTAAAACCTCTGGGGCAAGAGGATTGATTAGGACCAGCAGTGCTGACAGGACTGTATGGAGTTTCTGTGCATGTACTCCCCATGTTCATGTGGGCTTTCTCTGTTTCCTCCCACTGTCAAAAATACAGCCAGATCGGTGGTTTGGCTATGCTACAGATTGCCCCTGTGTGTGAATGTGTGTGTGCATGGTGCTCTGCGATTGACTGGTGTCCCATCTGGAGTGTATTCCTGCCTTGCTCCAAGTGATCTGGGATTGGCTGTGGAACCACTGTGACCCTGACCAGGATAGAATGGTTACTGAAGATGAAGGAATCATGACTACAGACAGGACACTATAGAGGACAGAGTCATGGCTTTGCTGCATTTTCAGTGGGGCAGTGATCAGCAGAAAGACTGGAACCTTACTTACTATTTTGATAGGTTGGGCCCAGGAAAGGGGGCAAAAGGAGCTAGTCCAGAACGAGGTGCGAGTAGTCACTGAGGAAGATACTTCCAGTAAAGCAGTAAGGATAAGGCAGGTTGGAAAAAGAATAAGAGCAAATGTGGAAAATGCGCGTTGACATATGGCTTCCAGGTATTGTATTACAAACGCTCTTGTCAGTGGTATGCATTTTCACCATAATTGCTCAGACCATTCATTAAAAATAGCTGTACCACAATGACATAGACATAAATATTATTAATAGAGCATGTGTGAATTTTATTAGAAAACATGAAAACTACAAGATAATAAAGTGTGGTTTGTAAATCACAGCTTGTTCTATGAGGTACCCTGAAGAATAGTCTCTAATGGTCAGAATTGGCTACTAGATAAGAGTTTGATTGTCTATCAAGCAAAATGAGATCCTCCTAATTGGCATTATTTCTGAAAGATCTTGACGCTTGTGAAGGTATAAGTAAATGGGTTAATATATATTATATATATTAGTGGTGCCTCATCTAATCATTTCATCATTCTGTGACATTATGTTCTACCAGATCCTTCTTCTTTCCCCATCTGTGCTCTTTTCTTCTAAGAGAGGTATTGGTGTTACAGGCCCTTGATATTTCAGGCATATTGCCTCAGATTTTGTCCATCTAGGTTTTGTAGGTTGTGCTGTGTGTTTGGGTGAACGTTTGAACATGTTCAGAATGTAGTTCAAGAAAATGCCACCTGGGTTTTGTATGCTTTTTGTAATTTTTATTTTTAGACATCATTAAATATCTGTTGTGAGTTTTGGGTTCTGGACTAATCTGATTTATAAATACAATATTACTCTAAATGTACAAATTGATTTTCTTTTAAAATGTGACACAATGGAATGGCATTGTCAAGTGTCTACAGCATAGGGCTCATATTTAGCACAATACACCGTTGCCCTGCATTAATGGTACTGAGCATCCCAAACAAACCCAAATGTAGTAATACTTTATTTTCTGTGAACATAATGAGAATGTTGAGTGCAAACCTTCTTAACAAACCAGACAATGTTAAATCACAAGTTCATTGAGAAATCACCTTAAGCTAAATGATTACTATATTTGGAGCTGAACCCATTAACCAAAGGAAGACAAGTGACTATGGTAAAGCACAAGAGTGATTCAAAGCCATGAAAAAAGCAGATGCCAGATAAGACATTGAGCCAATTCTTTCTACTTGAGATGGAAGTTCAGACAAGGACCCAATTTCATGATGGAAGAACCAAGGCAAGCACTACAAAAGACCATATTACTTAGACAAACAATATTTGTGGAAGTCCAGCATGTCTGTGCTAGCTAGTACGCTTGCTTGTTAATTATCACTTAGCCCAAAAAAGAAAGCATTATATTTAATTTGGTGATGTTAGCCAAAGCAAATTTTTATGTACCATTCAGACTGTTTAGTTGAAATATCAACTAATTGATAACTTTTGTGTTTGAGTATTCAACTACAAAGCTCAACAGTAAAACCATGAAGACCTGGAAAACATTTAGTTTTCTCTTCATTTCACCACTCTCTCTTCCCTTTATTTCATATATTATATTATTCTGTTTTTTTTCCTTCCAATTTTGTGTTGTTTTCCTATCTCCATCACTCTTTGGTGCCTTTACACTCTCTCTCGCTCTCTCTCTCTCTCTCTCTCTCTCTCTCTCTCTCTCTCTCTCTTTATGTTTGATGGATGGGTTGCACGTAGGAAGTTGTGCTGCCTCTAATAGAGAGACAGAATTGAACCATTGGGAAGTAAATGTTAAGAGCCTCGTAAAATATCTAGCCCTAATCCTCCCTCTCTTCCCTGGTCCCCCATCTCTCTCGCTCTCTGCCACTGCCTGCTTTGCTTTCATTCCACATATCACAGTCCCCTCCAAAACTATTGAAAAGGCAAGGCCAATTCTATCATTTTTGCTATACACTTGAGACATTTAGGTTTGAGATCAAAAGATGAATATGAGACGATAGATCAGAATTTCAGCTTTCATTTCTGATATTTATATCTAGATGTGTTAAACGACTTAGAACATTGACCCTTCGTTTGAACCCACTCATCTTTCACATGAGCAAAAATATTGGAACATGTGACAGTTCCACACTAACAGATCTTTCTTATTACCCAGGTGTGCCCTGTTAGATTGATTGTTTAAACAGTTAATACCATTGAATGTCTGCTCTTGGTTTGAGTCCTGGGTTTCTCCTGTGAACACTGCATTTGTTGTTAAAAAGGTTAAACCAACGTATAGACAGCTGTCTGGTCTTTGGGAGAAAAACATGCCATTTTGAAGCTGAGAAAAATACAACCATTTGGAATGTCCAGAAAATCCACTGGTGTACTAACAACCAGACATTGAACAGGTCAGCCAAGGAAAACAACAGCAGTTACATTGTGAGAGCTGTGAAGAAAACCATAAAAACCACAGTGACATCAAGCATGGTGGGGATAGTGTCATGGCATGGGCTTGCATAACTATTTACAGATCAGGCTCACTAATCTTTATTGATGATGTAACTCATGATGGTAGCAGCAGAATGAATTCAGATGTCTATGGAAATGTTCTGTCTGCCAAATTATAGAGAAATGCATCCAATCTAATCGGGAGGAACTTCAACATGCAGTAATGACCCAACCACACTGCCAACACAACAAAGGACTTCATCTGACATTTTTTCACCCTCCAGAATCTGTCCTGTTAAGTTAGTGGTCTAGCATTGGGTTAACTCGTCGTAAAGTGACGGACAAGAGGAGACTGAAGGGAGGAGACCCCCCAAAGCAAACAACTGAAAGAAGCTGCCATACAAGCCTGGAAAAGCATCACAAAAGAAGAATGCAACAGTTTCACGATATCAGTGGGTCACGGGCTTGATGCAGTTGATGCATTCAAACCTAAATGTCTTCAGTGTATAGAAAAAAGAAAAACAAACAAGAATTGGCCTTGCAGTTCCAATACTTTCAGCAGGGACTATATGTGTTGGACTGCGTGTGTATGTGCACATATGTCCCAGCGGAGGCCACTGTGTTTTTCTGTGGTGAAAGTCTAAGAAACTGTGTATGTGAGAGTTAGAGGGAGAAAGTATCTGTAACACTCATGCAACATTCTGTCTCTTAAAGCTGATTTATTTATATTCCATACCAAGAGAAAAGTGCACTTTTCAAATTTCAATCAGTAAGCCACAAAATCAAATTAATATACTGCATCATGCTGTGGGTGTGTGTATGTGTGTGTCTGTGCATGCACACACGCACGCAAATGATGCAGGAGGAGCCTCGACCGGTCTAATGTACCGATTGTTAGGTCTTGGTTACCGGTCATTTAAAGGGAGAGGTCCGGGTGGTGTGTGTATTATACACACACACACACACACACACACACACACAGCAGGTGAGGAAATTAGTTGAGTATCTCACAGAGCAGTCAGTGGCACCGTGAGTTTTTTCCTTTCTTGTTTCTTCTGATGAGCTCATTAGACCTGCTGTCTTGTGCGCACACACACACACACACACACACACGTTTGTATGTATGTATGTATGTATGTATGTATGTATGTATGTATGCATGCATGTATGTACCAAAAGCACCTTAAAAAAAAACTCAACAAATTCCTTGTGTGTCTGCGCACACACTTGGTGAATAAAGCTAATTCTGATTCTGATTCTGACATAAACACGCAAATATAAACAACTGAAACATACATCAGTCACCACTCAACACCTCAAGGTGACCCACAGTTCTGTTTCCAACAGGCAGAGAGAAACATGTAGTTATTACAGTAGCAAGGGATTCAGAGGAGAGAAGGAGAAGGAAATAAACTACTGCACATGTCTGCGCTTTCAAAATGAAAGAGTGAAGAAGGGCCTGTAATGATCACAATGAACACTTCAACTGGCTCTACTCTAAGAAGCTGACGCAATGGGAAATGTGCAAAACAATACAGAGATTTCACTGTTTGATTCACCATTTGACTCCAGTCTACCCCAGGGCCCTGATGTATAAATAGTGGTGTACATACAATGCTTTGGAAGTGCATATGCACAAGAAGTTCAGATCTATAAAGCCATGCATATGCAACTTTAACCTTGTCTTGGATACACCTTTGTAATATGTATATGTACATGATTATGAATATCGCCCTATTTTGGCAAAAATCATAAGAAAGAAAAAAGGGGGATCAAACATCAGCACCACTCCAGTATTTGGAGCAACTTAAACAGATTAATGATGAATAAAATCAGCCCTTGTTTCTGCCTAAAGTTCCTGAGTCCCTGAAAAATGTTCCTGGGTTTCTGCAGTGGAAACACACGTCATGGTGCTTTCCAGTATGATATCAACAAAAAAAAAAAAGGAAATCGGTTATGGGTGAGTGATCGTATATTGATGACAGTGTCTGTTTTGATCTACTACGTTACTCAAGCTAAACAGGACTGGAGGCAAGTGTTAACAGTCCTATTCTGCATCTGTAACCTGACAGATGCATGTGGATGTCTAGTGTCACTCTAATTGTCAGGGGAGAGTGGAAGGTCATCCTTCTGAGCGAGAGAGCAGGACAAATTGTGATCTCTCTCAAACTCCTGGCACCACTGGGATTTAAGCTCAATGGGGCAAAACCTAGACATTCGTACCAGACATTTTAAGACACAGTGCCTCCTCACATCTTCATGATGAAGGTCTCACCAGCTATAAATAGATCATGACATCATACAGTATGTATGATGACTTATTGGGGCTGGATTTGTGCACTTTCCAGCCAAAGGATGTTCCATTTATACACCTGTCTGCAGATAACTCCTGATAACTGCATCAACATACAGAAATGTAGTACTGAAGCTATCGTACAATATTTTCTATTTAGAACTAACATTTCCTTTACGGCATTGATTAATAATATTTGTAGCTTGTAAGAGCCTCATGATTAAATTAAGAGGGCTAACATGCCTGATCTGAGAAACAGCCTTCTTGCTGTCCAGTGCTTGCTAAGCTTAGTTGTTTATCAAATGTGAGAAGAAATTTTGAGTAAACAAAATTTTACATGCACAGCACTATGTAAATTACGTTAGGAAGTGAAGGATGTGAAACCAATTATTTAGTAATTTAGTTATTTCACTAGAATTACAATATTAAATTGCTGGTCAGATTACATATCATTAGCCTCATAGCATAATTGCCTAAGTCATATTTGGTTCTGGACACCTGTAGAATGCAATAACTCTCCAAGTAAAGTTTGTGTGTGTTTATGAAGTTGAAATACGGATGTTATCTGAAAGTGTTACCTAACACATACTTCAAAGTGTGTCTTGAATGAATTGTATATCAAAGCAACATGGACACACGCACACTCATTAATAATGAGAGCATGAGATTCTCTCGTTTAGTGCAAAAATGTATGTTTAGAATCTTTCAGGAAAAATTGAGAGATCGCGGGAGTAAGAGAAACAATGGCAGGTTTAAGAGAGAAAGAGAAGGCGAGTTTTAGTGACAGGACACCACTAGAAAAACTTGCAGCTTCTTGCAACTTTGTCCTTACTGAATGCTGCAAGCTGTGTTCTGCATCAAAGTGTGAAAAACGGATCTTACCCCCAATTTGTTGGTGTTGTTCCTGCTGTTATTAGGATATCATTAGGGGTCCAAGCACCAATGATGATGGAACTCTGTTGATTTTGCAAAGATTTTTTTTCATTATTCTTTTTATTCTGATTATCCCCTAAAACAAATTACCAAAACGTCTGAAAATCGTTATGACATGCCATTTAGTGAGACTGGTTTGATTGCCTTGAAAGGAGTGTAACAGTGCTGCATTACATACAACATCTCAGTCTGTAGAGTCCTGGCCATTCACCTGGCTCCGCTCAGTTGTAGATCTTCCTTTCACTTGGACCATCAGGGTGGTTTTGCTTTGGAACTAGTGAACTCTATGTATAAAAGTTGTCAGGCGGATTCATAAAACGTCCCGATGGAACCCCTCACCAGACAATAACAGCTAGCATTCATAAATAATGCCAATACAATTACATTTCTGCCATTAATATTATTGTTGCCAATATTAAGATTGTTGCTATTGACCTTTTTGCAGTTCTGGTTTATTATTGAATATCATGGCAGTAAAATGAAGCTACCTGACATGAATTGAATTAAGGGAGGAACAAGTGAGAGGGAACGAGAGGTGGAAAGGCAAAAAGAGGGAGTGAAAGACATAAAAAAAATGAGGTGAATCAAAGAAATAACAGCTAGCAGGGGTGCAGGAAGAGTAGTGCAATCGTGAGCAAGCAGGAAAAGCTGCTGTGCGCTCCCTCTGACTGCACGCTTAAATCAGCAGGAGGCAGTCAGCATGGGAACACCACTCCCCCGACATGACGAACATTTAAACAGCAGCCATCTCCTCCCTGCAGGGGGGGCTTTCCTTATCCACACACACNCACACACACACACACACACCCGTCTTTAATGTGGCTCTGGCCTCTAATGGTTCTTATTAGAACTCAGCTAGACATTACAAAATGAGAGAAGACAACCCACCAAGCCTGAGAATTAAATCGCTCCATCTCTCCCTTTATTATGACTCTCCTGTTATCATCAATCTTTATCTTTCCATCTTTCTCTTTATCTTCACTCTTCATCTCTCCATCTCTTCCTTTATCATCATCCTCTCCATCTCCACCTTTGTTGTCACTCCTTCCATCTCTCCCTTTCCCCCGTTGTCTTTATCTCTTCCGTGACCACTCTCTCCATCTCTCCATCTGTCCTGATATCACCATTCTCTGCATTTCTCATCTATCCCTTTATAATTATTCTCTCCTGAGCTCCTTCAATAACCTGCAGCACTGTGTGTGCATGTGTGTGAGCTGTGTGATGACCTGCTATGGACTAGCGTCCTATCCAGGGTGTATTCCTGATTTGTGATAAGATCTCGATTCACAGTGACTCTGACCAGGATAAGGCAGTTACTGAAGAAGAATGAATGAATGAATGAATGAATGAATGAATGAATTGTTTAATAAGGACTCTGTTACTTCTGCGGTTGCTGTGACCATGTGAGAAATATCAACAAAATTAAAAAAAGCAGGACGCATGAGTGGTCAGATCATTAGTGCTGACACAATTTTCCCGTAGAATACTTCTGAGCAGTTTGTGGGGCATCTTTAACCCTTAAAAGATTCTAACACATAAAATGGTTATCATGGTACCTGATGTAAAAATAAAAACCCAGACACAGACTTGTTATTGTAAATGCAAAACACACAATGATGCCATACAAAGTAAATCAGTCTGAAGCACAGTTTCATACCAGCAGTGACAAAAATAGACTACAGACTGACAACACAGACACACACACACACACACACACACACACACTGGGCTGGAATAGTGTGAGCTGTGAGTTCTGGATTGAGTCCCAGGTTAGAGGACGTCTCCTTCTGATCGCCTCAACCATCTGCTGCTGGCCAGACGGACCACACCACTGGAGGTATGCCTGGAAGAGAGAAGAATAGAGGGAGAAAGAAATAGAGAAATAATGAGGGAAAGGGCGTTCGGAGGGAGAATGAGAGAGGGGAAGGGCTCAAACTAGAGATGAGCAAGCAACAGAAAGTAGAAGAGATAGACAACAAGGAAAAAAGAAGAGACAACAAGGAAACCAGAGAGAGAGAGAGTGAGGTGGAGAGGAAAAAAGGAAAAGGAGATGAGGGCTGGCCTGGGCAATGTCAGTGTAATCAGGAGGGACATGGGTCATCTGTTATCTGTCTACCTCCAACCTCCTCCGTCTGCTCAAGGGAGAGAGAGAATGATATGGGGGGTGGGGGACCATGGGGAAGGCAGAGCTCTAGGAATTAAAATAGAAGTGAAAAAAAAGGGAGCAAAAAATAAAATCAGAATAACACAACTAAATAGACCAATACATCTTCTGTACACATCAATTCATAGAGGCGAATGAGGAGAGAGAGAGAGAGAGAGAGAGAGAGAGAAGGCCTGAGAGACGGGCGAATGAGGGGAGAGGGTGAGAGAAGGCGAGAGAGAAATGCAAAGTCAGGTGGAAGGGAGGCTAAATGAGATTGAGATGGAGAGGCTGGTATATTCTCAGTGTGTGCGTGGAGAATATAGGAGTTTAATTGGGGGAATGTGTGTGTTCTAGGTTGAAGGCAAATGGTGCACATATGCTGACGTGGAGAGTTTCCGTGGAAAATTAGGTTTGAAACAAGAGGGAAATAAAAGCTAGAGAGACATAGCAAAGGAGATGGAGAGATGAACCACTTAACTTTGGGACAAAGAAACAGGCCACTTTGCAAGGATATTACTTCACAAGTTTGTATCTTTGTATCTCTAACTATTTTTCTCCCTATAAATCCCTTCACAAATCAAATAGAGTAGATGTAGAGATTTTGTTGGCATAAATTGAAGTACTTTCTCTGAAGCCATTTTTCAGGCTCTAAAAGCCATTTTTCAGGCTCTTCCTTTCTCAATTCAGGATGGAGCTGCAACAATGGACAGTCTTCAGGCTGTGGAAGCAACAGCATTAGATGTATGTCAAGATTGTGGAAGTGCAGGCCATGATCAACCCCTTCTTAGGGGTCTCATTACATCTTTCTCCTCCTATGTGACACCACCAATGAGCTCCCTCACTCTGGCCGAGACAGGTCGATCTGTTGGTGTTGCAGAGCGCTGGGGCACTTCAGCTGTGGCTGTCTTTAAATAGAGGTGGACCAGGTGCTCTGTGGTCCTTTGGTCCTCCCCCAATCTGGAGGCGAGCACCATTCAGTACTCAAGGGGGTACACATCAGGCTTTGATGGATTTGCCTGCAGGCAGACCCTCATCCACCAAAGCCTGGATAATGGCACTGGATACTGGCTGGGAGGTAAAGATGACGTGGATTCACAGGGATGTGCATGCTTATCCTTTCATGTCATTCAAAATTGAACACAAGAGCAAAAACAAAGAATGACAGAGAGGCACATCCTTCTGTCCCTTTTGAGCCCCCCTTAGATTTACCTTATGCCTGCCTTCAACCAAATGATAACTGATGGGACAATTTGCCAAGCCAAGCTTATGTTAACTTTCACATATTTTATGACATTTAATACACAGTATTATACAGTGGTTGTATCAGGTGAGTCAGGAGACCCAAACTGTTGGAATTGTGACCCAGTTCTTGGTTCCAAAGATTCAGGACAAATGATGGGAGCCTCTTTTATTTGTGGTTCAGGAGGCACCCCAGGTCTCCACATGGTTTTCCCACTCTGAACTGCTATACAGGGGAAAGCTAAGCGGAGTGTTGCATGTGATAAAAGAAAGCTAGGAGGATAATCCAACACCCAGTAAAAATGAAATTCAGTATATCTTCGACCTGAGAGCAAAACTCCTCATACTGGGTCACTTGTCGTGGGAGCATTTGCTCCAGGCTCAGGCAACAGCTGTATAAGAAACATTCTTAACTCTGACAATTCTCACCAGAAGTCTTCATGTTATCTCCTACGTCTAGCTTGAACGTGTACAACCTCTGACATTATCAGAGAAAAAAATATGCATGTATTTAAAATATTCTGCAATATATTCTTCAAAGTAGTCTGTTGAGATTTCATATTATTAAAAAAAAAAATATCTCTTATGCTTTATGTTTATTTTCTACAGTCAGATGTTGCCTGCACCAAGTTCTCCCCATGTATGTGTGAGCTATCTCTGTGGGAACTCCCATTTCTATCCACATCCTAAAACCACGCTGGTAGCTGGATTGGCTGTTAGGTGTGAATGACGTGTGTGTGTGTGTGTGTGTGTGTGAGAGAGAGAGAGAGAGATGCCCTGCGATGGACTGGTGTCCAATCCAGAGTTATTTTCTGCCTTTATCCCAGTGCTCCCGGGATCCGCCTTGACCCTGACCATGACGAGGAGGTTATTCACGATAAATGAACTTTTTGGAGTGTTTGCCCCTTCCCTTCAAGTGTGCAAATCATTTTGGAGGTGACTCTACAAAAATAAGAATATATATTAGAGCTTGTGCATTTACTAATTTATTACTAAGCTATTTATTTGACTGTTTTATTTGTGCGAAAAAAGAACGTGTCAAATTAACAGCCACACAGACAAATTAAACAAATAAAATTTCCTGCTTCATTGCTTGTGTAGGCTACACTGTTAATGACAAAAGTAAATAAATCAGTGCAATAAATGTGCAAACGAATAAATCTGTGTATATTACACTAGTTCCGGTTGCACCAGTTCTTAAAATGCTTTTGTGTAGACAAGCAGCAGCTCAGCTGAAACTGTGAATTCTGAAACTGACAGCATGAAGCTTGGAGCAGAAACTCCTTATAGCTTACTGATGTAGCAATGTCTACAACAGCAGTTAAGTGGTTTTTCTGCCGTGTTCATCTCTGGCCTCAGTAGCATACAACAATGAATCCGGACCGGTGTCTTTGAGCTGCTGTGCACCGCTGACCTAATCGAGTCTAATCTAGCTGAGTGAGATTGGATAGTGCTGTGCAACCCGTAGCTCTGAAAGTGCTCTTGAACACAGCACTGGTCACAGCAGAATTTACTCTGCCACAGTGAGAGGATTTTATTTTTATTTTTATTCCTTTACCATGTGCTTCACTGTTTTTCCACGGTCTAATTAGCAATGGATAGTGAATGTATTAGTTGACTAGTCTATGCAACATTTAATATAAAGTTTAAAATTTTCACGAATTGCATTTGTTGGGTTCTATAATGTTGTAAATCTTTCAGAAGTCAGAATCAGGAACCAGGAGACCAGCCAGGAGCCAGATTTTAGGAGTATTTTTTTTTTTCATCTTAATAAACAAAAGGAAAGGATATGCAATGATGGTCAGATCATCAATGGTTTCTATGTTTCCGGAGTATGTTTGATATCTGGTCTGATTTGGTCAGGTCTGGTCTGATGTGTCTCTTAAAACACACAGCTTAAATACAAGAAGTCAGACAGAAGTCAGACAATAAGATAGACCAAACAAGGTCTTCTTCACACAACACACAACAAGGTCATAATATATATATTCTCAGAATAGCATGTTTACGGGTCACAGAGTTATACAGAAGTCATCAATATATAAGTCATCACGATCATACTGATTTGGTTAAACCTAAAATGAACATAATCAAATAATAAGAAAACATCCCACAATAAGAAGTTTTGCTGTGAGCAATGAAGCCCAGCTCTGGTCGGGTAAGTCTCGAGTCCCGCACAGTTTGGTGATTTCCTGCTCTAACTCACATGTTTTAGATCATTACTAGGTTTAGTAGGTATGATTGAGCAAAGAATTACTGAAGTCTGTATATACTTTTATAGTTTGAAGACACAGCAGTTGGAGATAGTTTAAGACTTGCCAGTTTTATTCTGTGGAAAAAAAAATCATAAATATTTGACAAGACCAAACCGCACTTATGTTCATTAAAAAAGCATCAGCTGTAACTGCAGCACACACTTTCTTTATACAGTCAATTTCACCATGTATTGCTCTGCCGTGGCTCTTGCAGGAATTCCCAGAGGTTTTTAGAGCTGATTGGACACCTCACTTAAACCTTTCAATCCAACCTGACTAGGTGGATGGAAGGAGATTTGTGTTACAAAAAAGAGTGTTTACAAAACTGTGACAAGCAGTGTCATAACCGGAGTTGGACATGACGGCTCTAGAATGAGGCAGGTGCAGAAAGGCACTGAAAATTTAATACTACTGTCATCAGGAGTAGAACACAAAGAAAGCTCCAAGATGCTAGTCAGAAACATGTCACAACAATATGGTTTATATTGATTTTCTGTATTGATCTTTTAATTTAAAGGCACTTTTGGATGGTTCAGTGAAATGCGGTGATCCTCCATGTGAGGGTAATGAAATAAAACAAAATACAGTGAGGTGGGTTCACTTGATCTTTAAAGCTGGAAGCAAATACATCATACTAAGATGTCTTGGGTGTCTCAAGAAGTCTCAAGTCTTTAGTCATGCACTGTAGTTGACACTCCAACTGTTAGATGTAGGTGTTTACTGCACAAGTACTTCTTCTTCTTCTT
>CM074957.1:7147324-7167026 GCA_037577455.1 Pangasius macronema
TGTGTGTGTGCACTTGGATGGGTTAAATGCAGAGCACAAATTCCGAGTATGGGTCACCACACTTGGCTACAAAGTCATTTCCACTACAATCTAGTTCATGCACTTGAGACATGAATGCACACACCCTGTTCTGCTTTATCCAATGTTATTTCAGAAGGATGTCGTTTGTTTTTTTTGTAAGCATAAATTTAAAAAAAATCATAAGCCTATACTACTCTGAATATAACAAAATTTAGAGTAACAAACAATAGATTTCAGTAGTCATGAAAACCCTGTTTCACTTCAGTTTTACAAGAAAAACATGATTTATGCTACAAATGTTTTGATTACCTTGAGCCATTAATTGTAATCACACAAAAACTGATGACTCGTTCATTGCTTGGTGATCCTGCAGAGGCAATTTTCAAATGTTTAACAGATTTGTCATCAGTATTGTTTGTAAGGGAGTTAGAGGCCAGATATACACAATTATGTAATTTCTTCATGTCTGTGGTGTTTTAAACCCCTAGTTATTCCCCGGGTCACTCTCACCCAGTGAAGACCCCCAGTGGGAGCACAAGGGTTAAGGAAGGAATAACACATGACAGGACTTGGTGGTTTAAGAGGAATAACAAACTTTGGGCTGTGCTGTTATAGGAAAATAATCCACTTTGGAGCGTTAGCAAGAACTCCGCTTTGTGTCCAGCTGCATCACGCCAAGCCAGCGTGGATTACTCTTCTATAACAAAATGCTCCATCGTGTTGAGTCACTGCAAAGGAATATTTCTTTGGTTTTTAGTCACTTCTGTTACACATACACTATATGGCCAAAAGTTTGTGGACCCCTGACCATCACACCCAAATGTGTGTCTTCCCCAAACTGTTGCCACAAAGTTGGAAGGACACAATTTTATAGAATGTCTTTATACGTTGTAGATTTACAATTGGAACTAAGACAGAAAAACCTGTCCCAGCATGGCAATGCCCCTGTGCACAAAGCAAGATCCGTGAATATATGATTTGCCAAGGTTGGAGTAGCAGAACGCGAGTGTCCTGCACAGAGCCCTGACCTCAACCCCACTGAACACCTTCGGGATGTCCTAGAACTCCAACTGCGCACCAGTGAGTGCCTGACTTCACTGATTCTGTTGCGGCTAAATGGACACAAATCTCCACAGCCATGTTCCAAAATATAGTGGAAAGCCTTCCCAGAAGAAAGGAGGTTATTATAACAGCAAAATGGGACTAAATCTGGAAAGGGATGTTCCAAAAGCACATATGATTGTTATGGTCAGGTGTGCACAAACTTCTGGCCATGTAGAAAATGTAACTGACATATGATAAAAGGTTCAAATGTTACAGCAGTCCTAAATTATGAATCTGGATGAGCGGTAAAGGCTTGGGGTCGCAGAAAATTCATTTGGAGAGGATTTCCCTAACTGTTTGGGAACCCGAGAGTTAGTTCCTGTTATCACTAACATTACAGCAGCTATAAAAGTCATTCCTTCACCAACCTCTATTTTTCCCTCTCTTGAAGTTAATAAGACAAGAAATTGCAGCTTCGAATTGTGCTATCAGAGAAAATAAAACTATTTTCTCAAAACATGACTTTTCATCTTTTTGGGCTGTTTGCTAGGATTCAGCTTCAGCAGCAGAACAGGTTTTCCCCTGCTGCCACGCAAACGTGTCGTCCCTTGGACGTGTTGTCAGCGCAGCTCCGTATTTAGAAACCTACTGCATATGCATGTCCATTTTTCCCCCCAGTCCCTTCATCATACTTGTTCCTAGCACTTCTCAAAAATTAGTTATGCTCATGGGTGTAACAGAACTGCCTCGACCGAAGTTAGCAAAGAGGCTGAGCAAGTGTACAGTCCATCTCCAAAAGCACTCAGCAGCAAAATCTACAACAGGCACTCTGTGTGTTCTTGCTTGTCAAATACAGACTTTAACAAGAAGTGATGTTTACCCGGATCTGAACAAGTGCATCATTAGTTCACTCTGTAGCTCTACACAAAAGAGAGAGGTCATTTATGCTCCCCACTTTGAAGAGGTGGCTTTCATTTTTGCNTTTTTTTTTTTGAATCCCCAATCAAAATAGCTAGAAATAACTGCTTCATCTTCACCCAGAGACCCATGCGATTTCAGCTAACTGTCAGCTAGACTTATTTCCATAAAACTGCATTCTTCCCCCCTCAGAAAACAATTTCAACCCACAACTAAGCCCATATACGAAGGGACAAAAAGGCAGAAATGTGGGTAACCATGGTACTACAACAGCTGAACGACAAACATGAGCACAGCCAAGTTTATTACCTTTTTTTTGTAGTTTTTGTTTTCATACAGAAAGCCTGGGTTTAAATACAGAAGTGCTACAAGGAGGAGAAAATCTCAAATAAACATCAAAAGAAATATAACCTTGTATTTACATACTCCCCTTCTTTCAACCCTCTTCCATCGATCTCATCTTCCATCATCACAGACTCTCCAAAACACAGGAGATGTACAGGAAGTCCACTTATTCTCCAACTGGCCAATCAGGAGTCAGGTCAGAGGACGCCAGGAAGAAAGGTTTGGTAAAAGTCACTACCTTCAGGATCTTACACTTGCGACAGGTTGAGAGGAAAATGTCATCAAAAAGAGACACATGACCTACTTGAACATCGGAACGAAATGCTGATGTCATCATAAGGAGACAAGCTACCTATTTAAAAGCGCTGCAGTTCCCCAAAAATATCTGGGTTGTTTTTCTCATCCTAAAATCCGTCTGTCACTGAGAAAGGGAACAAATGACGCACAGTAAAGGAGAATCCATCGCAGGGGACAGTGGGGAAGGTCACAGTCCACCGATAGAGTCCTTGTGTCCTGTATTTGTAGTCACCATCCATCTTGCCCATCCATTCATCCGATCTGTAGACACCATCGTCTCCAGGATCCCAATGAAAGCTCGCTTATCCTGGTTAGGCTGGGCAGTTGGGGAAGGGCGTCGAGGAGGGAGCAGAGCTGGGAGGAACCCTCGGGTACAGCACTGCCTCTATTGATGACCGTTCTGCTGGAGGTTCCCTGGCGCACCTGGGTTTTTGGGCTGGGGACGTTGAGGAGGACAGGGAGGGACGCTACAGAACACAGTACCTCAGGATCAAGGGTTGGCTAGAGTCCCTACAGGGAGTATATTTAGAAGTTAAGGGGTAAATTTAAGAATGGTGCCTCCATGTGGGCAGTCCTGTCAAGGGGGGGTGGGTGGTTTAAAGCTAAGGGCACTATGACTGTTTGAGGCGCTTTCGGGGTGGGCCCAGGAAGGGGCACTGGGCCGACGCCAGGGAACGGTATGCCTCTGCAACCAGGTGAGGGTGAGACGCCACCATGGACTTCCAGCCAGATGTCTCCATCACATCTGATGCGTGGCTGAGACAGAGAGAGACAGAGAGAGAGAGAGAGAGAGAGAGAGAGAGACAGACAGACAGACAGAAAGAGATCATTTTTATACACATAGTACCTCTTGTTCGCATATTGTCCTCGATCTGGTTCTACCCCGAGGGGGCTAAACTGCACTATCACGCACACCAATGGCCTTTAACGACATTTACCATGTGTCTGTGTGGGTCTGGGTGTGTATGGTGTGTCCTCTACCTCACCCCACCAAATTCTTGGCGTTAATTGCTGTACGAGATCAGAATTTGGCAGGAAGCTCGGTCCGACCCCCTCGTCCGGGAAACGCATTTACCTCAAACATGCTAAAGGTCAATCGAGGGCCACTGTCTTGATATTCTACGTCTGGAATGTAGGCTACTGCAGAAAAAGCACACAGCTAACACCTACAGAAATAAACATGCACTGCTGATAACACATGCAGCCTATTTTGTAGTTGTTACCGCTGTTTTTTTGTCATGCTTTGTTGTGTGCCAGGATGAAGGCTGTAAGTGCTGCAGCTCAACCCAGCATGCTCCAGTCAAAACCCTCCAGCAATTCCTCAACAGATCAATAGCTCCACTATTACTCTGCATGGAGCCACACAGCGCCCAGGAGTGCACAAGACGCTCATAAACAAATAAAAGGAAAAAAACGGTGATTGTGAACATACAATCGTTTTTTTTAGGAAATGGGGCCAGGCTGCGAAACCACAAGGAAACTGGGCTGAGGGTGGATGTGTTTGTACACTGCATGGTGTGTGAACATGCAGGAAATCATAAAGTAGCAGCATAAGGAGTACTTTCTCGCAGGTTACCTATCTAGAGCAGTGGATATAGGAAAGACTACATTCCTGGCAACCAGATTTCACAGATGTAGTAGTGGTGTGCAGTACATCAGTGCAAATCAGACACTAGCATTTAAACACAGGCCACAAAATGTCTGCAAATATTGTAATGTGCTTGCAGTGCATGCATGCTTTTGGCACGACAATGGAAGGGATGTGCGTGACTCCTGTGACGGCGGCCATGACGACTCTAATCAGATCATTCTGCCTGTGTGTCTCCATCAAGATCAAATCAGGCATTACGCAGTAAAGCAGTGCAGATCTCAGCGGGTCTCTCATCCACACACAAAGAAAAGAGTAAGAGCTGGCTTAAAGATGTCCTCTGCCATATAGAATTGGTTTGCGGTAATTTATATAGACAATCCCCTGTTTCTGCACTACTGCCAGACTGATTTCATTGCTGTTGTGGCTTTCTATTTCGAAAAACAGCACTACACCTGATTTATGCAGATAAATCTACTGATATAAATATACTGAAGATGTAAACAAGTCCAGCCTCTTCTCTACTCTCATTAACCACTAACAGTATCCCGCTTACTTGCTCTGATTGGTAGCTGGCAGTTAGGGACAGACTGTATCTCAAGGACACGTGAGGATGGGATAAACACTAGCAAAGTAGATGCTACGAAGCGACTTACGGCATTTCATTTAAAAAGCGGCTAAAGCTAATTTTGGGCGGCTATACAAGAGCAAGAGCACTGCTAGGAGCACATCATGTGGGCTCAAGAGTGAGCGTGTATCATCTGCCGTCATGGTTATTGATTTCTCTTTGCGGCTTGTGGTGTTGTAGTTGCTGGACGAGCATGAGAGAGAGAGAGAGAGAGAGAGAGAAACATGAAACAGTAAGAGAGAGACATAGAAAATGACACAGATTGTCAGAAAGAGAGAGAGAGAGCGCGAACAAGCAAGAAAGAGAGAGAGAGAGAGAGAGAGAGAGAACATGAAACAGTAAGAGAGAGACAGAAAATGACACAGATTGTCAGAAAGAGAGAGAGAGAGAGAGAGAGAGAATGAAAGAGAGCAAGAACCTCAGAGAGAGAGAGGCAAAGATAGAAACACAGAGAGAGGCAATTAAAGAGAAAGACAGGGACAAACATGGACAGAGATAGACAGACAGAGAGAGATACATAAAGAGAGACACAGAGAGAGAGAGAGAGAGAGAGAGAGAGAGAGAGAGACAGACACACACAAACACAGAGGGGGACAGACAGACAGACAGATAGAAAGACAGACAGACAGAGACAGACAGACAGACAGACAGAAGATAAAGGCACACTGAGAAAAGAAAGCACTGAGAAGCAACACATACATAGCTTGTACAAAAGAAAAAGAAAAAAAAAAGGGAGTGCTCGATTATGGCTACAAAATGGTGGAGAGAAAGGTTAATTATATGAGTGGGAAATATAAATAATACCTCAGTAAGAAGGAACTGGCAGGTCTGAACCAACCACTGTATCACAAGCACCATGCCGGCGTATAAAATTACCTTAAAGGTTAACATTTATCTACACTTTACAGCTCTTGTGAGGGACGTGTCAGTGGAGCGCATTAGGACGTGATGGGAAAGGACAGGGTCGGGTAAAGGGCAGCCACTCACTAGTTGATGAAGTCGACGGCTTGGGTTTTGAGTTGATCGGCACTGTGCAGGTCAGCCAGAATCAGGATCTCGGCTGCGTTCTCCACAGACAGACTCGTACACAGAGCGTCTTCACACATCACCTTCAAGCGCTCCAGAGCATACTGCACACAGAGCCACAGAGAAACGGCATGTAGAAATTCCGGCAAATGAATAAAATACCGCGCAGGAATGCCAAATGGCTTCCGATTTGCTATATATGCTTATTAGAACCTACAATAAAAATAAGTTGAGAATCAGACACAGGAGAAGAGCAGCTCTCTTACAGGACACATGGTGCTTCATACACTTAACTACAAACAATGTTTAATAAAGAGATGACATGCACCTATTCAGAGTTTCCTACAGCAAGTGATACAGAATTACACTAGGTGATTAAAAGTAGAACAGGCAACCTTAAACGGATAAAAATGATGTGAAGTGCATAGAAGTTGAACAGTGTGATTCACTCCAACGGCCCAATCAGCTTTCATCACTTACTCGCATACACTCTTTAATACGTATTAATACTTATTGCTATAATACTTAATATTATACATTTGTTTTTTGGTGCAATAAAGTCACTTCTAAAACATGCGCGCACACACACACACACACACACACACACACACACACACACACACACACACACACACACGACATTCAGAGACTTCAAACTAAAAGCATGCGTTCTCCTTCGAGACTCGGCCTGTCCTTTAACTGTCGTCCAAAACACGCAGGTACACACTAGCGAAAAAAAAAAAAAAGAAAGAAAAGAAAGGTGCCTAGACAGAAAGATATTAGGAGCTTTGGGATGTTTTAAGACAAGAGAATCTACCATTGGTACACACTAGACGGTCTGAGAGCTACAAAGAAAGGCCAAGAGGTCCCACCCACCACCATCACATCCACACACACACACACACACACACTCCTGCAACATAAGCACCATTATGAGCAGTGCATTGAATAGCCCACTGTTATAAAGCTGCACAAGGCCAGAAAGAGCAGACGACATAAAACATTTTTTTTTAACTGAAATGAAAAGTGATGTAATAAAGTGATGGACAATGTGAGTGTGAGTGCAATGAAACCTTCCAAAAGACAGACTTCATCAGCGCTGCTCAGAATGTGCTTCTCTTCCTCTGTTTCACTTAATAAAACCGGAACATTGTGTGCCTTTGTGTGTGTGTGCGTGTGCGCGTGTGTGTGCGTGTGTTACCTTGTCAGCAGCAGCAAGCAGGTCATCGGCCATCTTGTCCAGGTTGGGTGCTTTCCCGGTGTAGATAAAACACATCATCTCCTTAAACACTTCGGGCTCCACGTCATTAATCTCCACTCGGTTCTGCAAAACGCAAGAACATAAAAACACAGCGTTAATATTGTTCAGCTGCACTACAGCTCCCTTCTGTCCGTAAAACTCTCTCATTCACTGGTCCTGAAATACAGCAACAGAAAAAAAGTAAACAAAATTAAATGAAGCTAGAAATCACACACACACACACACACACACACACACACAAAAAAATGGCCTGTTTATGGAGAACAGAGATGCGGTGCTCAATTAATGACTAAATAATTACAGAAACAGCTAGTCTAAAACACTGTGTGTATCATTTTTTTCTTTCTGCTTGCTGGTCATGCATGAAGATGAGCTTCAGCCTGTGTTCACGCGCTTATTTACAGCTCGCAGTGTGTAAGGAACGACACACAACAGGCTGCACTGATGACTTTTGACTGTTACAAAGCGTTTATAACCGAGACTTCTTCCATAAATGTCACATCAGCGACACGTTTTCCACGTTCACTCTTAGTCTTAGATTATGTAAGACTTCGTATGAGCGGTTACTATAGAAACAAAAACAACACACACCTTCTGACCAATCACGTTCAACAACCCAACCCTGCTGTGGTGTAAGTTATTATATTACATTCGCTACCAGTTTTTAGTAATAATAATAATAATAATAATAATAATAATACATTTCTTTTATATAGTGCGTTTAAAAGTAAAGTCAGAACATCAGACTGGGCAGTACACCAGAGCTTTGACTCCTAAAGCATCTTCTCCTAAGCTTTATTTTCACTGGACTGACTTCATCCTCCAGCACTCCTGTAAAACAGAGCTGCTACGAGTCCTCAAATACGAGCGACAAACTAAAGACATAAAGCAGGTTAAAAGACGTGGAAGTGCTTCAGTGTGATTTACATGGACCTGTGAAGAACTTTACGGACAAAGCATCCTCTTTGTTTGCTACACAACCTTCAACACACTGTCAACATCGCCATGTGTACACATCGCTGCAATCCAGGGATTAGCCCGATACAATCGTTCTAAACGGAGCGGAAAACAATGAACACCCATCATCCCTTTATTTCACAAAAACCAACAGCAGTGCCTCTTCTTCACAAATAAACTCTTACCAACCCGACACAAGGACGGAGCCTGTTCTCTCTGACTCGAGTAGGAAAAACCCAGAAACGAACCACGATGTTCTTTCTATTCTTTTTTTTTTTCCCTTCCAGGTTGATTTCCTAGCATTAATCCTTCTCTCTCTCTCTCTCTCTCCTGCCTCGGGCCACTGTAGCAGCTTTTTATTGCTCACCGCTGTGCTAACAGCCACCGAGCACCTTTTTCCCTGCTCCGCCTGGGAACCAATTACAATCCTGCTTTATCCAAAGCACGGCGACCCGCACAACATGACTGAGGTCAACGCAATAGAGCTCCACAATAAAGCACACACAGGCGCACACGCACACACACACNCACACACACACGCACCTTTCTGCTGTGACTAAGCAAAAAGGAAGAGTGAAAAACAAGTCTATAAAACCCACAAATCTAAATTAAGTTCACACTTTTCAAACGGAAAGGTCAAAGCAAGGCTTCACTCAAGCAGCCATTTATCAACATCTGACTAACACGAGAGCCACACAGTGTATGTGCAGAGGTTCTCTCTCTCTCTCTCTCTCTCTCTCACACACACACACCTCAACTGCAACAATTGTTCGTACTGATGTTGAGTTGATGAGCGTTTGTATAGACTGGCATCAGCTTTTCCTTAGAAATTACAATTAATTAAGAGACGATGACGCATCACGCCATTTCAGATTAGCTACGCTCGGACATGATGTTCAAACGTACTCGCTTACCTATTCTATTCTATCTAATATTACACTATACACACTGTAAATATCTAATATCGCTTTTAGACCACAGGCAGAGAGACTGGGGGGAGAAAGAGCAAGACAAGAAGAGAGATGGGGCAGAGAGACAGACAGGAAGAGAGAAACAGGGAAGAGATGGCAAGACAGAGGCCTGAGANGAGAGATACTGAGAGGAGAGATGGAAAGAGCAAGAAAGAGACTGGGATAGAAAGAGAGGGACACAGACAGGACAGAGAGAATGACGGAGGGAGAGAGCGAAACACAGTAAGAACAGGCGACAGAGGGAGAGAGAAGAGAAACGGGGTAGAGTGAGACAGAAAGAGAAAGAAAGACAAACAGAGAAACAGAGGGAGGGAGACCATGGAAAAGAGAGAGACAGGAGAAGAGAGAGAGGGCAGAGAGATACTGAGAGGAGAGATGGAAAGAGCAAGAAAGAGACTGGGATAGAAAGAGAGGGACACAGACAGGACAGAGTGACACAGAGAATGACGGAGGGAGAGAGCGAAACACAGTAAGAACGGGCGACAGAGGGAGAGAGAAGAGAAATGGGGTAGAGTGAGACAGAAAGAGAGAAAAGAGAAATGGGGAAGAGTGAGACAGAAAGAGAAAGAAAGACAAACAGAGAAACAGAGGGAGGGAGACCATGGAAAAGAGAGAGACAGTAGAAGAGAGAGAGAGAGAGAGAGAGAGAGAGAGAGAGAGACAGGGTGAGACGAGAAAGAGAAAGACAAGGAGAGAGAGGCAAGCAAAAGGGGCAGAAAAGTAGACAGAGAGAGAGATGGAAAGAAAGACAGAGAGTGTGAGATGCGAGAAGCTGTTAAGACTTAAGATCTTAACAAACGAGGTAATGCCTTTAAAAAAAACCTGTTTCTCCAGACCCAAATCTAGACATCCCAAATACCAGCACAGCTGAAAATATCATCATAAAATAAAGTATGATGAAATTCTCGGAAAGAGGGAAGCGGGAAAAGATGAGAGGAGTTAAAAAATGGCACAGTGACCCAGCGGTGAAGGGAAGGAAACTATAGAGAGAAAAGAGAGAAATCAGGAAGCGTGTCAGTGAGGGGATAATAGTGCTGCGTCAGGAACGAGCGGGTTATGACAATGCTGTCACTGTGTAGGGAAAGAAGGAGAAAAAAAAGGCACAGATATTACAATGAGGTTCACAACGTATTATTTTTCCTGCCAAGACACTGAACTACATTAACAGTCACAGCTCAGCTCTCCGAACGCACTCCTGGGCTTAGTGACTGTACCACGTAAAGCACCACATATTTCTCCAAACTGAAAAACAAACAGCTTACTCGTCCACAAACTGCTCCCTCATCTCACCGCTTTCCACCACCGTGCCAGAGCTAAAGCACAGGATTATGGGATACTTAGCACAACAAAGGACGTACGGCAGGCGGAGGACTCCGCTCCATTTGGATGCTGCTTCCTAATTCCTGAAGCATTATGTTTCAGACACACTCCTCGACCAGCCAAGTCTGAAGCTTTTATATATACACGATATTATTACAGCTCGTTAACAGATATGTACATCCTGGTCATTTCTGAGCTTGAGTACTTGAGTACATGAGGGGTGACTAACGCTTCGGACTGTCGAGTGTCTGTCACGAGTCTCTGTAGATTAGATCCGGATGCAGACAGCGAAGTATTTCAGCAGACTGAATGCTGTAGTGACTCTGAATGCAGAGACGTAGCAGAGATGACGGACCTATAAAACAAAATGGCTGCAGGTTTCTAAATACAAACCGCCGTGTCTTCTGTAGCAGATCTTCTGTTTTAGTTTAACCATTCACATGCACTTAAAGTGAAGTGACTTGTGGTCAAGAATGGTGACCCATGATTGGAATTTGTGCTCATCCAAGTGCACACACACACACAGTAGTGAACACACACACACACACACACGCACACCGTTTTGCTGCAGCTCCCAGGGAGCAGTTGGGGGTTTATATTTATATTTACATTTATGTAAATGTGTCAAATTATTGACCAAAAATAATAATAATACAACAGAATATCTGTAGATGGATGGAGAGAGAAGTGTGTGTGTTTATCCCTTGTCAAGTTTAAAGCAGGCTTCCCCTTGTTCAGAGTGTGTGGCGTGATCGCATGAAGTGCCAATACGAAACAAAACACTTCATATAGTTTACTTTATAGCTATGAACTAATCATTACTGGTTAAGCAAATCATTAAAAGAGAACTCCTTAGCTGCTTCCCCAGACTTTTTAACCAAGGACATTTCCAGAACAGTTTACATAATTGGAAAATATTCTTCGATATATACCTCAGACGTTCCCAAAATACCCTAAAATGGCCATTGTGTATTTACTGCGAGCCCAAGCCTTATCCAGCCTACATTTCTTTCTTATTCCAGCTTCACATGTTTCTAACAACACTGTTATACTTGAACATTTTATTACGTCAGTAACATATGGGTGAGGTGCGTGACTAAAAAGCATAAATGATGGTCCCTGCGAGGGCTGGCCAGTCTAGTGGGAAGGCTGAGCATGCGTTTCTTGACACAGCTTTGCAAGAAGTTAGGAGGTGTCTGAAAGGGCACATCTCCTTCAGCTGCCACATTCAGCTCCGAGCCAAACATACGGAATAAAGCACCACGGGCGAGCTGTAGGAGGAACACATCCAGCATAGTCAGGGCTGCCTGTATCTTCATGCAGAGCGATGACGAGCTCTGTTTCTCTCCAAAACTTTGGGCTGGATTGTCATGGGCTGCGTCTCAAACCAAAAACTCTGATCTTACTAAGAAGTACTAAACTTTCGGTAGGTTTGAAGGCTACATGTGAGGTTTTGCAAATTCAAACACTAACTGTAATCGGTGGTAATTTGGTTTGTGAAGTAGAGGTAGATGGATGGGTAAATGTATTCACCTTTATGGCTCTTGTTCCTACCCTAGTGCAGCATGTCAGGATAGTGTTTTTTGGTTTGGGGGGGGGCTTGGGTGGAGAGACGAACTAAAATAGCACATACATCTAATTTAAACGTGGCTTGATTGAATGTGACTTGCACTAACATTTCAAAAGACAAAATCCCTTTCTGTAGTCATTTTTGCAAAATAATAGAATAAAGCAAAAGAGGAGATTGTGAGTTTCAAGCAACCCCTAGTGTGAGAACACCTCTCGTACCTAATCCCATTCATTTCAAATGAGGATGCAGGTTTTGTTGTTTGGTTCCAGACTTTAATTCTGGATCCTGAATTCTGTGTATAACACGCTGCATACTGATGTACAGAACTACAAATAACTGCATCAGCTGAATTAATCCAGCTCCAGTAAGACTCCTGGTTCCTGCTGTATTCTGACGAGGTGTGTGGACTGCAGACGTCGTCCCTAAAGAGAGATTACGAAGGCACTTCTGCACTGTAGGACGACTAAACGAGATCTTAGAATAACACTTGATCTAAGACTATCAAGTAGCACACACCAAAGAGTTTGAGGGAGGCTGTGCGTCTTTTACTGCTTCCTACACCGTGGGAGCTTTGTTCCCCTCTTTGAAGTTTAATGAGAGAATAAAAGCCATACAAGGCAACTGAGAGACACAGAGAGAGAAACAGGGGAGAGGGTTTTTTTTTTTAAAAGAACACCATACCTTTTTGCTCTCCTCCATTTCATGCTCGAACATGGCGCTGAAAACAGGAGAGCGAGCTGAAAGAGAAGGAAGAGGCGAAATTCCGTCAATCAAGCTTCAAAGTTCGGACATCATCAGTATTCTAAGCATTCACTCATTTGTAATTATCAGTCATACAATAAAAAAGTGTCTGTGCACACTGAATGCAAGAAAAGATTAGAAAAGGTGAGGTGTTTCTAGATGATTCCACAGGAATAAGAGAGTGAGACGCCATCTTAGATCACCACCCTGCTCTGACCTGAGACTGCCATCTGGTTGCACCTTTAATTACCATAATAAGAGAGAGCAAATCCTCCATCATCCCTAGCAAGGAGAAAAAATAATCATATGGGACCTGCGGCCATATGTTCAAATTCAGAACGGGAGCACAAAGCGTTGGTTCCCACCAGGACACATAATAATGACTGTTAGGAAAAGAACAGTGCTGTCAAATGGGTGGTGGCTGTGTGGCAAACTGGGCAGGGCAGGGCGGCTAGGGAGGGGCTTTTTATGAATAATTCTTGATTATGGCTTCAAATTTAATTTTTTGTATTATTCTTTGGAAAATGGTGATGTGCAAAAAGAGTAACAGCACAATCGATAGCAACTAGTGCAAACAATGGTTAGTTCAAAAAAGAAATAAATAAATAAACACTATTGTTTACACTAATTACTATAGATGATGCTGTTACTATTTTACACAAATTAGTGAGCCCTTCTTTCTCAGCAGAGTATTCATGTCCTTTCATGTCCTTCAGGACGCGGAATGCCACCGCAGCTGAGAAGTCAGCTTTGGGTACTCTTCTCAACTTCGGTTTCCGTCCCCGTTTACGGCGTGACGGCGAATCAACACGTCTGCGCACGGCATCAGAAATAAACGAAGCAGGACTTTTTAGCTTTAAATGAGTTATACTGTATATACACAAGTACTAGCTTTAGATTAATCAACAAATACACACGTTTCCTTGTTAAATCTAAAACACTGACTACACAGTTCACTGTTTGAGGAGGAAAATATACATCAGTCAGCCACCGTTCTTGGCTATAAGCTCAGTCCTCAGTGAAGTGCTGCCTTTCGCTATCTTTTGTTTGTTTGTTTGTTTTTAAATCTATGCGTGCAGTGTAGGAGGTGACGGCGGTTTAAAATTTAAATAGCAGATTTTTTTAATTAAAAATGTGTGTGTGTATATATATATATATATATATATATATGAATAAATAAAGATGTACAATCCTGATTAGAACATTTTGAAAACTGCGATAAAACAACAATTTGAATTAATCAGAGTAATGGTGAAAATCGGCCAGCATTAGAGCAGGTATTCATAACCACGGTCTTTAGCCTTGGTCTTAGCCTCAGTCGGAGGATGATCTGTGAGGAACGTAGTGACCACCTTTTCAATGGCCCACTGCTTTGCAACATCTTGGCACAGTTTCCAGATTTCGTCAGTACAGCACATTGGAATCTGAGCTAACTATTATGAGAGACAGTGATTACTCACTGACGGCCAGTACACTACATTTATTAAGCCCTTAAGCCAGTCATAATGGCTTTGTACAGAGACACTTCACCACAAACCCAAGCAGATTTCATCCTGTCAGTCATAAAACACATCAATTCTGTGTTTTTTCCCCTCCACCACAGTCAATAAAAGCAGCCGCAGTTTTCACACTTCTAAATAAAACCCTCTGAGTGGCTGGAGTGAGACCTACCGAAAGAAAGCATGAGAACTGCATCTAAATCATCACTGACTAAGATGGAAGATGGGAGGGGGGGAGAAGGAAAAAAAAAAACCCTCTATACACCAAACAGCAGTGTGAGAAATGCAGCAGGCAGCAGGTCAGACCATCTGTTTTGAAATTTATAATTTTCCGTGCCAGCTTGTTGATACAAAGAAACAGCTCGCACTGCTGGCAGGGTTAAACAAGTCGCAGGATTCTCCATCTTTCGATCTGCAGCGTGTGAGCTTCTAGCCTCGAGAGAACTAAGAATGGTTTAAAGAATTACTATGAAGAAGTGCTAATGATGCCAAAAATAGTGATGCTCGAAAATCGTGTTGAAGTTAAGGTGTTAACTTTGACAGCTCTAGATAAGGCTAATCTTAGGCCGGCATTTTTCCTGCCACCTGCAGCTCCTAGCTCTGCCTCCCTGATAGTGTCTGAATAGCAGGTGACGTCTGGCACTTCGCAGCCTGCTCTAATCACTGCAGCCTCTCTCAGTGACTCGACCCGCCCCGACTGGCCGTCCCCTCGGCGATTAACCAGCCGGGAGCTGATGCGGAGAGATAACGAGGATCGCTGCTTCGGCTGGGCCATGACTGAAGCCAGTGATATGCTGAGAGACAGAGGGAGGGAGGAATGGCGATAGAGGAATGAGTGATGGTGGAACAGGAAGAAAGGAGGTGAGCAATATTAACTGGTCATATCTAGGAGGGGGGGGGGGGGGGGGGTTTAATCTTTAGGTACAATTCCACTGAAGATTTTCATATTCAATCCAAATGAACACACAAGTGCAGAGGATGCAGAAAGGTTACAGAGTGCATACTAGCACTGGACAATAAAAGCAAAGAAAATGGATAATTACGTCATCATAAACTGCTCCAGATTTGATTTTTATCCATCTACAGCTACTCTGTCACGAGCGAGTTTGCTTCTGCCAGGGATCCATGCACAAATCCTTCTTCAATCCATTACCCACATGGAACTTTTAGACTGAATGGCTTTGTATTCGCTATATACGCTCCCTACATAGGGTATGACATAACCTTGTTGTAGATGCAGATACTGATATAGATGACCACAATACAACACGTAAGATTGAGCCACACACAAAGACTGATTCCAATAAGTGAATGTTGGAAAATGTCTACTTGCATGTAACATCACTTTTAGGAAACATACTTTGAATGATGCACCCTTTTAAGGGGGAAGGGGGAAGTGAAGTGACTTTGTGGCCAAGTACAGTGACCCATACTCGGAATTTGTGCTCTGCATTTAACCCATCCAAGTGCNCTACAATCCCTGCCGGACCCGAGACTCAAACCCACGACCTTCAGGTTCACCTTCAGGTTACAAGTCCGACTCTCAGATCATTAGGCCACGACTGCCGCATGATATTTTAAAATATCAGTTATGCAATAACTATGTATTTATTCCTAGCCCTTTACTCAAACCAAGCAAACAAGCTCATTTATCAAAAAAAATCAACACATTTCAAGAAACTCTGCAGTGATGTTAGGCAATTACAAGTTAAACATTCCAAAGTGGACTTTTTGCCTTCAAATATTTAAACATCATAAAAATATATATTCCAACAGCACTAGCACTAGCCTTGTACAAGACCAGAACAGATAAACTCACAAACACACAAAGAGTAAAACCTAAAAACACAGCAGCAGCACCGTGTTTCTGTACTGCAACGACGTTTCTGTACTGCATATCTTCTGTAATGGCTGGTCTGTTTCAGATTGTACGCGTCACTCCGTTCAGATTGAGTGCGTTCCCCTTTTCATCACATTTAAATCCAAAACAAACTGCCAGACTGGAGCGTGAGGTCTCTTCTGCATAAGGCTGGACATTTTCTTCCTGCTTGGTTTCTTTACATTTTCAACATTTGACATTTTAAGTGCGGCTAAATTAAGTGTGGCGTTTGGCAAACAGCAGCTAACTGAAGCACAGTCACATGACTGAAGAGCTCATTTAGCAAGCTATTTAACAGCAAATGCAAAAGAAAAATAAATACATTGAGAATAATAACCCAATTTAAAAAATAATTCAAGAGAAAAAATATTCATATAATACAATATATTTAATATTACATTGTTTTATATTACATATTATATTACATATTAAATAATACAATATAATATGTAATATAAAACAATGTAATATTAAATGGCTCTATCACACAAGCCTAGACAGCACTATTATACAGTACAAGTTGTACTATTACCCTCTCCTGAAGAGTGTGTGTGTGTGTGTGTGTGTGTGTGTGTGTGTGTGTGTGTGTGTGTGTGTGTGTGTGTGTGTGTGTGTGTGTTACCTGCTAGGATTGCTTTGTGTGCCTGGAACTCCTGGCCAGCGACGCAGAGTGAGCAGTCTGTGAAGCGCGAATGTTCCCACAACCCACCCAGCTCATCAGCCAGCCTGCAGTCCGGAACCTTCACCATGTTCATCGTGTTCTGTCCAGAGATGTTCACCGAATCCTGCACCACGCTGACCTACACACACACACACACACACACAAAACAAACAAACAAAAAAACACTAGTTAATAAAAGCATCAATAATACCCAGTAGCCCAGCGCAACATCCTGCGCTGTCTCCTTGACAATAAAGGCGTGTCCTCGGCGCTTTGTTGGTAAACACTTCCTGTGAGCTTCCAGGCGTTAGCTCATCTGTAAGGAAGATCATATTTCAGTCATGAAATAACGACCATGTTCTAAAGCGACTCGAGACGCTAAACTACAGGTACTCCAGAGGGACACTAGCATGTCGAACAAGAGTAGATATCTAGTTATCTCTTAATTTGTACAAATTGCTTCCATTTGTCTGTGGCAAGTGTGTGTGTGTGAGTGTGTGTGTGTGTGAGAGAGAGAGAGAGAGAGAGAGAGAGAGAGAGAGAGAGAGAGAGTGTGTGTGTGTGTGTGTGTGTGTGTGTGTGTATATGTGTGGTCATAAAATAGCTATGATGACGCAATAGATACTAGCCAATCAGAGAGCCGGAAGAGCAGCGCCGCGCTCCACGCGCACGTTACGGCTCTGAGGCGTAGAGAACGCTCTGGAGGCTGGGCATCGCCTAGGCGAGGGCTTCTCCTGTGCGCTTCCGAGCTCCATGTCTGGATGTATTTGGACGGAAACAGAGTTACCGGTAGGTAAGTGACGCGGCACTTTCTGCGCACATTTTGGCGAGGTTTTGTGTTGAGTTTAAAGAAACGGAAGGAAATGCATTTTCCGTGTTTCCAATCGGGAACGAGGGCAAGGCGCGAGCTCAAAACACCGGCGTAAAAATAATAGCAGCAGCAACAACACCAACAACACCAACAATAATAATAATAATATTAATAATAATAATAACAATAACATCACTCCAGAGGGCAAAGCGAGTTTTAGTGTAGAATAAACACATCTCCATGCTTGTGCTCTGCTGTGGTTAGAAGAGGTGAAATGTTTTGTTAGTGTTAGATAACCTCGTTTTTTTTTTTGTACCCCAAAGTGTTCTTTTATTTCGTTTTTTTTTCTCACTGCAAGCCAACACCTCTTTAGTGTGCAGCTCGGAAAAACCTGAAAAACCAGAACACTGCTGCTGCAGTTCAGTTCTCAGTTGTACACTCGAGCTCAGTGAGGGAGAAAATTCATTGTTTTTCAGCCAACCTCCAGCACTTGCGGCCAGAAAGTGTCCTTGCCCGTAAGTCTTGTTTTCATGAGCAGTGTTTGTGGGTTTATACACAGATTTGTTCCAGGGTTGTGCCGATACCGTATCATTCGATATTAGAGGTGTAACGATACACTCCTGTCACTAATCCTTTCGATTCAGGTCGATTCTCAGAATAGTTTGAATGAAGAAGAAATTATGACTGAAAAGACTCCTTTTTAAAAATCTCTTAATCGTAATCAACGCAAAACGATGTGTTTTTTTTTTGTCTGTATAAAACTAAATAAATCAAAACGGCTACAAACAGAGGCTTAATACTGTATACAAAATGTACTACAGGTTCACCATATTTTAAGAATAAGTAAATTTATAAATTCTCCTAAAAATTTTGATAAAATGAAAATGATCAACTGAAACATAATGATCTCTGTAGCAGAAATAGAGCTCCAAAGTCGACTAAAGTGCCGGTTTCAGTGGCTTTTAGTGCTGCTTGAAAGCTACTGAAGAGCTCTTTTTAACCGCTATAACATGATCATGTAACCGTATAACGTATAATGCGTATTTTGTTTTTTGAAATCTGGAGCTATCGGATTTCAAAAGCACAGATCTCGCAGGCTTGCCACGAAACAACGCGATCATGTGACCAACGCAGATTCTATATATTTTAACTCAATGGGTTGTACAGTATGGGGCCTCTGATGTTCAAACAGCGCAACTGCATAATAATGCTACTCATTCCAAAATGATACTATGTCAAGAAAATAAAAACACTTATCATTGTTGGTCTTTTGGTGACTTTTGTATCACGACAACGTCTTCACAAAGAATATTACCGCTTACACCAAGTATATTATAATTCATTCTGTACTTCGCAAACGGTAATAATTGTGTATGGATTCATACAAGGATTTGTGCCAGGGTTGTCATGATACCATGTCAAGAAAACAAACAAATAAAAACATTGATGGTCTTCTGTTAGCAAAACTAAACAATGTGATACTTAAAGTACTGAAGATACAAACAATGATAAACGTCAATGTCATTGTTTAAAGGGATAAAGGGGTTGTCACGATACCATCATTTCGATTTTGATACCGATACCAAAAAAGCAAGTAAAGCAAATAAAAGAATTTGTTGTTGATTCTTATCCTTCACACTGGGTTTAAGGTATCAAATGAATTATATGAAGGTGAGTCAAACGAAAAGTGTGACAAATTTGTAGTTGCAAATTATACTCCATTTACAGTTGGCAGATGCCCTTATCCAGAGCAACTTACATTTATGACATTTTTTATACAACTGAGCAGCTGAGGCTCAAGGGCCTACCAGTGACAGCTCGAACTCATGACCTTCTGATCAGTAGTCCAACATATTAACCACTGAGCTACCACTTCCTCTACTAATACCTCTCCATTGCCCTCAGAAGCCCTTTCTACTGCTATCTTATACCTGATGCACTTTTATGACACCTGTATGCAATAAACACTGCGAAATAAAAAAAAAAAGTTTTGATTTGACTCACCTTTACAACATACCGTGTGTGGACGATATGAAAAAAAAGTCACAGTAGATGATATGGATCATGAGCTTTAGACCAACAACATATTGAAGTGGTGCCATATTTGGTACATTCAGAGATTTTATTTTTGAGGAAAAAAGAGAGAAACTAAAACTGCAAAAATG
>CM074957.1:7169625-7191743 GCA_037577455.1 Pangasius macronema
TGTCCCCCAAACGTCCAACATGAGCTGTCCCTCTGATGTACTCGTTCCTAATCCTGTCCAACCTCGTCACTCCAAAAGTCTGCAGAGTCTACAGAAGAAAAAGCTAAACCGTGAGTGTGTTTTTAAAAAGACTCAAACAGCTAAATTAGTGCCAACAAATATTTCATACTACGTACTGAATATTAAATTCCCAACAACTACACATGTAAGAAATGAATGAATGGGGCAAGTCTATCGAGGCTGCACATGCCATCTCACTCAAAACTTGCTAGTGATACGTTACGCAGAATGCATTGATCAAGACTGAGTTTCACCCACATCATCAATGAGTTTCAGAAACAGAAACACTGGCATAGTTCCAGCTGACTGGAAGCCTACGCTAACTCAAATGACCACTCTTTACAACCGGGGTGAGCAGAAAAGCATCTCACAATGCACAAAACTTCAAACCGTGATGCTACAACAGCAGAAGACCTTCAGGTTTCAGTGAGCCAAGAACAGCAATCAGACGCTATAGCTGTCACAGGCACAGCAAAACTAGACAGCTGAAGAGTTGTGTTTTCAGGGTATGCACTTGTCTCGGTGTTCAAAAAAATACAGCCTTAATTATCACACCAGCTTCATTATTATGAAGTGTGTAGGACATTCAAGGTGCAAATAAACATCTAGCATAAGACGGCAATGGGGCACTGATATTATACAAAGGTGCTAATACTGCACTTGCAAAGCTGATGAGCATCATAAACAGCACATCAGTAAGCTACAGATTTTCACTAGAAACAGATGAAAGCAAGTGTTAAGACTAAAAATGTTCTCTTACAGAGGCTGCTCACTTACGGTATGATTCTAAGCTTAACCCGTATCTACAAACCGAGGGCAGCTGAAGGCCTGGAGGCGTCCAGCTTAAGTGAGGTCTGAGTGAGAGGATGATCTTTCCAATCTGTCCGGCTCGTCTGTTATTGTGTTAAGACTCGGCCCAGCGCAGCATGGCCCTCTCTGCCGCGAGCTACTGTAATAAAGCCCTGCGCTATGTTCAGACATGGAGAAGGACAAACACCTCATAAACTCTGCACGACACTCCCTCTGTTTTATTCTTTCGTTTAATGGATGTGTGCAGAGGACTCTCTGTCGTGGCTGTGGTGCCTGTTTGTGTTGGTTGTTTATAGATGTGAGCTGCGTGCCCAAGCATGAAATAGTGTCAAAAGAAAGAACACACATCAGATCCAATAAGTTCATTAATTCTATGGAGAAGGGGTATTTATTGCTTTAGTGTTTAATTTAGCTGAACAAACAGCACTCAAACACACACACACACACACACACACACACAGAGATGTATGCATGTGCAAACAGACACACACTGCAAAATTAACCAAATTAGCCTCATCAGATCAGGCGTTCTCTTTCTATCAAAAGTAATGAGGTGTTAGGAAAGCAAGCACACACACACTCACACAAACTTGTCTAATTTAGCATCTTTTACAAACATCTCTTTGTAATGCAGGATTAACCTTTTGCTGTGTAAAATACACACACACTCAAACAAACAAAAGGATAAACATACAATGAGGCTTTGATTTGTAAGGTAGGACATGTTTAGATAAAAAGAGGTTGTTGGAATTACTAGAACGAAATTAAGTTTACTTTAAAAACGGTTAGATCTACACAACATGAGAGTCATAAGTCCATGCACACAAACGTATTTCAAAGCAAAGAATTGTAGAAAAAGGCTTCACGGCGTGAACCGTTGAGGTTACTGACCTAACAATGACCTGCAGGATCTCTGTGAAGAAGTGGAAGCGAAGTGCTGGAATTGGAGCTACTGCTGATGTGGGAGAAAAGTAGATCTTATTCACCACGCACACAAACACAAGGATCTTTCACGCATCATTTCCACTCAAGCTGTTCTCAGTCTGGCCCTGACCACAAACACCAACCCGCATCTCTCTCTCTCTGGGACCGTCAGCGTGTGCATGCATCACATCAAAGCCACTGCTGGGGAAGGATGTGGAGTTTTTGTTTTTTTTTTTAAAATGAGCTGGTGCTATGATGAGAGCTTGACGGAGAGAAAGTGAGTTATATTACATCAGTTGCCGCATCTTAGCCCAAGCACAACATGGGACTGGGCAAGCGTGCTGGAGCTCTGACATGCCCGGTGGGCTAGCTAATAAATTTCACGTAAAAAAGACTGAGAGTTCCCTGTGGAGTCTTGTTCCTTTATGTTGTGCTTCTTGCCCACTGTCACCTCTGGCTTGTTCATTAGGTACCTAAGGACATTTGGCCTGACAGTTCTGCACATTTGGTGAAGCGTGTAAGCTGTTGTTGAGCCCAGAAGCAGTCCAGACCACCAATCCCTGGTTACTTTTAAAAATGGTGGTCAAGGGCTTGAATTGAATTGAAGTGGAGTCCACACTGGGTGTGGAAGCTATCCACTCTCACCACTCCATGAAGAGGAACGCGAATGGTCCATCCTGTCATGTTACTTCCTGTTTAAAGTTTGTCAGGTGGTTATGGTCAGTGGCGGAGATGGAACCACATGTTCACAGGACTGCAGTACTGACATTAGCTCATCTTTGTGGTGCTACATCAGAAAAAAAAAAAATACATGTCTTGTTTCGGCCTACATGACTGAAAATCTTCTTATACAACAGCTCCTTGTGTCATTGAGCAATTGCGAGTTTGAAACGAACAACGCCACAGTCATCACTGGCAAGAAGCCAAGGGAGCAAAATTGGCTGTGCTCTCTGGGTAGGAGAGTCAGTCCCTGTGACACTAGCCAATTGTGTGATCTCCTGTATGTCTTATGCATGTGGAAGAGGGCAGATAGCGCTAATCTCCGAGTGTGTTAAGCTGCTATGACGCAGCGTGAACAGCAGTTCGAAAAGAAGCAGTTGGATCACTTCATGCGTCTCTGAGGAAGCATGTGCTAGCTTTCACCCTCCCCTGTTAGTAGCTTATTATAGGGGAGAGATGGCTGGTGGGTAGGAACTGGCAGGTGATCAAACAGGGTAGAAAACGTGTGGTGGGAAAGGAAACCTGAACCTGAAGCGTCTACCATACCATCGATCCACAGGTCAGAACAAATTCTTCTATGTGAAAGGCAACTTCTGAGCCCCTGCCATAAACAGTGTGTGTGTGGACTCAGGTACTCAGAATCAGTGTGAAAACACCCTAAATGTACATGCGGAATTGTGTACAGGTGCACTGTGACTATGTTAAGTGTGTTATACAAATGACCGTGAAGATGTGTTTGTGTCTATGAGAAAATGCAGTAGCTGTGAAGGGGAGGTGCAAAGATTCACTTCAAGGCTACATCAAGGCTTCACTCCACTCTTCCATCCATCTACCTCCATCATCAAGGTAAAGTCGTTTACAAGCCTTTATCACAGAGCACTGCTGCCCTCCTCCCTCTGCTCCCTGCATTGTGTGTGTACTGCAGATGCTGCAGGCGTAGCACTTTTCTCCCTCTTCACCTAACTACTTACTGCGAATTCTGCATGGGTGCGAATGTGTGCCCGTGTGTGTGTGGGGCACAGATGTTGCAGCTGTAGTAGCTCTCGGAGTTATCAGCGTGGCATATGGCGACACTGAATGAAAGATGGGTGCTGTCAGGAAAAGAGAGAGAGCAAGAGAGGCAGAGAAACGAAGAGAGGAACTATGCAGGGAGGTGAAAGGAAGACGGGGTGGACGCGGCCATAAAATGGAGATCGATGGCGGCTCGCACAGATGAGGGGGAGAGGACACAAGAACTCAAAAACAGGAGCAAGTAAAAGAGTCAACTATATTCCGTAAAACCTGCTTCAAATTCTCCCAGTAGACAAGATCATAAAAAAAAGAAAAAAAAGAGGTGAAAAAGAAGACAAGGAGAGTTCAGGTCTATTTTCCTCCCTTCATCTCCCTCAGCATGTAATGACATCCAGCACAGCACCTTTAATGGGAACTTTCTCCTCATTAAATACCTACAGTTGGCTCACACACATGCGCACACACCTTATTATTCCCATGATGGGGACATTCGGTTCACACAAAGAGGTACATGAGGACGGCACCACTAACCTACTCCCATCCCCTTGGAAAAGCAGGACACGCACTGCTGAGGTTGGAGAAGCTCCAGAAACAGAGATTTGTCCACAGTTGGCTGTGTGTGTCTGTAAAGACTCGGCATCCTTTCTTAAAGGAATTGTGCGAATTTGACACCAGTGGGGTAACAAACAGCAGATGGAAAGGACAGGCGGACAGGAGCAAAGAATAGAAGAGAGGAATCAAGTATGAATATAAAGTAAGTATGATTATAAAAAAAACAGTATAATTGTGGGGGTTTTTTATATATGAGAAATATAAAGCACAAAGATGATCTGATCTATATCAATCAAATGAATCAAATGAATTAGCAGAAGCATTCCAAAATCCAAGAAGAAACACAATGATCTTAAAATGTAAGATTATTAAGATTACAACTCAGCACATTCTTCAAGTTCACAGCTTTCCTGATGTGTCCTTCCAAACTAATACACCTCCTCTTTCCATAGCTCTTCCAGGAACTTGGCAGCTTTCCTTCAAACCCATATGCCAGTTCCCTCACTGAAGCCTTGGCCAAATTTCCATCCAGGAACATCCATACAACATGCTAGCCTATGTGCAACCCTTCGTTAAAAAGGGCTTGTTTACTTTCACAGGACGACTGTCTTGTCAGCACTAATGAGGAGTCTAGCAATGACTGTAATCCACGACCCTAGACAGCTCTTTGAACCTCTCAAAAGCTGTCTTCCAGCGCTGGACAATAAAAAGAAATAAGAACAGACAGATCGAACTTTCTCCGATCTTATGATAAATAACCCAGTCATGCTGTTGCCTTTAATAACCCTAATAAAACTGAGGTGTCTCTGCACTCAGCCAATCACCACCCAGCCTTCACAACTGTCCCAATTAGTGTATGCCCAGGATGCCCTCTCAACCCTCAGACTCGGTCTAGATAACGTACCATCCTCCTGACCAGTTACCATGACGGTAATGTCATCTACTCAAGCTGTCGAAGAAAGGGCTTTCACTTCGGATATGTCCAAACATATAAATGCACTGGTAAAGCTTAGAGATGCATCATTTACCATTCTGAGTATGAGTATATGCTTTTGGTACTTGAAACCAACACCAAAATACGTAACCTATGTAGTTTCCATCACTCAGAGACATCATGGAACAGTTTCTTTAGCTGCTTATGTTGGTTGCTGCTGTGTGCAGAAATCAATTACTAAAGATTTAAAATCTTTAATAGAGAGTGAGATGGCAGCCGACCTGAGCTCGCAGCTCAGCGAGGGTGTTAAAAATTATAAGGTATAAAGAAATTACACCTTGACCTGTGACTGTAGACCACGGCAAGTGAAGCGAAAGTACACGCAAGTCTTAGTGCTCAGTGCTCGCTGAACTGAACTGTTCTTATGGGGGGTTTTTTTTTGGACCACATTTGCTATAGTACTGTGTTTTCTCACGCTGGCTGCCCTTGTGCTCTCTATTAGACATACTGTTTGAACACCATACGATGACCAAGAGACCTTGTTTAAGACACATACTAAAAACAGTGATAGAAAAATGCGAGACCATTTAAAACGGACAAAAAGAAAAAGTATTATAAGACACAAAGAAGGATGCGATGCAAAGTCCAAGTTATGTCTTTTTTTTTTTAGCACAATGTTCATCTTCCTCAGTTAATTAAACGTTTTAGTTGCATACTGTGGTGGCTTCTTTATTTATTCATTCTAAATCTAACTGTGGTTATACACAGCGTTTCAGAAATCTAGATGAGTAATATGGTTAAGAAGCAGCTTTATTTTGATTCACAGAAGCTTCTAAAGTACAAAAGAAAAGTTTGTTAAAAATGATACAACAATAAAGTGCAGTACTGTTGTGATTTCAATGCAAAAATATTTTCGTGCATTTTTTGTGAAATTTAATGGCCAGAAAATGGCAAATGAGATAATGACAGGACCAGGGGACTATCCAAGTCAAAACAGAAGTCAGCTTTTGAGGACAAGCCTCTCTTCACTTCTTCACTCCATATTTCGCTCACTCTTATTTCTTCTCTCTAGCCCACATTCACAATCCATCTCACAGGAAGTAAAGCCAGCACACTAACAACCAACACTGCTCAAGCAAACACACACACACACACACACACACACACATACACACACACACACACACACACACACACCCTCTCTCTCTCTCTCTCTCTCTCTTGGAAAAGGAGGAGCTGAGGACATGTTTCGGTCCCTGTGACGTAATCGGACCCAGTTTGGAAACACTTAAAACGAGCCCTCATTCTTCTTCCCTTCCCTCCCCCAGCTTTCACTCTCATCTTCCTCATCCAAAAAAAAGGGAGAGAGCCTTCTGCTGCGTGCCTGCAGGCTTCATTAGGCTGGCTTGAAACAGCTAACGCTGTGGAGCATGCGTTAAACATTAATCACTGCATAGCATTAGAGAATGTACCCTACTGCAGGGAAGGAGAAAAGAGTGCAGCAGACACTCAAAATTCAACCTGACCTTCTTCCTACAGACTGCACGAGGAAGAGTATTAATGCAGGAGGAGGAGATTTCTCTGCGAATGATCAAAAACATGTCTCTATAAACTCAAGTGGGGGGTTAACTATGATAACTTTCATGATCTTCAAAGAATATCTGAGAAGCCAATAAGTGGAATATGTGCTCATTGGTAATAAAGTAGTGTTAGAAACTGGAATAACTGCTGAAACTCCAAAAGCAGTCATGTTGAGATAGTAGAGAAAATACACAATAAAATGGGAAATATGATGTAGCCATTTCTATGTACATTCATTTCCCAGGTTACTCGGTTGGTAAGCAATATACACAAAGTAGAATGAAGAGGGCTTCCAGTTAATATTGTCATATTGACATAAACAGTTACTGATATAAAGTCAATCTTTCCAAATTCTCCTTCTGAGCATTTTTGAGCGAGAACTCAGCATGTACTCCATTGTTAAAGTGCAGAGCTTCTACAAAAGCGTCTGGCAGAGCAGCAACTGGCTCAAATGGTCTGGCTTTTCTTCACTTTTCCACTCGTAACTTTAATTTCAAACTGCAATCATTACCCATTTACTGTTTGATGCGTAAAAATGGAAGAAGGACGTATAACTATGGTTTCCTGTTACTCTGACATATACGATCTCTCACTACATGTGTACAGAGACATTATGAAGAACATTAAAGCTTGGAAGGTGCCTCTTATTAGTGTACAGAGCTAATAAAGATAGCCTGATATCCTCATAACATGAATTCTAGCACATATGTAAATTAAACAAACAAATTTTAGATTAGATTAGATTCCGATTAGTGCATTATTTAATTTTGTTCGACGAGTTAGCCTTAGCAGCTCTACATAGCTACTGCTGTTTCTTATTGGAACCATCAAAAAAAAAAAAAATGCTGGATAGTGCATGCTAATGTGAAAAGCAATCACTACACATCAACAAGAGGCAAACTACTCAATCAATCAGCCAATCACAGGAGCCCTCACCTCGCAGAAGAGTGTCAGTTTGTCGTCAGGTAGCAGCCCATTGGCTTCGTCCAGCAGGAAGTCCCTCCTTATAAACTTCTTGAAGCCCCAGTCTTTGCCTTGCACGAATCTGTAGGCCCGCTGACTCTCTGCGAACAAATCACATTAGCAATGTCAGCGTTTCAGCTTGAAAGTACTGTGAAAACATATAAAGCCTGAGCATAGTCACTTTCAGGCACAGAACATCTCTGACGGACTGAGAGTCACTTTCTTTTTTAAAATAACTCCGAGCCATAGCCACTCTCCTCACTGCTTTTGGGCTCGATGACCAGTACAGCGTGGTTAAAATACCAGGAAAAAACCTTGGCAACATCATTTTTAGAATTCATTATCATCATTAACATCATTAGAATTAAATTGTAAAAAATTAAACTTCAGAAACATGGGGGAAATAGTGCTCGGTCATCCATTCCTGATGTTTAGTTACACACTGGAGCTCCTAAAAGGATTGAAATTCAGGACGAGAAACGAGCAGGTATTTGTTACAGACTGAAAATAAGTTTTTTGGAATCGGTGGAGAGAGGAAGAGTGTGAAGCCATCACTGAGGTATAAAATGGATTCAAAACAATGAGCATACACATGCTATGACCTTTGATTCTCTAAGTCATAAGTCAAGATCATGCATTACTTGCCCCTGCAAATAATAGCTTTATCTTTATTACATTTTTTGCCTCTGACTTCAAACCAAATTCTATCTACCCTCTAACACTGTTAGTGCTAATGCTGCTAACAAGAAATTTTACCACAAAAACCAGACCACAGGACAGTGACCGAGGTGGTTAATTTGTTTTTTCCAGATGTACGTTTTAAAAAAAAAACAGTGAAGCAAAGGTCTGGCGTGACCGTGACTTAATATTTAAAACCATAAATGCGACAGCTCAAGCGCAGGCACCTTTGAGTTAAAGCACTGTCTTACCACTTCTCTGCACTCGCTTTAATGCCTCTTGCTCCACTGTTTCTCCATAATAATATTAATAGCCACTTCATTCTGTTTCTTTCTCTTTCATATGATATGCATATTTGCATGTTTCGATTCCTTACATATTCAGGTGAAGTGAATAACATTGATTTTCTTGTTACAATGGCAAGGCGTGAGATACAGGCAAGTGAACAGTCAGTTCTTGAAATTGTTGTGTTGAAGGCAGGAAAAATGTGCAAGCGTAAAAATCTGAGGGACTCTGACAAGAGCCAAATTGTGATGGCTAGACAACTGGGTCAGAGCATCTCCAAAACTGCAGGTCTTGTGAGCTGTTCCTGGTATGCAGTGGTTAGTACCTACCAAAAGTGGTCCAAGAAGGGACAACGGGTGAACTGGTGACACTGATGGACATGGGGAGCGAAGACTAGCCTGTCTGGTCCAGACCGGTCAGCGTGCCCATGCTGACCCCTGGCCACCGCCAAAAGCAAACACAATGGGCACGTGGGCATTAGGACTGGACCAGGGTCTAGCCTGGTCGGATGAATCACGTTTTCTTTTACATCATGTGGACAGCCAGGTGCGTGATTGTCGCTTACCTGGGAAAGAGATGCCACCTGGATGCATTGCGGGAAGCAGGCAAGCCGGCAGAGGCAGTGTGATGCTCTGGGTAATGCTACTGGAAAACCTCGGGTCCTGGCTTTCATGTGGATGTTACTTTGACACATACCACCTACATAAACACTGCTGCAGACCAAGTACACCCCTTCATGGCAACGGTATTCCATGGATCCATGGAGGCCCCACCTCGCAACTTACAGGACTTGAAGGATCTGCTGCTAACGCCCTGGTGCCAGATACCACAGCACACCTTCAGAGGTCTTGTGGAGTCCATGGCTCAGAGCTGTTTTGGTGGCACAAGGGGAACCTACACAATATTAGGCAGGTTGCTTTAATGTTATGACTGTTCAGTGTACATCTCTCTGTCTTGCATCTCTCAGCTCTCTCACACACTCGAAATTCACAGTCTATGATTTAAAGCAAAACCCTGCTGAATGCAAAAACAGTGAGCACCATGCAAACAGCCAATCAGGGCCAGACTTCTGCAGTGGATGCGCTTGGATTTGAGGTACTACACAATCCAATAGCTTAGACTTCATACTACATAACAAGAGGAATATATTTGATTTGATGGACAGAGAATTAAGTCAACCAAATCTTCAACGCTTTTTTTTTTTCTTAAAGCAAAGCCAGTGATTTCACCATCCCTCCACAAGCGCACTGTATTTAGATGAGGTGAATCTCTGAGACAGGAGATGATAGAATGCTTGAGATATGGAGAATCTAAGAGAGAGAGCATGAAATGAAACAGTGAAAATGGCAAGAGCTCCAGACAGACTCTATCCAAGACTCTGTGAATCTCACTAGAGACCATGCTCAATCAAAGTTAGGGCCGTGTGAATTTACAGTTACAAACAGCCAATCACTGGCTGACCTCTTCGAAGGAAGGAGGAGCAGGTGAGCTCATAAGAGAAGGCGCAAGTCAACTGGTCTCGCTGGACGCAGACTCTCCCCTGGCAGCTCTTTGGGGAATGAGGCTGGCTGCCTGCATACGTTAGCACAAATATGCAGCTTTGCTTTGGGGGGTGTGGGGCTGGGGGTGTCTCAGCTGCCTGATCAGAGCTGCGCACAGGAGGCTGGGTCTCAACAGCACAGGAAGCAGCAGCCAAGGTGCAAATTGATAGCAGAAGCTGGCTGCCTGAGAGCATGCTTTCATAAATAAACATTCATTAAACACCGAGAAGATTTGAGAATTTGTGTTGGCTCGGTTAAAATGTCGACACTGCAGGCGTAGTCAATTTAGCAAAGGGGAAACAACGTGTCATACACCGCTCTGTTTGAAGATCATCATTGCGATCTGCAGACTTCCAAAATCTTCTGATTTGATTAGCAGATCAATTTGCTATTTGTAATGTGCCATCGCAAGCCAGTGATAATTGGACAACAATGTGCACTGGACATTATTTATCCCCTTAATTATGGTATGTTACATGAAGAAAGAGTAAGTGAAGCTCTATTCTAGCTTCACTATTTAAATATTTTTTTCTTCTTCGTCAGCTCGCTATCATCTTCTCTCTGACTTACGATGCTGTAATTACCGAGGAGATGCACTGTGTTGTACACGGGAACAGTCTGAGTGACACTGATCCGCTCCACTGGGAAGGATTAGAGAGTAAGCAAGACAGACAGACAGACACACACTAACTGACTGGCCTTTAGAATATGGGGTTCAGTTCAGTTCACTGCGACTGCCTTGGAAGCTGACCAATCAAAGTTCTAGAAGGGACAAGTCGAGGTGGCAAGCCACCAATCAAGGTCAGACCCAAAGGTTCGCTGACAAAGCATCACAGATTGCAGAGGAACTGAGGATCAGGACCAGAGAGATGGCGAGAGCAGGTCTGTGACACAGACAATCTGGCCAAACGAGGGAAAATGAGTTAGACTGAGTCACAGGCAAGAAATCCAAAACACACATCCATCCAAAAATCCTTCGGAAAGACACTTCAGATGAACGGCAAGCACAAGTTTGTGAAAAAGTCGCTCTCTGAAACCAAAGCGCCAAACTGCCCCAACAACTCAACAGTGACTGACCTCGCAATCGGCGCGGCAATGAACTGGGGAGTAAACCAGCGGGAGCTCTGAGAGTCAGAGACAAAGATTAGGAATTAGCACTTGATGTAGTTTAGATAATGTGTTTATCTGTGCTACTCAGTCATTACATAACGAGCTGGTCATTTGTAGTTGCTTAACTCATTTTGGAAAAAAATTCCTTTTGGATGTGTACAGCAGAATAAATCAGGATTAAGAGTGAGATAAAGAAAAAAGTTGGAACAAGCGGAAGGAGCACTGTGTGAAAACATCCATATTCAGGTCCCATCTCTGAGCTCTATGGTCTCACAGTCCACTGAACTGGAACAGTGCTGGGGGGGATTTCCACTCGTACGTCAAAAGGTCACGCATGCGCAATTCAAAAAGACAACAGGTCAAAAGGGCTTAAAATAAAAATGAGCAACAGTAGACCTAGCACATGAGAGAAATATAGAGTGAGTGAGTATAAGCCAATAAGCCGATTCTGACACCAATCTCTTTTCATTAGAATCCCTACCCGCAACAAGATGCAGGAGCGCAAGATAGAAACGGGGAGGACAGGAAAGAGCGAGAGAGCGCACGAGATCATTATAATATACTCGTGAAGCAAAAGAAACACGATCTCATCTTAATTCAACAGCCGCCACTGTAGTGAAGTGTCAGCACAAATGCTTGGAGATATCGACGTCCTCTCAAGAGACATCAATACAACCTAATACAATAAACATTCGCCAATAATTCCGACTCCATGAACCGAGAGTAAATCTCTCTATTGGCCAAGCACTCGATACGACAGCGTGCAAAATTGTCATACACTTGTTAGAGATTTGACAGGGCCGATGTTGAAGAGCAGCTGGGAGCAATATCACAATACCGTCTCCTACACGCCGTCCTCGTCTCCTTATTAGAAAACTGACAGGCCCCTTGTTTCACAATAGGCGCGTTCAAGAAGACAGGAATGTATTTTAAGGTGAGCTCTAGGGCCACAAAAAAAAAGAATAAAGTCAATGACTGGTATGAATTAATCGACAAATAACCTACTTATCAGCTTCCTATAAACGAGAAGGGCTTTAATAAATCATTAGTGTTGATTGTCTTCTCAATAATAATGATGTGAAACAAAACTGTGAGGAACATCTTTAACATCTTGTTACTCTACTGACTCTCTCATCTAAAGCTAATCTAATGCTTATTCCCAGATTCCACAAGAAATTTCAACTTTGTGGATTTCAGTGGATCTCGTACTACTACACTGACAAGAAGTCCCAGCCATCAAATGTAATACCAGACTATAGCGGCAGTCGCTTACTATACCAAGCGGGAGCTGTCGTTTAAAGCGCCTGTGCGTTATTGACGGGCTGCTATGAAAGTCATCTCCGTTTTGCACATACTGCCTTCCACCACGCTTTCACTTCTTAGGTGCATCAGTGTTTTAGGTTTTATTTTTTGGCTCGTCTCGTCTCTCGGTTTTCTGTCGGCATTATGCGATTTCTTCCATGGTGTTCCAGGCGTGCATGGAGAGCAGAGAGTGTGGCTCACCCTTGTCATTTCTATAAAGTTCACACAAGACACGAAACCTTTTTCCCTGCATTTACGTCTGATGGGTTCTAACATCTAAGCAATAAGCCTAAATGCTGCAAACCAGTCAGCCTGTTGTCCGTGCTTCTTAAACCGTCTTTACATGACTTATTGTTTTTGGCTGCCTAAAAACAGTTTTGCGCACAGCACTACGTGGCGCAATAGTAGCAGCTCTGCTATTTCTCCAATGGCTTCAATAGTGTTTCTGTTGTTAGTTATCAAAATAACTTCTCGAATTCAAGGGTTTTACCCCATATATAAATTATTTCAGCTGGGTTATGTCTACTATCATTTTAGACAAGGTAAATGCAGGATAAACTTTCAGAGATGTGCACTAAAAATGACTGACATGATGGACTTGGGCAGGACTAAAATCCCAGAGACACTCCAGCAATAATTGCATTAGCATAATATCTCTTGCATTGTCAGTGTACATTGCTATCATTATGAGATGAAATAGAGAGAGGCTGTGACGACAAGCAATGCATTTTAATCTGCGTTTTAAAAAAGTCAAGGGTAAGGTAAGCATCGGATCATACACCATGACTAACTGTGAAACCATGACACCCCAACAACCCCAGCTGAACATAAAACGCATGTTGATAAATTTTTATAGCTGACATGATTGTTGCAGTCACAGTCCAGTGCTGAACAGCGCAACTCTGTGTAACCCTGCTCTTGTTAATCAGGGAGCTCAGGAAATCAGAAACATTCACGGGCATCCACAAACTGCAGGAATACGGCAGCCTAGTTTCCTAAAAGCATTATAATGTTATGCAAGTGTTGAGTGTGATATTCGCTCTACCATTTAACAATGATCTTCGTACTGTACTGCTTTTGTGAAACTCAGTCACGAATAATTGTCGGTTTTAAAAAAAAAATCCAAACGTGTCTTAAGAGTATAAAATCAAGCCCATTTTAACATGCATTAATCTTCACTAATGGCATTTTCCAGAGCGGGCCATCTACATAATTCCATAAATGGCTGGAAATAAAAGGCATTCCTTGCCAGCAGTCATGTTTTGGCTGTGTGTGGAGGCATTGGACTTCCTGAGAGGTTAAAGGCAGTGTGGCAGAGTGCCACTGTGAACAAACCTGCCAAAACAGAGAACAGCTTCCAAACTCTGAAACAGAGCCGGAGCCCAAATGTGCCAAACCCAGCAGCAGAGCCCTGGACACACACAAATCCTGTGCTCTGCCACAGCCGTTTAAAAGAGCAAGCAGGAACAGAAGAGGGAAGGAGAAGTCCAGTCATCATGATAAAGCCAAATGTGGACTAAATGCCAGTTTTTTTCTCCCTGCAGCCAAGCCAAAATCATGTACAGAACCAAACAGAAACCTTCTGCTTTTCATGGATTTGACGCGTAGCCTTAAAACACATCCAAATAACTGAGGGCTTTCATAAACTCTAATTACATAACTACCATCTCAATAGTAAGACCACATCAGTTTCCACTTGTGTCAGCCAGAAACAGCAATCTGAGGCTACAGTGGGCACAGGCCCACCAAAACTGGCCTGAAGATCGAGACTCTGAGATTTTCCACTGCTGTAGCCTATCTGCTTCAAGTGCTGGGTATTCTGCAATGCGGTATGTGGTAGCCAAAGTAATACAATATTGCTAGTTAGCAATTTATGTGCATTATTACATTAGATATTATCAGTGTTTGAAGGCTCTGGGTTACTGATTAGAAGGTCAGAGGTGCAAGTCCCAGCACCGTCAAGCTGTCACTGTTGGGCCTTTAACCCTATCTGCTTCAGGGGTGCAGTATCATTGCTGACCCTGCACTATGACCCCACCTTCCTAACAAGCAGGGATATGCAAAGAAAAGAATTTCACTGTACTGTAGGTGTGCAATGATGCATCGTGACAATGAAAACGCACCAATGTACATCACAGAAATATGCGATTCACACAGCAGAAATCAGCATTCTATTAATTAAACATATAATGCAGACGCACTGTTTGAACACCAGCGGTCCCAATCTGCGCAAACCAAAGAGTTAAAACATACAGAGAGCAGGCTGATCACTAGCTCTGGATCAAAATGAGTGACACACATTATAGGTTATATGGTTACACAACCACATTGTAACAGTTAGAAATAGCTCTTCAAATGCTAGCTTTCAAATGACACCAGCTCCACATCACTTGTGATCTACAGTGCCCAAGAAAGAAGCAGAGGAAGTCGAGCATTTTAGCCGACTTTGGAGCTCTCTTTCCAGCTAAAATGACACCATCAGGCACTGCTACGGAGCTCATTATGTTTCAACTGAACATTTTCCGCAGGTTAGAGGGGCACTTTGTTTATTCAATCAAATTTTTGGGAGAATATATAAAGGTATTTATTTATTTACATTTAAGATATTGTGAACCTGTAGTCGATCTAGTTTACAATATTAAAAACTCTGTTTGTAGCAATTTTTGATTTAGATTTATTCAGATAAAAAAATGCACAGTTTTGCCTTGTTTAGGATTCAAAAAAAAGTCTTTTCGGTCATAATTTTTCTTCATTCAAATTTTGTTCAAACGCATCCTGAGAATCAAATCATGAACCCCTACTGTACACTAAAATATATGTGACAAAGGCTTCTTCTTCTTCAAATATTAAGTGAGTATATGGATTCCCAGGGTGGGGACTATTGCATAGCCTGATAAATATCACTACAGGCTAAAATCATAATAACATTATGGTACTAATAGTCTGACAATTCACAATGAATATTAAGTGAGTGTGTGACTTGAATAGATCTCTTAAGTTTACATTGCAGGCGTACATTGTAGAAGGTGTTACAACATCGGGAAAAGTGCGTGCCCTCACACAGTCATGATCATCTGTCATCTCCATGAGTTTCGAGATGCTAGAAGAATGCTCATTCAGAAAATAAGAGAGCAGCTCAGGCTCTAAAACATTCACATGTAACATGCTGCCCCTTGGGTTTCATTCCAAAATGCATGCAACACACTAAACAGTGTGCCACAGTGGTGGGGTAGTATTTATAAATGACTCCTAGCCTGCTAAATTATAAATCATAAATCATAGCTTGTGAAAAAAATTTCCTCAATTCATCTTCGTTGAAGACCTAGTTACGATAGTTGAAAAGAAATTTCACAGAGCATCCATTTGCTTGTCATTTTTTTTCTCCCATAGCCTCTTCCTGAATGGTCAACAAGAGATACCACATGCATATCACCAACTCAAGGAGACAGCTTCCAAATTAAAAATAAATAAATAAATAAAAAATCAGATCATGATGTATCTCAAAGTGTGAGGAACGATATCACACGCACCAATGATTTCCGGGTGCTACCTTCCCAAAAAGTTAAACCCTTCAGGAGCACATCACACCCCCACGTCTGTGTGGACAAGTGAAAAAATAGTGTGTGTAAAAAAAGGAGAACAGAATGGAGTTTGCGACTGTGATTTGAAACGTTAATTAAAATCGAAGTGTTAAATAAAATAAAATAAGTTGGTGGCGTCACGGTGCAACGTCTCAAACAGCTTGGTATCAGAAGTTTGCAGGCAGCAGGTGCGTGTCAGTATCGGGCATCAGCTGGTACTCAGCTCTCTGTTATTAGCATCATATCAAAAATGGAAAAAATAGTATTATATATTCCATCACTTACAATCCAAGACAGATCATTTTCACGGCAGGAAATCTTTTATCCTGTTGGTAAGATGTGAGCACTCCACGGGGCAAGGCATGACATGAATAACCGTGTGTGTGTGTGTGTGTGTGTGTGGGATTGTGTGTATAAATATTCATGTTAAAGCACCGATCCATTTGCTTTATTGCTTTATCAGGCCAGATAGGTAATAAACCACACACCAAGGCTATAACAGGTTCAGCTGAATAACTACCTGACACGATCAATACACAGACTAGGCCTCTAAATACATCCAGCCCTCTAGCAAAACCAATCCATCCTCCAGTTAACTCTCCAATCGCTTCATCAACCCGGAGCACAAACGAGCTCCACCGCAGCTACTCATTCATCAGCAGCTCGGCCATTTATTAGTCAGTAGAGACTGGAACAATGTGGATGCAGTCAATGGCAACATCGCCTTTAGGGGAAAAAATAAATAAATAAATAAATGAATGAATAAAATGTGCGAATGGTATCATGTGGAATGATACAAGTCACCGATTCCACTCTCTTACTCAGCTCTTATATACTCGTCTCTCTGTCCGTTTATGATGTGGCGTAATCGAGAGAAAATGTTACAAAAATGGAGCTGCACTTATCTGTTCCATCCACCCTCTCCCGTTATCATGGCCCCAGCCTAAACACACACCCACACAACTCAGACAGGCTCCATAAACAGCGCTCGTAATGTAGTGTGCGGCTGCTGACTCGCAGCCCTCTTAATTAAAGCACTTTACTTTGTTTTTATTTCTCTCCCTTTTCGCCCCTCACTCTCTCGCCGTCTCTCTCTCCTACTCTTCCACCCCCGCCCCTTCACAATGAGGCCAGGATTAAATTGGATTCTAAATGATCCAGAACCGATAGAGCAATTTCTGCTGCCATTTTTTTTTTCCTCTTGCGCGCGCCCCCTCCGNCTCTCCCAACAGAGCAGTCAGGGGCTTCATTTTCTCCAGCGAGGGGCTCTGCGGGTCTCGCCGCCTCTCCCCCGAGAGCTCTGAAGACCGTGAGGGATGGAGAGAGGGGATGCAGAGGGGGCTCGATGGCGAGATGGAGGAGGGATGCCCATTAAAGTGCAGAAAATGAACGAATTTATAAAATGAAATGCGCGGTTTTTCGACCTCTCGTCAGCCTCTCTGTCTTTTTTTTTTTTTTTTCCTCGGCGCTGCTCGGCATGCTTCAGAAAGATGAGTCAGTGACTAAAGCTCACACCTCCGTTTCCCATCACTGTGAAGAGGTCAGGCAGGCATTCGTTCTTTTCCTAATAACGTCGCGATGCACGATAGCGTCGAAGCTCGTGACTGTTAGTCAAAGTTAACTCACGAGACAAATCAAAGCACGTCATTAAAAGTTAGAACTGCTCCCTGTGGTTAAACTGCTTTATTTACTCAATCTGGTATTCCATTTATAAAAATGTTGAGCGTTTAGAAGCGATCGATAATGTGCTGGTCAATAAGATTCATATCCCTGTGGATTTAAAGCAGTTTTCTGCCTGAAGACATAAAACATCTGATTACAGAATTACAGTCTGATGTTGAAAGTAGGTTTGGGACTAAATTCTGGATCTTGCACATTTTGTTCTCGCACACAGCTCTCCAAAGCTCCATTACATCCTTTTCAGGCTAAAAGACATTCTCGTTGACTGTTTTACGATTAATAACTTTTAAAAATAAATCAAGATACAGAGATACAGATCAGGACATTAAAGTATACAGCTAATTTCACTAACACTGATTCTAGTACTAAAACTACTCCTTCTTCTGTTAAGGTTTAAACCAACTTGCTCTTACCAACAAAAATAAATTAGAATGATCTAAAAGGTTATGCAAAAAGTAAATCCTTTTCTGCATTAATCACGAACTATTTCATCCCAGCTGAACACAACTAAATGTATCGTTTCTTTAAGAATATTTGTGCCACCCTTGAACGATCACAAGAAACGGCACGACTGAATTAGAGAAAGTTATTTCATTGGAAAGCTAGTCTTTATTTGGGTGTTAGTGGGCGAGCAAGCCTCTGAATGATCATGCAACTTTAGCCCTGGTTGTGTTTGTGCTGTGGTGTAAGTGTCAGTGTGTTACAGAGTGATGCAACACTGCTCCCAGGTCTTGCTCATTTTCAGTCACTTAAACATCTTTATGCTCTCCGGATGTTTGTGTCACAAACGGTCAGAGACAGACAAAGACACACACACACACACACACACACCCACACACACACACACACATACACACAGACTACGCACATGCTAATTACATTTTCGTAATAACTGTTTTACAAAGAATGGAGATGTGTACCACTGTTGTAGCTTTAAACAACAGTTAGCGCTGGTAACTGAGTGGCGTTTAAAGAGTGTCTATATTCCCTTTAACCGCACCGGGACATTTCACTGTCACTTCATCGTCTGTGCTCACCACATAAAACTCCACTTCCTGGTTTCAAACAGTTACTATAGTAGAGTTAGGACACCATCAGTGGGTACTTTTGACTTAAAATGTGAGCTAGCTAGTGATCTAGTCGACGGTCTATAAAGTGAGTGCGGCTAGCGGGGGAAAAAAAATAAACAGAACATTTGGCCATATCATGTCCAACATGTCACTTAAACAATATTAATTTCTTGTTTACAGAACTGTTGAATAAAAGCAATATCGCACTCGCAGTCGTGTGGTTATACTGAATATCGACACGGTGTGATCACACTCGCTCAGCCTGCGGGCTGATATTCAGTATAGCCGCGCTCGGGCTTGTGCCAAACTGCTTAAATATTCAGTTTCAGTGATGGCAGCATTGGGCGTCTGGAGGCTGACTCCAGACTCCAACTTACGATCTCTGCCTCCATCTCGGATTAATGAGGAGCATCGATTTAGCGTGCGGACTCACCCATGGCTTTGGTCTCCTCGCCCTTAGCGTTGAGGATGGAGAACTTAAACTTTGCGCGCACTTCACTCTTGGGACAGCTAACCAGGAGCAAATAGAGGGACAAGTAATCTTTACTCTCTTCGTCCAATCCTTTCGGATTCACCCGCAAACACCTGGACAAGGACAGAACATTAAACTATTAGCTCCCTGACCCCAATCAACGGTTAAAAGGCAGATCATCTCCATTCACAACTTCAGTGAACACAAGCATCAGGTCAAACTCGTGTTCTCGTTTGCTTCAGAGCGTGTAAAGACAATAAGGATCATGCTAACATAACTAATGACTACGCATAAATGCACGGTTCATACTGCAAATGAGCCTTGCAGTCCAGTTCACATGGAGCAATAAATAAACACTACATTATGTACAAACGTCTGAATCTGCTTACCATTTGAGTTTGTCGTTTGCTCCCGAGGAGAAGGTGGAACTTTTGATGACCTCGCCCATCTCCTCCCGACAGAAGCTGAAGTTGTTGATGGTCCACATATAGGAGAACTTCACTACTTTGATCTGAATCAGACACACACACACACACACACACACACACACACACACACACACACACACACACACACACACACACACACACACAAAGCACCCACACATTTATACATTTATCTCTTGTTTCCTTTTCTTCTGAGAGAGAAGTAAGTGGTGGCCAGGACTTCAAAAAACAGCCACATCTCCATAGAAACAAACAGGAGGAAGAAAAAGCACAGGGGGTGAAAAAAAGTTATTAAAAAAACATGAGCAGCAGTTCGGACAGGAAAAGGGAGGACAATAGTAGAGATTTCTTAGATCTTCTGTATGAGGCTGGTGTGTGATGTGTATTTTAAAGATTATGTCAAACTAAACCACCATGGTTGGGTATTAGGGCTGTTAATCCCTTTACATTTCGGTTGATGGGTTGGCTTCTATGGTTGGATGAATGGGTGGATGTGTGCATGAATGGGTGGGTGGAAGGATGGGCGGACAGATGGACACATAGACAAATGGACCGATGGATGGATGGAAGGATGGGTGGATGTGTTAGCTGATGTGTAGTTGGAAGGATTGGTGGATTATGGACGATTGGATGGGAGGGTAAGTGGATGGAAGGATGGCTGGATGGATAGATGGCTGGATGCACTGATGGATAAATGGAAGGATGGGTGGATGTGTGAGCTGATGTGTAGTTTAAAGGATTGGTGGATTATGGACGGTTGGATGGGAGGGTAAGTGGATGGAAGGATGGCTGGATGGATAGATGGCTGGCTGCCTGTATGCACTGATGGATAAACGGAAGGATGGGGGGATGTGTGAGCTGATGTGTAGTTGGAAGGATTGGTGGATTATGGATGGTTGGATGGGAGGGTAAGTGGATGGAAGGATGGCTGGATGGATAGATGGCTGGCTGACTGGATGCACTGATGGATAAACGGAAGGATGGGTGGAAAGATGTGTGATTGGATGGGTGTGTGGTTGGGCAGTACCTATGGAGTGACTCCAAAAAGTGGCTGTTGGAAATTGGCCACTGCTCATAACTAATGGCACTTTTAGGAAACAGACCATCCTTCTTTATACGTCTGATCAGTTTGCTACATTAGATTGATTTATTATTTTAAATCGAGTATATTTTAGCAGACTAACCTTTTTAAGAATGGTCTCAGAACCATCCCAAAACTTTGTTAGTCATCCCAAACTGAAAACTGACTGTCCCAAATATTCAGTTTCTTTTGTTTACTAGTTTAATAGTGTTAGATTTATTTCTTGGTTTAATTTCTTGTACTGCTATAACATCTGCAATCAGCTGCTTTTGGATTATCCTAACTATATATTTCATAGAATTACGACTAAATAAACACAAGCATTGGTAAAAACATCACAGTTACACAGACAGCTATAAGAATACTGTATTATCTGTAAATGTATTTTCCCAATGCCGCAATTATACTTAAGAGATAAAGAGAAAAACCATCTAGAGTGAAGTTTACTTCAATATGCTACAGTAAAAGCACTCCACTTTAGCATGTGCACTTTAGTATGTGCGTGGTTTGACACTCATTCTCAACTGAAATTTTATTTTATTTTATTTTTTTTTAAACATTCTTCCATCCACTTTGCTCTGACATACGGAATAGTCTGATCCTTTGGCTCGGCTTTGAACACGCTGTTACTGCTGCGTAATAGCCGCGGCACTGGGGCCAACACTTCTCAGATGAAAGTAGCTAAAGCACGCTCAAATTTTACTCATTTATTCACCATGATCACTGGCATTACAAATTAGGGGACATGAAGAAAGAAGATTTTCACTTTGAATATAATAAAATGGGACAGAGTTTTATCAGAATAGAAAAGAAGAGATGAATATTTATTTTTCAATCATTTATTTCTTATAGGAAGAAGTCATCTTTGGTCATGGCACCACAAACTAAACCTTTAGGCATTTAAATGTAAAAATACTAATGTTTCTATCGAGAATGCAAACAAAAAGAAGAAGTGAAGGTGATTAGTCATGAAGGAAAGTCACTAGATTTATTACTTGTAAATATCTCCAAAAAGAGAGGTTACAACAAAGAACAAAGAATCAAAGACAAACAGTGGTGGCCAGTGATTGGTCATTGGGAAACAGGGGTAATCACTGATTGGTCATTGGGAACAGTGGTGATCGCTGATTGGTCACTGGGAACAGTGGTAATCAGGGATTGGTCATTGGGAACAGTGGTGATCAGGGATTGGTCATTGGGAACAGTGGTGATCAGGGATTGGTCACTGGGAACAGTGGTAATCAGGGATTGGTCATTGGGAACAGTGGTGATCAGGGATTGGTCATTGGGAACAGTGGTGATCAGGGATTGGTCATT
>CM074957.1:7203728-7232529 GCA_037577455.1 Pangasius macronema
CGGACCCGAGACTCGAACCCACGACCTTTGGGTTCACCTTCGGGTTACAAGTCCGACTCTCAGACCATTAGGCCACGACTGCCCACCAATATTTATGATCATGAGCCACTGCTGTCTAACCCAGTCCAGGAGCATGAGAGTCCAGCCCGAGTTGCTATTTTCACTCCTCAAACGCACCTATTAAATGTGGTAATTAAAGGAATTCACATCTTTCCATTTTTACCGCAATCTTTACAATGTTTTAGGTTGACACTGGCTTCCAAACTCTTGCTAGATTGCGAGTCTTGTAGCTTTAGTTAGAATGCTGGATGTCCAACTTGTCTTGACTGATTGATTACAAGTAACTCAGGTAGACCTAACAGCTAATACCTCTACGACTGAATTATTAGGATTCCCCAGTCCTTACTGCAGACACTCCACATACAACAAACAATATATAACAAAGAAAAACTTTTCACCACTGTCAACACTTTGTACGTAACTTCAAGAGAACAATAGACGAGAGGCAGGCGAGGGAACAACTGTTTACAGCTGCTATAATGTAAGTGATATCAGGAAACTGGTACTGAAGATGTTCCATTACATATTATATGCAACTATAAACAGTTTAAAAATTGTCATTATTTGAAGTTAAATAAGCAACAAATAACTGTGGGAAAAACTTTGAGGACAATAACTGCACGCTGCGTCGGGCCGCATCACACCACTCCACTGTAGATCAGAACACCCCGTCATGTTTTACTCCTTCCTTAATGCATAAATGTGTGTTACAGAATGGACACACAACACAAAAAGTGGAAAAGAGCTATGCTAAGAAAGATGGCGCATTACGCAGCTGTGCTATGCTCATTTCAGTGAGAATAGAGGGAAGCATTATTCATTTCACTTGTATCCGTCTATTCCTTCCAGACAGCTGCGGCATTCCACTGAGCCCAGACATCCCTCTTTCTCCCAATTATACTATTTAGGTCCAAGATAGATCGCACCCACAGCCTCACTTACATTCGATCACAACTGTAATGCATAATGTATAACACTTCAACTGTCTGCGCTTTCGAGTAAAAGATATTATTTGGAAAAGGAAACTGGAGAGGTGAAGACGAATACCATCCCGAATGGTCCCAGAACCATTCCCACAGTGAAAGTGAGACCTCCTGCGTAATTAACTTTGATGGAAAGGCAGAATCCCAACCACACTGCTGACAACGTCAACTGTCCAAAGAAACTGCGCTGCTAAAAATGCCTTGCTTCATCATGTCGCTGCGCACCGAGCTTCGATAGCGAATGCACCACGGGGATTTACTCGACTCTAAACAGGCCCGGCTTTGGAGAGGAACAGAAGGAAGGAGGAGAGGAAGAGAGAGATTTGATGTGTGGATGTGTAGTGTGGATTATGCAGTGTCAGGAACGTGTGAGGAGATTAGCATCTGCTGTGGCGCATTCTTCAGACTGGAGGGAGAGACCGAGGCAACGTCGGAGCCCTGCAAATCGGACACCTCGTAAATACAAATGCTCGTCTGGCTAAAAGCGCTGGCAAATATATGAACATTTTGGGTGAGACATAATCGGCACGAATCCTGGACGGACAACTCGGTCGACAAATCGCACATTTTGAGAAGGACGGAAAACTGGAGGCGCAGTTTTAAAAAGCCTGTGAAATAACGGTCTAACGGTCTAAAGCGGCATGAATACGAGAAAAGAGAAAAGCTCAAATGTAGGCTAGATTATAAAGCCATTGATTTATGAGGCATTTATTTATTACAAAACGTAGCACAATCATTCTAAATCAAACAATTTCATCTCAATTTATTCATGAAAATGCAATCTTTGCTCTCTGCTTACGCCCGACTATGGATGTCTGAGTTATGAGAAGTTAGTAAGCGTTCAGTAAAACAGCCTGATTAATGAGAAACGAGTTACTACAACTAATGATTATCTTTAAATAGTCTACTCTCTCTTTCAGAAATGGATTGGTTTATCAATAGCGTGGAGCAATAACTGCAGTTCATTACTTATAACGCTACACTGTAATCTACAATGCAGCGTTAGACTGCGGGCATTAATATTAATACTGGACCCATTTTCATGCTCGCTAGTCTGCAATCACAATATTTACCTCATTTGTCATTTCAAAATTAATCACAGGTCATGTTCCAGTGCGCTTCTGGATGTGTACGTGTAACTTCGCTCACAGTTTCAGCGTAGTAAGGAGCTGCTTGCCATCACGCGCATGACTAATCGCTGCTTGGCTAAGGCAGCGTGTAAAATGAACCCAGGCGAGACGAGGAACGAGGAGACAGCGAGATCCCGAGGCAGCAATCCACTACGCTTGGGTTTGGCAGAAGGATGCGTCTTTCACCAGGCAAACTAGGCACGGAGTTACATTTAGGCCTGACGAATGGCCTTGCACCGCGCTTCACCTCGTGGGTGAGCTGGATCTGGCCTCAGTAGAGGAAAACATGCGAGGCAGAGTCTGGCACTGCACAGTGTGACGGTAATTCCATTAGAGAAAGAACATTCGTAAGACACAAATAGGTTTTTAAGCTAATCCAGATCTTAAAGGCACAGCCTCACTGGAGATCCAGACCCAAATCAGTGAACACCACGCTGTGGATGGCGTCAGTATCTTCAGCACTGAGTATCCGAGATCGGATTTCTGTGCATTTTAAACTTTTGCACTAACAATAAGAGAAACTGCTCAAGGGCCCAACAGTGGCAGCTTGGTGGTGCTGGGATTTCAACTCACGACCTTGCATTCAGTAGTCCAACATCTTAACCACTGAGCCACTACTGCGCTGAGATAGTAACAGATGGTTTAGTTTACACTCAAGAATAATGATAATAATAATAATGCAAGGTCACTCTACAAATCCATAAATAAATAAACTCAATGCTGGCAGGAAGGAGAAAGAAAAACTCTTAAAATATGAAAAGTAAGTGAAGGTCCTAGGGGTGGTATTCCAATGCTTGGGGCTTTGGCACTAAAAGATCTGCCACCCCTCTGAAGTCAGTCTGGTCTTAAGAGCGGTTTATACTTCTGCATTAATGTATGTTTGTGTCTTTAAACAGAGCGGGATCTCCCACAAGCGAACTACTTGTTAGCGTCGGGTGAGTGCTGATTGGCTAGCGGAGAGGTTGTGTCAGTACACACACGGAAATCGTTGCGACATTTCTTCCGGAGGTTTAATCAAATTCCTTTAACGCTGCTAAATTCAGAGTAATACCATTCGAACGACATCTGAAGTGCAAACAACAAAATAATGAACAATAAAGTGTAAACAATAAAATTTTCCCTTGATGCGTCAAGAGCTTGCCGTCTTCTATAGACGAGCTGATGATCCAAAACGCTTTCTGAAGTGCTGAAAACCTTAAAACTGCTTGTAACAGAAACCGATGGGAAAAAAATTAAAAATGCTCGATAAAAGTATAAACGTATTGTTTCTCAGACCGGTATCTTTAATAAAAACTGAATGAACACAAATGAACCCAGGCGAGTCTTCCCCGTGCTTCATGTTTGCTTCACACAGTGATGTGATCACATGACTGTATAATGGATTTATTGACTGAAAACAATCATGATACTGCGTTAATGTAAAGTGTTAATGTAAGTGTGAGGCTTTATAAGAGCTGTAGTGCATTATAATGGCCTGTCTAATCCTGCAGGATCACACACTTTACTTTCTCTTTCTAACAGACTCCTGTGCTGTAAAGGTGAAAAACTCAATCAATTAAATCAACAACAAGCAACAATCATCAGTCAGTGACTGACAGAATAGTGGATTTAAACGCTAGTCAACTTGAAGTGCTCCAATACAGAAGAAACATACTGCTGAATACAGATGAGATGAAGCCTAAATGCTTTCAGTTCATCATTAATTATGTGAGGTTTCTTTCCCCCCTCCAGGACTTCACAAAACAAAATCATGTCTGTGTTATGTTTTATTTATTATTCCTACGGTGAAACACGGGAGCCGCGTTGTTTTCTGGCACTTCTTCGATGTGTGACAGCACCTCCTAGAGGACAATGCTGCAGGGGGAGAACACTTCAGTGTGTGTGAGCGCCGGTGCATGACGTCTTGACGCGTGTGTATCACCCTATCAGCAGTGTGAGCTGCGGTGTAAGGCTGCAGGTCGTCAGCGAGGTGAGGCCAGGCAAGGCCGTGTACTGGTTTGTAAATGAGGAGTAGAAGGAAGATGGAGGTGCGAGATGGTGACATATAGCCAGTGTAACCAACTGTTGGTGTCCAGTCAGGATTCTACCAGAAATGCCAAAGAAGAAGGAATTTACAGTAAAGTTTGTTAAAAGTTTGAGGTTATGAAAGCATGAACCATCAGCATTTTTCAAACTAAGTAAGTTTTGAAGCCTGGCTAATAAAAACCTAATAAAAAGCCATTTTCCTAAGTGACCTAATATGACCTAATATGGGATTCAAATGCAACAGAGTTGTCAAAAATTATAGATTATGAACATTTATTTATAGAATTCAAAATTCTACGCTTTAAAAATTAGAAGAGTTTTGGTGGCAACAAGACTGATGTGTCATGGTTTCATTTAAGAAAGTTGGAGTCTGTCCATGATTTTAGATCATGAATACCTTCAGTTAGACTGGAGCTAGTTCTGAGATCAATCATTTGCATAACAGTGGAAGCCAAGCCTCCATCTAGCAGTGATCTGGCCAAGGGGAAGCATATATGTTGTAAAAAGAAGGAGACGAAGGACCGATCCTTGAGGAACACCTTGTGTAAATAAGAATGATGATAAGCAAATAGATGGCAATGTTAAACAAGAAGGAAAAGTTCACAACTATTTGGATCTTTTGGATATTTTTCTGTGTATATTGATGAGGTCAGAGCAACATTTGGCCTTTTATTATTATGAAAGGCGATGAGGAGAAATGTTTGATTGTTGTGAAAGTTTCACAGAACGAGCCAATCAGACTGACATGTCACATGACCAACCACACAGACCCTATCTATATAACCAAGATCTCTCGTTTATATACGCTAGCAACTGCTTTCAAAACTTTTCAATCCGGTCTCGCTCCAAAAAAGCTCTTTGATAGTTCAAAAGGTTTCCCACTGAAAGGGGACACACAAGTGCTGCGAGCCACTGAAGCTGAAGTTGCTGAACCTTGTGGCCAGAAAAGTGTGCAAAACGTATCAGACACGCCACAGCCTGCCAGTAGACCGGGACTACTCTCACCTCAGGAGAGATTTGGGACAGTCAGAGGACACAGTTCAAGAAGTGTACAAGGGACGAAGGCTCTAATGTCTTGCCTCCTGATCATGCGTTAGACTAGCCAGAGAGTCTGTGCATACCAAATATGCTTGCGGTTTTTGTTGTTTTTGATAGGCTAATAGTCAGAGGTAGACAAAAGAACTAAGAAATTATAGTATCCTTAAGGGAAAGTATAAATGTGAATCCAGCCAAAAATGTAGTTAAGTGACGTTAAAAACGTTGCTACTTTTTAAATGTATTCAAGTATGAAATGTGAACGCTTTAATGAATGAAAGCTGGTTGAAAATGAAAGTAAGTTGGTTATATTTTCATGAGAACATTCCTTATATTACTTACCTTTAAAAAAAAAAACTTTTTCTGGTTAGCTTTGCTATATTTACCATTAGCTAGAACTTGCCTTGTATCCAATTATGTTAGCTACTAGATAATGCTAGTCTATCCTGGCTTAGCAAATAAAACATGCTAGTTAAGTAAATTGGCTAAATATAGATTGTTAATGTTAGCTAATTAGCAGAACTTACCTCAACATATTTTTTTCAAATTAGATGGAGTTCGTGCCTTCTAAGGAGGCAAAGGAGACGCCTCATTTGCTAACTCCAGCATATTGAAACATTTTAGTGAGGTAGGGCCAGGGGCCCACATCCTCAAGTTCAACACTGCAGTCCAGCGGCTTATTCATCTTCACACACACACGGATCGCTAAAGCATTAAGCACACTGTGTTGCATGAGGAACAATTCTTTTTTCTTTCCCCCACAGTCACTGGCTGGATGAAAGAAGTGTAAAAAGTACTTTTACGCTGTTAAACAAAACAACTATAAGCAGAAAAAAGGGGTTTGTTTCATCATGGAAAGGTAATTAAATGTACAAGTATTAAATTTCAATAATCTTCAAGTAAGGTATAAACACCCCAAAATAATGCTTAAGTATTATAACGAAATAAAATGACTCAAGTATTTTCTGCCCCTGCTGATAGTGCACGCTGGTCATTCACTTAAATCGCATTAAATAGTGCCAGTGAAAATAATAATGGCTGCACTGAGGGCAGAAGCGGAGCTTCTCAGTGAAGGCCAAACTGATGGAGTTGTAGCAGGAGAACAATTGCCTGTACAGGGTCATTTATCACAAGCGTACTGCGACGGCCTAAGCTCTAAACCAGATGGTCCGGACCTCTAGATTTGTTTTGCTGCCGCAGTCTCCGAGTAACGGAAAAAAATTCATTTGTATTCAGCAACCAGTTAGAAGGTCTTTTTTTTTTTTTAGCAACTAGTTAGAAGTCTGTAAAAAATCAGCCTGTGTGTGTTTTGCTTTTTAATAATAGATGTTATGATTTTACAAGTTCTATAGCGTGTATAAGGCACAAGTCAAAACGCCGCTGGCTTGCAGTTTCGCTCCATCAAAGGGTTTAAAAGGGTCGTGCCAGGAGATTGTTCAGTGTGAATTTATACCGGATTTATAATTTGTACCAGTTGATATTGCCTGCGTGACAGCGTACCGAGTCTCTCCCACTCACTGAGTCCTGATGTGTTTAAGTGCTCAGAGCAGTATGTTTCAGCCGTGCTTTATATTTCAGCCTCAGGATGCCAACACGCTACCTGTCCTCACACATCCTAAATCCATCCAAATGTCATCTAACACACACACACACACACACACACCACACCTCTCTCCATTTCTCTGTGTGTGTGTGTGTGTATATATATATATATATATATATGTATATATATATATATATATATACACATATACACACATACATAGAGAGAGAGAGAGAGAGATTAAAGACTGGATAAACAGAAGGGAATGAGCCTGTTTTTCTAACGAGAGAGAGAGAGAGAGAGAGAGAGAGAGAAAGGGGGACGAATGACATTTAAAACTGCTCAACTTGCATGCAACAGGCTTAAAGCGAATGACGTACACACCCACTTGAACAACTCACCCACTCGGTAAAGGACCTCTAAGTAAGTGAGAAAAGAAGCCAAAGTTTCAAGCGCTGAGTCATTTGGAGTCAACTCTGAGCTTTAAAGCAGAACATCTGACTCACGATAAACTTCAAATTAATAAATCTATATAGCACTGAGTCAGATTAACACAACCTGGTAATGCTGTTAAGGACAACGCTCTAAATTACCTGCTGTGCGACTAATCATCACACGGGGTTCTGAGCACAGAGACAGAAACTGAGGGTGAGAAAAGGCTTCTGCTTTCTGGGAGAAACGTGAGCTAAACTACATTTGCGCGGCTTAATGAAACTTAGGAGTGGTTCCATTTCTTCCTTCCTCTGAACACGGAGTTGCACTTGAGGCCAGCGATACCACGGTTTCATTACATCACAAGCCATCAACTTGCTTTCACGATGTACTGAAACTGAGTAACGTTTCCTTACTGAAATGTTACTGAATAAATGGCAGGTACACCTGTATGATGGGACACACAATATCCCATGATGCCACTGCATACAGCAGGGGTTCACAAACGTCTTGGTCAGGGACTGAAGCTCCAGTGGGCACAGTGGATGCTTTCCTAATCTTCAACTCGTGCAAACTTCAGCTTTAACTTTCGCTGCTGCAGGCCATCCACTCCATGGTTTAACTTGCTTTTCTGCTCACCACGGCTGTAAAGAGTGGTTCTTTGAGTTACCGTCGTTTTCCTGTCAGCGTGAACCAGTCTGGCCATTCTCCTTTGATATCATCTTACACAAACCCCATCTCGGGCAACCAAACAAATTAGGACTGTTTGCAGTAAGACTCTCACAATCCAACTGAAAATAGTACGCATTTTACTTTCAAAAAATACCTTTCCACTGCATGACCGTCAACAACCTGCATAATCACAACCTGCTATTAGAAATTTCCACAGTAGGGAATGAAGTGTTTGTGTGGATGTGCTCTGGAGTTAAAGCAACAGGCTTAAAAGCTTAACAGTGGTGCTATACCCCCCTTAAGCTAAAGCTAAATTACAAACTACAAAGCGGTAGAAAGAAAGGCTGAGTGAGCGTGTGTGTGTGAAGCTGAGCGGAAGAGGCAGAGGTGTTGATCAAAGGCATGAACACATTTCTAGTGGCAGGATAATTAGCCATTTCTGACCAGGGGTCAGCCATCCCTGCTTTTTTCTTAAAAACGATGCCATGATAGATTGTGTGTGTGTGTGTGTGTGTGTGTGTGCTGTCAATGGCTTTAAAAAGCAAACCTACAGCTACAGCGCCAAAAAGCTAAGACACTAAGAACATAAGTGAATCCTATGGAAATGTGATCACAGCGACAAGAGACACTAAGACAACCAAAATTTGATACAAACTGGTTAAAGAAAGAGAAAATCTAAACCCATATCATGGAGAAATCATCAATTTAGGTCAATAAGGAGTCAGTCAGAGGTGACAGTGGCAAGGGAAAACTCCCTGAGACAACATGATGAAGAAACCTCGAAAGGAACCAGACTCCAAAGGGAAGCCATCCTCTTCTGGATTGGGCGATTATAAATTAGTACTCAAGGCAAACAGTACTAGGTTGTGTTCAAAGGATGTTCAGTGTGTGTATATTGTGTATAAGGGTCCTGGAATGAGCACAGGACAGTGTTTATGATAACAGCAGCAGCTCGTCACTATCCAGGCGAGATAATCCCTGAAGAAATGGTTTTGTCCTCCGCCTCATCTTCAACAAGGTTTGCCTCAAATTAGAGCAATAGACAAAGCATGAATACAGCAAGGAGCTTAAGAAGCTTCACTGTTGCCTTCAAATGTAAGCAGTCAATTCATCCCACAGGGGTTTTTTTTCCCCCTCAACTGCCAACGCACGAGCTACATGTAATCCTTTCGGAAGCGGTTGCAGGCTGGAAGAAGATTCACTGCAGTCAGCATTTTCTTGGTTGCAGTGCCCAAAGTTGGAAAAAGTACATTTTCGGAAAAGTGCTTTTTTTTATTTTATTTTTATTTCTTTATTTTTTTAAACATCCCAATCAACTGAGGGTCAAGCAAGAAAAACAAACGTGGAAGACAAAGTGCCTGTGAAAGAAATTGCTGTTAGTGTGAAAAGATAATGAGATTTATGGCATCATATCAAAAAAACATACAAAACATAAATCCTACAACACTGCAACTCTGCTACCGGGACATTCATCAGTATCTGACATGAAGGTCCATTTTAACCGTGGCTGCGTACGATCACGTCACGTCACGCTCCTCTTCTCTTCTCTTCATTTCTGCCTACAGAAGATCAAAGTCATACAAACTCAAGCCGATCTGTTAGCTAGCTAATGTGTGGACACGCTTGCTGACCGGTGTTTGACGCAGCTTGTAAAAGAAACGAGGAGGAGAAACAGAAGCTATATTAAAAGTCATTTAAACAAGGCGTTATGTAAAAATTACACCGTTGCCTATCGACTACAGCAACAGTCACGACACACCGCCAAGACACAAGCTGAGGAGAAACCGGAGACTTGTCACCTTCTAATGTAATTGGGCACAAAAAATGAGCATGTGTACGAGTTAATTCTGCGAGTCAGCTACTTTATGCACGAGGCTTGCAGACTTTAATAAGGAAGGATCTGTTTAAGAGAATAATGATCATTTCCACTGCTGTTCAAGCCTCACTGCCTCGTCTTACAGCACTACATACTGTTCCTGTTCCCTAGAACACTGCCTGAACTTTTAACTGCGAAAATGATTCCTACTGTGTGTTCAGGCCTCTCCTGTCTCACACACACACACACACGTAGTCCAGTCTAAACCTTTCAGCATTTATCATTCTATAATTAGCATAAAACTATTAGTCACCAGTTTTATCAGGAGAATCAGGGCAGCCCACACTCTCCCCTAGGCCTGTGTCGGTAACAAACTCCTCTTATGGGGGTGGACTGACGCGAACTTCATGGCAATATTTTATTTCTTTTATTAATACCACTATTATATCACTGCTATTATAAACATTATTATTATTATTGCTATCACAGGTATAAAAGAAAATGTATTTTAATGCATAGCATGGTACAGATACAAGCAGCATGGTGAAAATATGCATTTTTACTTATAATTTTTTAAAAAAGTGACAATAATAATAAAAAAGTTTTTTTCTACTTTAACCATGGCTCTTACATCCTAATTAAGTCGACGGCTCGAGAGCAAAATGTAGACGCTGATGTGTAAGAGGAAAGGAAATGCACTTGTCTCGGTGCTCAGTGCTCGCAGAACTGAACTGCTCTCTCTCACGCGAGACGGTTTTTCTGCCCACTTGCTTCACTGCTGTGTACGGCACCTTGTCTTCATTTTTAATGACCACGCTCCGTCACACTGCTCCACGTGCTTAGGTAGGCGAAAGATGACAAAATTGTGCACGGGCGATTTTATTTTTATTAATATTCACAAAACCTAGGATACTTTAAGCCCATAAGACTCGTGGTTCGCTGTGATCGAATACAACCTGGAACTCAGAATTTCTAACCTCCGCCTAAGAGGTGGAAAAAAACACGCCTATCAAGCCAGGATTCCTACTCAGAAAGTCTGGAAGGACTCCTCAACCCCGAGTGATGTCAAATCAACTTCAGCTAAGTAGCACGTCTTTACTTTTAAATGAGTCAAAACAAGAGTTCGCTTTAGATCAATCAACACACAGACATGGTCACGTGTTAAATCTATAACACTGACTAAACAGTTTGCTAGCTTGAGGAGCTAAAAATATACATCCCCCTCTCTTCTTTATTCTGGTATTCACCCGTTCTTCGCTCCTCTTAATTCCCAGCATTGGGAAATCTCCTCGATCTGCTAGTCTTCTTTCACTTCCTGAAAAATGTTTACTTACTTTCCCCTCCATCTGTCTTCTACACTGCACCTCTGCACTCTCTCCCACGCTTCTTACCTATTTCAGACCAAAGTCCATTAAACATCTGGTGAGGCAGGTGTATCCATTGCCAGGCCAGGTGAGTGTGTGTCTCAGTCACGCCGTCTCTCTCTCCCCACAGGTCGGGGCTGTGTGTGTATCTGTCTCTGTGTCTCAGTAGCGTGCTGTTCCGGTTTTCCTCTCAGGACCCTGTAAGCAGAACAGAGAAACAGAAAAGGGGAATTCCCATTAGACTCCCGTTAGCGTAAACACCAGGAGATGTACGACTTGAGCATTGCTCGGAATCATACAGATGGATTTTTCAGGGCTATTTTCACCGCTTTCTTGTTTCCTTGCTAGTTTACCAATAAGTCGAGCATGCAAAAGCTGCAAGACCTCTCAGTTTATCTCAGAAAGGCATGCATAATTGAGCAATCGCTCTCAGAAGGTGCAGAATGTGGAAAATCGCCCAGCTGGCCTGGGAGCAAATAAAACAGCTGTTCTGGTGTGTTGTTGCTGAAATGAGAGCGAGATAACTTCTCCCACTGACACGGCCACGCCAATGTTAAACCAGACCTAGGGTAAAGTGCTCTAGACAACTCTGTCAAGAAAGCAGAATGAACAGTGCGAGAGTTTTAGTTTACGCTTTTCCATCCGTCCATAAACATCGAGCCACCTTTTCAGCAACTGCAAATCATTCATGTCTGATCTGACCACTTCTGGCTTCTTACAGACTAATGAGTCTATTATTATTAATAAACAAATGTATTATTATTTCCAATATTGCCAAAATCATGATTTCGTTTTATAAAATAAAAAAAAATAATAATTGCAAGCTGACTGGAAGATTAAAATTTTGTACTTAATCTTTTAAATTAGAAATATTTTGTACACATGTACATTTTTATTATTGCTTTTAACTAAATACGAAAAAAAGTATTTTTTATAGAAAATAAATTTGTTTATTAAAAATAAAAATGTCATTCTTAATAATAAAAATAGTTGTAAAAGTTATATAATATAATATTTTTTCCACATGACCCACCCCTAGCCAGTAGAGAGAAAATATCTGAGAAAATCGGAGAAAAGAAGAATGAAAAGAAAAGTAAATAAAGAAGTAGAGAGGCTCCTCACGCGGCTCTAATTCCCAACGCATCTGTGTGTGTGAGGTGTGTTTGAGTCATCGTGCTGCCGGCTGACCCACAGAATGAACACACAGTTCCACACATCATCAGTGTGCCTTATTCAAATACCAATTTTAAGCACCATCTTAAAAAAAAAGCAGCACAAAAAGACACTGACATTTCAATTTCTGAATAAGAATAATTGGAACTCGGGTATTACGGTGAAATTGCTCCCAGTTACGGCGTTTTCGGCTATATAAAAGACATTCGCCAGCCTGTGACCTTGAAATAAAAAAACAGGTGAGTGAATTCTCTGTAAGAGAGACAGGCAGGCAGACTGAGCAGGTCAACACTGAACCGCTGAAAGCGACTTTTAGTCATGTACTTGGAATAAAATCACACACACATGGGATCAGAACATGTTGGTGGAGGCGTGTTTTTCTTTCGCAGTGAAGTTGGATTAAGTGAAATGTGTTTCGGGGTATGTATACGTTAAAGACATTCTGTGCTGAATCATCCATGGTTCAGGAATCTCTCACTCTCTCTCTCTGGCGATCGGAACTGATATGACAAGGCAGGGGGAGAATTAGTCACACACACACACACACACACACACACACACACACACACATAATTCCTAAACTTTCTCTACTGACAAGCTTTTCCCTCATACTTTCATGACCAAATTCCTGTCATATCAGCTGCAGGACACTGATTAAATCTGTGAAATTCAGCCTCTCTTTCTTCAGCTGTTCTACACTCCCTGAAACACAGTGCACTTTAACAAATAAAGCAACTAACGAAAGCCTCAGGGGGAAAAAAAAGGTGGACTGAAAGAAAAAATAAATAAATAAACACACTGAACGTAAGAAGTAACAATCCGTTGGCTAGAAACGAAAGGATTACCAAAAAAGACGACAGAAGGAACGGCGGAAGATGAATTAACCAAAGGGAAGAATGCGACAGAGAAAGATGAGATGGGGCATGAAAGGAATGAGAGAGAACGGTTGAGAGAAAGAGTTTATTCCCCGAGAGGAAAGGCATGTGTATTTGCATGTGTGCCGCCGTGTATCTCTGCTGCTCGACGGCGGGGAAGCACATCAAACGCACAAATGTGTTTTAAACGCCACTGATTTACTGTCACGATCAACAGCAGTGCTGTCACAGAGAGAGAGAGAGAGAGAGAGAGAGAGAGAGAGAGAGAGAGAGAGGGAGAGAGAGAGAGAAAGAGAGAAGGAGAGAAGGAGAGAAGGAGAGAGGAGTGTAGCCACAGAAAGCAGACACTTTTCTAACACACAGCAGTGGACATTTCAGCAACCGAGCAGCCAGAGACGAGCAGGTTTCATGTCTGGGGCTATTAGTTTGGCTCCTAGCTTTTATTTTACAGACATTCTGTTCAGAACAATGACATAACATCCTGCTCCTTACTGACCCTCACAACAGCTTTCATCTGGTACACAGCAGTCTTTCACTTCTGCTCATGCTGCGTCACAGGGCAGCGTCACGTACTCGGAGCGTAACGCTATCGACCCTCTTCCTCATACAGGAGCTCACAGACGCCCATGTTTGGCTAGTGTTGCTGTGATTGACAGGAGAAAGTGCGCCATCCCTCCCTCCCAGAAAGCACGACCAGTTTTGAACTCGCGATCTCTCGACGATAACACGTGTAAGACAGCTGAATCAGAACCGGGAATGCGAAACACCGACAACCCAAGCACATCACTCTGCCACCTCCAGTTAAACATATCAACAGAAAATAAAGATGCTAGACTAAAATATATATTTTTTTTTACATGTAATGCGAGAGCACCACAGTTCTCTCTGGGTACATTACAAACTTTGTTAGAAGAGGAAAGTTATCATAAACGTATCAGTTTCTCTTAATCAGTATGAAGGCACTTGCCTAGCTAACTAGCCTGAGATACATTATTACATTGTGTTAAATACAACTTTTTTTTTTTTAGCTGAATCAGTTTCCAGGCAACAAAATCATGGAACTGGTGCAAAGAATTCATCATCTGTCCCTCCCTGAACTTATCAGAGAAATGGAGCAGTGGAGAACTAAGTGCCGTCAAGGAAGTGCTTCCACTACAGGAACCGTTTAAGGAATCTGGACACTTATTATCGGGAACCTTTAATGTGCTTCCAAACAAAATGGTGGATTACTTTAATAACAGTAATTGCTATTATTAAAGCCATTTTTGGCCAGAAGAGCGGAACGTATCTACAGGGTGTGCCAAAGAATGCCTTTGACAGAAGAAGAACGTATGGAAATGATTCTCATGGCTGGATCGGGAAGCTGTCGCAAGGTTGCGATGGACTTTAACAGGAACCATGGCAAGCACATCACACACGACACTGCTGCCAAACTTAACAAACTCAGAAAGACTGGAAGTGTTGTGGATCAACCGAGGAGTGGACGTCCACGAACATCCGCTGATGAAAGCACAACCGACGTGGTGCTGGTGTACATAGCCCCCTACGTATGGAGACTTTTGGTACACTCTGTATAATGCTTATTTTCCCTCAAAAGATTCCTGAACCTCAGCACCTTATATTCCACTTCCAAACTGTGTGCACAGGCCCTTAAAACCCATGAATATTAATGCTGCATCGTTCACACCCTTCTTAACGTCACGTGAACAGGAATTGACAATGTTTTGAGCAGCTGTCCAAATTCCTCCCAAATTTAGACCAGACCAAGAAACGAAGAGAAGAGTGATAAAGTGCAATTAAATAAGTGAGAGAATGAAGAGGAGGGAGAGAAGCCGGGAGAATGAGCTTACCGCTGGTCATTGATTTTGCTCCCCAGAAGAGGCTGAGACATTAGAGAAGTCTAAAAGGCGCTGACGTGTGTGTGTGTGTGTGTGTGTGTACTTGTCACGAGTGCCTAATGCTTTTTAACAGCCTTCACCACTAAACACAATGCCATCTCATCAGCTGCCTCCTGCCCGGCTTTCATCACGCCGGCAGATCATTAGGTGATCAGACGCTGATGGGGGAAAGTCATGTGACCCTCAGGGCCTTGAAGGACAGAATTCGCTTTGAAGGAAGAGGAGACGTAAATGAGGGAGTGCGGAGCAATGTCAGAGCAGTGAGGTGGAACCGGGAGGATGAAAGACGCCGATTTTGGAGTTCGTTTTTCAAAAACATCCCTCGGGCAACGCAAGGACGTTTAAAAGTCAGTGTCGACTCATGGGCTAGGATTAGTGAATCATTCTTCAGCCAATACAGAAGGTTACATTCCCTGGAATGATCAATGGTCAATTACTCATCAATTAATGAAGTCAAAACAAAAAAATGGTTCTTTCAGACAATTATTTTTACCTTAATATTATTAAATGGACTAGTGTGCAGGTTGTCTGAACAACTGGGCGACTAATCTGTCTCCAGAAAGTTCCGGCTATCTCTGTACGATTAGGCTGGCTCAGGGCCATGTGACGTTTCTCAAGGTGTTTTCACACTTATTAGTCTGTTTCCCGAGTTGCTATTAGAGTGAAATTTATACTTTTGGTTTGTTTGCTATTTGATTTAGTTTCGTACTGCGCATAATTTTAATCCCCCCAACACAGCAGTTGGAAAAGATGCTAGCTGCTACAGTTAGCTGTAGCTTCACGTATCTCGGAGAAGCACGTATTAGCCTTCACCATTTCTTTTGCGTGACAGGGGAGGGGACTAATTTATGGTGAACCCGGGTGGGGGGGTTAACTAATGAACATATATTTTTTAAAAAGCTTTGGCCAAGGGGTGTGTAAGACTGAAAACATACTCAAATGTAAAACGCATTGGTCAGAAATGTGTCGATAATCAAATTCAACAAAGCCTGGAGAACATGGAGCTGGGGCTAAATAAATGATTAAATAATTGCATAAATAAATAGGTTAAAACATTTGGGGTACTGAAGGCAGTGTGTATTTTCTTTTGTTGTTGTTGTTAGTACAAATATCCAGAACACATGACAGTTCTGCAGCACTACAGCTTGGTCCTTTGGCTCAGTTTGCAGCTTACATCCATCACAAATGTGACTCGACACGCAGTACTCGGCATGTAGCGTTCACTTCCTGCAGTCGGGTCGATTCGGGGCCGAATGGAACCGCACTAGCGTTCACTTGGAATTGTTCTGGTCCACACCAGAGTGTGTTTGCTGTGTTCTCTCCACCTAAACGAACCACACTGAGGGGGGAAACACACCGAGCGGACTGAACGTGAAAGCACTGTGGGGATCCAGGATGCAGCCCTTTAATAACCAAAATAGACAGAGCTCCAAACTGGAATGGATTGGGTCCAGTAACTGGAAACACATTAACTGTCACATGGGAAGTACTTTGATGGCTGTGATGGCAGCGTGTGTTTCACTATCACAGACAGCCTGGCTAACGACAGCTGATAACGAACAGCTTACACAAGCGCTGTAATGTCACTAGCGCTCAGTTCGGCAACTACCACCAGCTCAGAGTTTACGATCGCTACAGCGTGTTTCTACAAATTTTTAAAAATGGACTTTGACTCAGTGTTTATCTGAGGTTATTTTACAATGGACACATACAATAGAGATGCTGTACGTACTCTATAAAGAGTTACTAGAGCAGAGCAAGGCTTTATCAGGGAGAGTGATCAGGAAAAATAGTAAAATGAGTGTAAGGTACCGTGACTTGTGTTCGCAAAAACACACGGCCGTTAAGTGAAAGTGTCGTGTGTGAAAACACTGCAGTTCTACGTGCACTGAGACACACACACGTCCTTCTGGCTCATCTTGTGCCATCTATGACGTGTGGTGTGACGGTGTGTCCCTCTACAGGGGGGCTCATCGCTCAGGGACTGGTAGCTCCAGACCACCATGAGAACCATTTGTTGACCACAACTTCAGCCAACTCCATGAATACTAACTTTATTTAAAACCTACTTCTGCACATCGTTAGCCACATATCTATCTGTGCTCCGAGACACTAATTATAGCCTATCAAAAAAAAATGATTTTCAGTGGACCTCATAAACCAGAACAGCGACTAATGAAGGAATTGGTTAAAGATACGGTAAAGATGCAAATGGATTCAACACTGATCCTGTTTATTAAAAAAAAAAAAAAACAAGCACACCACTACCTCAAATCAAGTGAAGTGCATTTCAAAATTCACACCTTTTTTTTGAGCTGAGGAGCCTTTATAAACACACACACACACACACACACACACACACTCCTCCACATGGCTGCCGTGTGCCGATGGTAAGAGATCAAAGGTTTTGCAGATGGCTTAACGAGCTGTTAAAAACACGACAGCAGGAGGTCGACAAAGAGACGGAGAGAAGGAGAGAGTGAAAGAAAAAGGGGAGAGGGGGGAGATGGGGGAGGGAGAGGCAGACAAACAGACAGGAAGGGAGAGAAAGAACAACCGACAGAAAAAGGGGAGCGTGATAGAGAGAGAAGGAAAGACAGACAGACACAGACAGAAAGAGTGAGAGACAGAGCGAGAGAAGGACAAACAGAGAGGAGAGAGAGAGAGAGAGAGAGAGAGAGAGAGAGAGAGAGAGAGAGAGAGAGAGACACAACAGAGAAAGACAGACAGACAGAAGGAGAGATACAGGGGAAAGTGAGAGAGAGAGACAGAGAGAAACAACTGGGGGAAAAGACAGAGAGACAGATGAAGAAAGACAGAGAGAGAGAGAGAGAGAGAGAGAGAGAGAGAGAGAGAGAGAGAGATTGTAGATGAGAGGAATAAGAGCAGTAGGGCTGGTGTATGTGACTGTGTTTATTATCTACAGGTTTATTTCTATTCATCTTCATGTAGCCTGAAGTAAGAAATTTGGCTGAGTGAATGAAGGTCAGCTCTTGTCTCGTCCATACAGAAAAAAAGACAAGCTGTCTGAAAGTCAGCTGTGATTAAAAAAAAAACAAACAGTTAATGCACAGATGGCATTAACATGACTCCAAACTCCTCACAGATCTGCAGTCACATTTTACCACGGAGCACAAACCTGGGATCACAGTAACGTGACGAACCTCACAGGATGGATGAGCTCTGTGGATATCACGGCAACATGTCATCAGCAGTCCACATCGCCAGACTGAAGAACACGACTGGTCTAGTCTAGCTGAGCACGGTTAAAAAGCGACACGAAAGGATCTCCGATCCAATCCAACATCACGACGTCATGCTTCCGTCATCACCCATCACTAACCACCACACGATGACCTCCGGGAAAACTCCACCCACTTTCACGTGTCCAGTTACAGACCGCTTTACGTTGGATGAAGTTCAGGTCAGGGGACTGCGAGCGCCGTTCCAAAAGCTTCAGCTTGCATTTCTTGAAGGATTTCATAGCGAGCTTTGAGGTAGGTGTTGGATCACTGTCCTGTTGTCCTCTTTTCAGCTTCAGTTTTCTGACTGCTTCACATTCGCTTCCAGAATTTGCTGATATTTCTGCAACACGAGTTGTTCGCTGTGCTACTGGCTGCCACACAAGCCCAAAACATAAAAGATCCACCCCCATGCTTAACAGTTGGCAAGGTGTTCTTTTCATCAACTGCTGCTCCTTTTTTTTCCTTCCAAACAAACATTTTGTGATTGTGGCCAAAGAGCTCCATTTTCACTTCAGTATAAAGTCGGTCCAGAGCACCTGTTTCCAAAATGCCTCTGGTTTATCTACATGTTGTTCAGACGTTGACTCTTGTGATGAGGTCACAGGTAAGGTTTCTCTCTGATGACTCTTCCATGCAGATCATGTTTGTGCACACAATGCTGCAGAACAGAGCAGTGCATCTCCACTCCTGTGTCAAATAAACCTTCCTGTGGGTCCTCAGTGCCACTCGGGAGTTTAGCCTTGCCTTTCTTCCCAGTATACTGGCAGTTCAATCAGTTTTCTTGGTCCTCCAGATCTTGCCCTGACATCCACAGGTCCTCTTAACTGCAATTTCTTAATGACATTTTGGACAGTTGAAACTGCTGAAGTACTTTGATAAGTTTGGATATGTTTGATATAGTTTTATAGCTTTGTAGACATCAATTAATGTCAAACAATTTAATTACATTTGGAGACTTTACAACTGGAAGTATATCCAAACTTTTGCATCCAATCGTAGATCTAATATTGGGAATATCAAAACATAAAAACAGTGAGACTGCTGCATTTAAGACTAATACCTTAGCCACATGACCAAGCCTGACCAAGCTATTGAAAGGCACAATGGCATAAAATACAGCATGAAGTGTACACGTGCAGTCGGTCAGAGTCTGAGCAATAAAAACGTTCTCCTCCGTCCAATTTTTTCACATGCAGGATTACCAACAATCATTTATAATTCTGCTCTCACCTTGGGCAGACAATTACTCGAGCGGGACTGGTGCAATCAGCAGAACTCTCACCCCGAAACACAAACGCAACATTCCTCACTAAATATTTAGTGATAATTAATTTAATGATAATGTAATTATTTCGAGTAGGAATCTCGTTGGCCTGAATTAAAACCCACGATTAGCATAGAGAGCTAGCGATGATGTGTGAACACTTCTTGCTTATCGGTGCTCATCAGCTTATTGGCTTTGAGCCAGATTTAAAAAAAAAAAAAGAAAAGGAAAAAAAAGAAAAAAGAAAAAAAAGATACTGATTAGTAATTGGGAAAAATGAATGAGCAGACTCATGCATAAACACAAACCCATTATTTCACTTGTTCTAACCATAAACCTGTGATAAATATCTCTAAAAAAAACTTAAACCAACAAGTCAAATCTGCAATTTGAAAGGAAGTTTAAAAAAATGACTTCTTTAACCAAAAATAAGATGTTTAAGTTAAATATTAATATAATAAATTCACTTAGTTCACTTTAATTTGACTTTATGTAAATTTAATAGTTGAAACTTAATTTTATAATTTATTTTTTATAATAATTTATTAAATTAATACATTTAATAATATATTCTTCAATCAGTTCATTTTATTTCGACTTTTTCATGTAATATCTGACCCAGTAGACCTCACGCTCTCAGCTTTTTCTTTTTTCTCTCTCTCTCTCCATGAGAATGTGTGTTCATCTCTACTCTTATGTGGTGTCTTACATAGCTGCTTCCAGCTTACATGACAGAATACACTCGTCCACCTGTCACTCAGTCGCACGGGCACCTGTTTTCTACAAACCTTTTCAGGAGTGACCTCTCAGGCTCAAAATAGACGAAGCACCTGCGTGTCGCAGACAGGGCTGGCTGTTTTTTGTTTTTTTCTGCTCGAACGCTCCTTCAGCTGTCACTTTCACAGAGAGCCTTATCGTGTTTACAGCCAGCTTGCTGTTTCGGACCTGCACTGTACGGCCTGCATTTAGGGGAACCTAGAAAGATGATAAAGCTTGACTGCAGCACACTGAAGAACTGTGCAGTGTGTGACGTCAAAATGGTCCACTTATAAATGATGCCAGTTACAAGGAGCTTTTTAAAAAAAAAAATGCTGCATCAGCAGTAATCTATAACACAGCACAGAAAAACGTGTTTCAAAATGAATACATGAACACATACATTTATAACAGCAGCTCCTAGTAACTATAACGCACGTGTTTAAATCCCACCTGCTGCACTACACACATCTTCTGCAGACGTTACCACATAATGCATTATAACCAACGGCATGACAGTTACAGCCTCTCACACACAGCTGCTAAACATACGTTTACACTTCTACATATTTTTACATATAACGTATATTTAGTCTAATGTCTGCTTTTATTATATTCTGTTTATTATGTATCACTGCTGCACTGTGGGTTGAGGCACTAAGGAGATTAATTCACTACATTAATACATCATATGTATGTAATGTATGTGACAAACACAGAACCTTGCAAACACACACACGCACACACACACACACACACACACACACACGCGGCTTAATCAGACGCTCTCCTAGAGAGCATCCTACTACCACAGACACACTAACTCTCTCTATCTCTCACTTGCACACAGACACCCCTTCATTAGATGCTCTCCTAGACATCATCCTCTACTGCCGACACACACACACACACACACACACACACACACACGATCACAAAGGATTTCAGAGAAATCTGAAAGCACGTGCTGGCGACTGCTACGCTTCATGAATATTCATCAAGCTCATTACCACACAAGTGGGGAAACAAGAGATATTTCACATCTAGAGAGAGAGAGAGAGAGCGCGAGAGAGAGAGAGAGAGAGCGAGAGAGAGAGAGCGAGAGAGAGAGCACATGCTTGTGCAAAAGCGTGAGAGACTGAGACACACACACACACACACACACACAGAGGCCCTGATAACACTAGGTATTAACGTGCGTCTCAATTGGCCAGCACTACGTACAAGTGTAAATGAAGTCGTACACATTGAGGAGATTGAGTCCTAACACGTGCAGAGGTGCACAGGGACACGCATCATGGACAACACTGAAGGGCCGCAGCTTCACCGGTGCTGCCACATGGCTTTCAGGAGAGAATGACACAGGAATGAGACTCCACTTTACACTTATAGTTTGGGTTATGCTGAGCTCAACAGTAGACAACAGTATTATTTCCACCATTTTAAAATAATAATACATTTCCCCAAAAGCTGTGCTGTTTTTAAATTTTTGGCTACAGTTGATTTCTTGTCAGTAGATATTTAAACTGGTACTATAGAAAGAAGTCTTGTCTCAATTCCCCTCTAGATGGCGCTAGTTCGTCAGCTCGTGACTCATCTTCTTCTTGGTGCTCTGAAAGGTGATGGATGTTTTGTTTTGCCAAACAGAAAGTCAGTCTGGAGTTTGTTTGGACAAATTCTGTCCCATCATGACCAAAGATCATGGGACCAAACCACACAAAACTTGCTCAGATTTTCACTCGGAAGTCACCACACAGGAAGTGAGGGCATATCTCAGCAACTGTTTGACATTCTGCCTTCAGGTGTAGCATCTCCTTGCAAACAAGTGCTGCTTTCAGTGCCGTATGCTATCCCTCCATCGCTAAGAGGCGGGGCCAGAAAGTGCCTGGGCCCCCTAATCGCTGATTGCAGCTATATTGTAAGTGCATTGGGCAAAGATACTTTTGAGACACATGAAAAGGCCAGACATTAACGGCTAACCGAGATGTTTGTACAAACATGATGTATGGAAAAATAGATTCATCCGTGTCGTGTACTTCAAATAAACCTTCCTCTCTAGCTTGTTCAGACACAGATCTCACATCTGCTGATTTACAATAACGCATCTAGAAACCTACCCAGGCTACATGTGAACATTTCGGTAAGACGGCGAGGCAAAGCTGTATCTAACGATGCATTCAGACATCCTCACACTGCAATTCATTACAGCAAATTAATGCTCAAAAAAGTGACAATTAACTGGTAAAGTCAGCTTCAGAGTCTAGCTTATGAGGAACAAGAAACATATTTCTTGCCTTTTGTCTGTTCAAAGCTGAAGAGCTTATTAGTGCTGCTGTTTAGGTGACATTTGAGCTCTGTTCCACAAATGAGTCTGCAGATGACCGTCTCTCAGCGCTCAGACTTTCTGAAGTGTCGGCGGATTGGAGATCATACGGCTTCCTCGCAGCTGTCTCGCATAGGTTTCACAAACACACTCGTCTCACACGGCTAACGCTACACACGCCGCAGCAGTGTGTGTGCGCGTGTGTGTAAAACTGTGTATTCAACTAGCTGCCAACGCTCAGCAAAAACACGACTTGCGCCAGGACCTGCAGAGAACGCCTTCTTCCGCCGGAGTCTCTGCCGGAAACGCAGGCTGCCGTCAGCTGAACGCAGTCCAAGCCGTGTCGAAAAGTTTCTCTTCAGAGAGATTATTTTCCTTGTTGTGTGTTTTCAGCTCCTGCTGCCAGACTGGCAGTGAATTAATGCAGCTGGAAACAGAAGAAGGAAGAGGAGAATATCCTCATCCTCATGTGTTTATACACCATTTCCTGCTTTCACATCTACTACACTGACACTCAGGTTACACAAACACAGCCATTCATTCAGCCAGTTCAACATGAGCTCGGACCACACACACACACGCGCACACACACTCGCACACACACTCGCACACACGCAGACAAACACAAAAAACACGTGACATGTTTAAAAAAAAAAATAATAATTTTTTTTAAAAACCCCCACACACACACGAACAAATGACACACACCCAAAACGAACACACAGAGAGGAACACAGATACACACAGACATGAACACAGACATGAACACAGAGATACACACAGACATGAACACAGAGATACACACAGACATGAACACAGAGATACACACAGAGATGAACAGAGATACACACAGAGATACAGAGATGAACACAGATACACACAGAGATGAACACAGATACACACAGAGATGAACACAGAGATACACACAGACATGAACACAGACATGAACACAGACATGAACACAGAGATACACACAGACATGAACAGAGATACACACAGACATGAACAGAGATACACACAGACATGAACACAGAGATACACACAGAGATGAACAGAGATACACACAGAGATGAACAGAGATACAGAGATGAACACATACACACAGAGATGAACACAGAGATACACACAGACATGAACACAGAGATGAACACAGACATGAACACAGAGATACACACAGACATGAACACAGAGATACACACAGACATACACACAGACATGAACACAGAGATACACACAGAGATGAACAGAGATACACACAGAGATGAACAGAGATACACACAGAGATGAACAGAGATACACACAGAGATGAACACAGAGATGAACAAAGATGCACACAGATGAACACGCAGACACAAAAAAACAACACACAAACAAAAAACACAAATGGACACGCGTGCATATGAACAAACACAATCGAATATGAAAAATCAATATCCATATTAGATGAAACAAATAAATGAAAAGTATGCGGCTTTGTGTAAATCACTTGGCTGCATAATGTTTGTAGAACAGATTCCAGCACGTCCCTCACTCTGATCAGAATAAATGAAGATCTGCAGTAAAGGTCTAACGGCCAAACACACACTGATGTCACACTCGTGCAGTAAATGATACACTTTCTGTCTGATCACAATTCAGTACATAACTGCGTTCTTGCAAAACAAGTCATTTTGAGAAAATAATAACCGTTCTCATGGCTGGGCAGTTACACTAGCGCCGAGTGTGTGTGTGTGTGTGTGTGTGTGTGTGTGTGTAGCTAAGAAAAAGTTCAATCTCACAATACAGAGTGAGCAAGGACTTAAAGATCAGTGAGCAGCGAGCTCTTAAACACCCGGGACATTTTGTATAGTCATGACGTATTAGTTGAAAGGCACAATGCAACACATACTGCACTCTCTCTCGCTCATTCCTCAAAAACTAAAAGGCAATTTCACAACCATATGAAGTATTGATTTCAATCAGGCAACGGCGTCTTGCTCTCCCTCTCTCTCACCTGCTCTTTTCCTACTATTACTTTTACCTTACGCACGTGACTCCGTCAACAACACCGTTTCTCTACATGCNGCACGTAGAGCAGAAACACGCAACATCAAAAAACTCTCCGCCATCCTTCCATCTCACACACACACACACACACACACACACACACACACACACAGAGTTATGCTAAAACTCAAATGCCAGCCATTCTGCATATCTGGCAGAATCTCACACACACAAAATTGTTGAAGGTGTAGAAATGCCACTTCTCCATATCTCCTCACAATCTCTTGGCCTTTCGTTTTCCCAGCCGCTCTCTGTCGTTCTCTCCATTCCTCTCTCTCCAAATACCAGCCGTCATATCTGCAGCAATCTTCCTTTTACATGAATACTAATGAAGAGATCACACCTGACAGGTCAAAGCGAAACACAATAAGTCTGAGTGTGTGTGTGTGTGTGTGTGTGTGTGTGTGTGTGTGTGTGTGTGTAATATATATACACATATATCTCTCTCTTCTCTGAGGCTGAGGGAGAGAGAGAGCCAATTCAACAATAATCAGTCAGGAAAGTAGAACACAAACTCTGGAGGAGATTTTCCCGGGTATTTATAGGAAAGAACAGATGCCAGGACATCACCGGAAATAAGAAGGGAATCTTAATGACTGTGACGTGCCAGAAGAACAGGAGAAATGTCTGGAAAACAGAAGTGATTCAGAAACGGAACATTTGTGTTGAAGACAGAATTGTATGTTAAACCAGCAGCGCAGTAGGAGACAGGTTGATGTCAATTATGAGCAAATCACCAGCAGACTTCAAGGAAGTGATGTAACAAACTTGTGTTTGAAATGGAAAATCCACCAAATCTGTTATATGATGCTGTGTAAAGCATCCCGATGGAGAGAGGGGGTTTATGGGAAAGGGCAGTGGTTTTATGAAGAGCTTCACACTAACACTCAAGTTCAAAGAGTTGGTTTTTAAACAATAGTATTTTCCTTTATCACATTCAATCTTTTCACTCATCCACACACTGAGAATGAGAGGTACGGGCCTCCGTAAGTTTTCAAGGTGTAGACTGTTAAATAATAATAATAATAATAATAATAATAATAATAATAATAATAATAATAATAATAGCTCACCATAGAAACTTTCTAAAAATATCAGCTCAGCCCTATTCACCCATTCAAGTCTCTTATGCCGGTGTCTAAAAATAAAACTAAATATAAAAATATGATAAGACTCTTGCATCAGCTAGCTTTTTTTTAGCAGCACAAGCAAATACAACAATAGCTTTCCAATAACAACAGCCGCACGTCACTGATCTACAATGCCTGAGAACAAAGCAGCGGAACCCGGGCAATTTATCCAACTTTGGAGCTCTATATCCAATCTAGCCATGAGGGTCACAGTCCAGTGACTTCTGTGCTGGTCCCAAGCCCGGATAAATCGAGAGGGTTGCGTCAGGAAGGGCATCCGGCGTAAAACGTTGCCAAATTTAATCATCCGAATTGTCAGTACACCAAATTTCATACCGGATCGGTCAAGGCCCGGGTTAGCAATGACCACCATCGGCGCCGTTGACCTACAGGGCACCGGTGGAAATTGGGCTACTGTTGGTCGAAGCTAGTGGGTGCAAGTGTTGAGGATGCAGAAGATAGGGATAGGTGGAGAGTGATGATTCGCTGTGGCGACCCCTNGATAGGTGGAGAGGGATGATTCGCTGTGGCGACCCCTGAAGGGAAAAGCCAAAAGAAGAAGAAGAAGAAGAAGAAGAAGAAGGAGCTCTATATCCAGTTAAAATGATGCCTCAGGCGCTACCACACAGCTCATTATGTTTCAATCCTTTTCCCCAAGTCAGTCTGAAACAAATAAGTTGGTGAAAAAACCCTTCTTAAATATGTAACAAATTCGAAAACATGTAAAACAAATGTTGTACAACCTCTGTTTGTAGCAATTTTTGATTTATTTAGTTTGATACAGACAAAAATGCACACTGTTCTGCATTGTTTATCAACTTGTCAGTGGGCATTCCTGTAAAACGCTGAAGGATTGAAGGCTGAAGGAGTAAACGACACAAAGCCAAAACATTACCAGTAGACATACGCTACACTACTGATGTCTCTGTGTCTATAAAAACCCAGGAGGCCAGTACAAAAACAAACAAGAATTCTGGACCGGATGTTAGTTTTCCAAATGGAAACACGATACTTTCGTCCGATCATGGATTAAACCATTATTTTATCCTGTTCTACAACTGGTATACAAAACAGATCTTTCCGTAGGTGTGAAGGCTGTGAGCTAGGAGTGCTAGTAATCAATAATGGTCTAGAATGGTGCATATGATGTGACTTGAGACACAACTCTAGTTTGTTTAGTTAGTTACACAATGTCACATGGGGCTATACTACCACTATTTACGTTGTGACTGCAGCACGCAAACATGTAGCTTAACTTTCTGATGATGTGCAGAAGTGATGCGGCAAATGACCGAAGGATACACACGGCCCCCATCTTGCGTACACGCAGTTAAAAGCAAGTCTTTCATCTAAGCCTTTAATCTAATGCGTCACTGTGAAAGAGCTTTAACGTGCAGGATGTGGATTTAACGTGCAGGATGTGGATTCGCGTATACGAGTTACAGCGGCATGCTTGTCTAATAGAGCGACTGAGCTTTCTGTGAAAGCCCTCATACAGGGAAAGATCAAATCTGCCTCCTCACATAGAATATAAACCCATCAAACACACTAAAATGCACCTGAATTCCCTAAAACTTTTTAAACAGCAATACCATTTATTAGACCTTCATAACTAACAAAACCAGCAGCCAAGTGCTCTTAACCACGCTGCTTCAACAAAAAAAAAAAAAAGAAACCGCACAAGCACATGCAATATGAGAGCGCAATAATATATTTCATCCCATATACGAGAGAGCAGACAGGCATTTGCAACCCCAATCCATATTTCAATTTTCATCCCTTCATGTAAACTAATTCAGTTTGGGCTGTATTTCCTCACCAGCGATCGCCTGTGAGAAATGAGCCTACTCTCGGCCACGGAGTTTAAACACTCATATTCCTCTCTCTCTTACACACACACACACACTAGCAGAATCTGTGATATTTACATCTGTGATATTGAGTATATTAACCTTTGGCTGATTCCCAATTCAGAGTTTAAACTGATAGACTTCATCACTTTGGTGGTTCCTTTTGACACCAAAAAGCTTGGAGAATGATTGCGCTGTGCTGCTGATTTTCAAGTTCGAAGGCAAACTTTAGAAAACGTGGTTATGATTAAATCCTTTTGGGGAAATGAATGCTGTCAGAAACAGGCACTGCAGTAATTTTGCCACATTGCTCCAACAAACAAAGGAATTTAAATCTTTGTGTTTATATTGTACATATGACCGGCAAGAGTGTTACAAGCAACTGTAACGAATACGATCAGGGAACGTTTCCAGTTTGTCTTTGAGTAATTTGGCTTTTTATAGATAAGGGGAAAAGTGTTGCTGCTGATAAATGTGCCACATCAAGATATTAAAACATAATACAAAAAAAAGATGGTTTTCAAACCGAATCTTAAGTGGCTATAGAATCCAGTGTAGAATGTAAAAGCCCGTGTCGAACCAACACCGGGTTTTCCTCATGCCAGAGGGTTCCTAGTAAAACCTCTTTTTTTAAAAAAATTTAAATATCCAATGAATCTTTAAGGAACCCTTTTTGTATAGTAGCCATCAATGTACACACTGATGCATATTCTCAGTATTTTATCCGAGACCTAGTCACTTCATCACTATAATCAACTGCCTGAAGAAACTAATCACACCCAAACACAGAAAGGTTTCAATCTAAGTCTCAGAGTATTTCGGAAACTGTTGATCCCCGGGGATTTTCACACACACAACAGGCAAAATAGCACTCGGAGAGCAGCAGCTCTGCAGGCGGAAGCGCCTTGTTGTGGAGAGAGATCAGTGTAGAATTACCGGGCTGAGTCGAGCTGACAGGAAGGCTACGGTAACTCAAATGACCACTCTTTACAGCCGTGGTGAGCAGAAAGGCACCTTGAGGTGGGCACACAAGTTTGTGCAAAGAGATTTTTGACCAAAGAACTCATCATAAAAAAATGTATCCACATCGTTGGCTTACGTATTTGTAAACAGTGGGTTAGCCCTGTGATTATCTTTACACCAGGTCATCATACCATGAAACTTTCAAACTCTAAGTGAAG
>CM074957.1:7232553-7246688 GCA_037577455.1 Pangasius macronema
CTGGTCATTCACTCCCCCCACCTACAATCCCTGCCGGACCCAAGACTCGAACCCACGACCTTCAGGTTACAAGTCCGACTCTCAGCCCATTAGGCCACGACTGCCCCCTTCTTAACACTTCCAACACCTCTAACAAGCGTACATTCATCCACTAGCTATTAGGGATGTATAATATGGACAGGAAGCTAGATCTGAATGGCAGTGCTCCGTACTGGAGCTGCAGTACGCCTTGCGTATTAACGCCTGTGACACGGGTATAACTGCCTCGCATTATCTTACACGTATTACGTCTTTAAATGAAAACGACCTAGTACATTTGTAACACTAAGAAGTTTACGAGTTTCGTGTATTTTATATTCGTGATTTCTTACAGGACCTAGATGGCAGTACTCCGTATCAGGATAACAATTAAAACCTAGTGAAGGCATTCAGTTCGTCCAGTTAGCTGTAATCCTAACCGTTTCCCTGCATACGCTGCAGCAGAGCCGTGTTCCCGCAGGAAGCTAATTACACCACTGCGTATGCAAACTTAGTACAGAGAGCCGAGGACAAACACACTGTAAACAAACAGGCTGCTCTTTGCTGACCTGCACAACTAACTTATGAAAATGTGAACAAAGTAGATTTAGAGTAATATAATGCTCCCGCATGCATGTGCGTCATAAATAAGAGTTTAACGCACGTAGCCATTCGCCTGAAATGGAAGTTTTATGGAGTGATGGAGTAGCGCTGTCTCCTGCTACATGGCCTGGAGGTTTAATATTCATCTCAAAAGATGTTGAAAATGTATCATTTCCACTTTAATCCCACCTTTCCAAAAAGCCAGTGCTACTATAACTTCTGAATAATACTGGTGTTGTCCAATTAAACAACTTGATAATTTGATAACTAAAAAGTACCAAAAAAAAGCTGCTGTATGACTCACGAGCATCGTTTTTTTGCTTCTGGATATCACGATAAATAGTTTTGCTTTGCTGATTTGCAAAGCGTAACTAATGTAATTCCTCCGCTTCCGTCTGAAATGAAAACAGGTTTGTGATAAGTCTTGGATTTGCCACGCTGCTGAGCTGAGAGACAGAGCTAAGACCTTGCAGTCCTGATGCACAAAGAGAAAGAACAAGGATAACGCACAAGACTTAAAATTAGCACTAGGCAAGCGGAGAAGAACACAAACGCACAACTAATGAAAGTGTTCAGATTCAACTTCAATAAACATTCTGTAATGAAATTCCACAGCAGAGACCCCACTCGCACGCTTATTACTGATTATAACCATCTGTCACCGCTCTAGGAAGGAAGGAAGAAAGGAAAGGAAGAAAGGAAGAAACAAAGGAAGGAAGGAAGGAAAAGAGGAATGGAGTTAAGATAGAGGGAGGATGGACAGAAGGATGGAAGGAAGGAAAAGAGGAATGGAGTAAAGGATAGAGGGAGGATGGACAGAAGAATGGAAGGAAGGAAAAGAGGAATGGAGTAAAGGATAGAGGGAGGATGGACAGAAGGAAGGAAGGAAGGAAAAGAGAAATTGAGTTAAGGATAGAGGGAGAATGGACAGAAGGAAGGAAGGAAAAGAGGAATGGAGTTAAGGATAGAGGGAGAATGGACAGAAGGAAGGAAGGAAGGAAGGAAGGAAGGAAGGAAGGAAGGAAGGAAGGAAGGAAAAGAGGAATGGAGTAAAGGATAGAGGGAGGATGGAAGGAAGGAAGGAATGGCGTTAAGGATAGAGGGAGGATGGACAGAAGGAAGGAAGGACAGGAGAGAGGAAAGGAGAGAGGAAGGGAGGGTGAGAGGGAGGGAGAATGGATAGGCAGAAGGAAGGAAAGAAAGATGGAAAGATGAAAGGAATGAAGGAAAGACAGAAGGAAGGAAAGAGTGAAGGAAGAAAAGCCCAACTTAAACCAGACACAGTGAGGGCACAGCTCTGCAATCAATGCACTTCCATTTCACTGAATGTTGCCATGTTACTGTTATAAGCTTTGTGTCTGACAGCACACACACAGTGTGTGTGTGTGTGTGTGTGTGTGTGTGTGTGTGAGAGAGAGAGTGAGAGAGAGAGAGAGAGAGAGAGAGAGAGAGTCTCTCTCTCTCCCACCAGCATGAGTGTAAAACCACCCACTCCCTTAACTTTATTTGTTGTGTCCCTGCCCCGATACACACGTCTGCGTTCCAGCTTGAATCATTTGGAAGCAGATCAAGATCAAGTGCACGTGTTTATTTGTCCTGCAGTCTGGAGACGAGGCGGGTAAAAGGCATGAACAACAGGTAATGAAGCAGTCTGCATTAAGTGAGAGTGCATTAGCTTGCCATGTCCAGTTACACTATTAATACTGGATCATGTCTAATGAATACTATAAAAACACATCTTGCTTCATAATAACAAAGCTTCACATCAGAAGAAGCTGAGAAGCAGCCTGTAGCGCAGCCACATGCAAAACACTGATTACAGACTGACACTTTTTTTTTGTTGGTTGACCGGATGGCCTGACACATCACATTGTAACCAAAATACAAAAATTATCAAGTTGTAAAAACTTGATACACACAGTCTCCAAAAAAAAAAAAACACACACACTTAATAAAACTAATGTGCAAAACTCCTACTTTCTTGGCAGCAGCCTCTCGCTCGTGCCTTCCCAGCTGCTCTGTAGTAGGTTTGTTAAGACTAATTCACTTAAATGCTATTAGACATTAATCCAGAATGACACCAGGTTGAAGTAGAAGTGAAGGAGCTGAATGAAGAACTGGTTACAGTGATTTAACGGAGAGCCGGGAGGCGTTGCGGCAGGACGCTGTGTGCGTCTGCACTCATCCGGAGTTATTTATCACACAGCGGTCCCTGCAGCGTGCTTTAATTCCACCTGCCATGTTCACAAAACCAAAAGATTAAAAAGACTGGATGAAATGGAGTTCATGAACTTCTTCAAACTTGTGAGGGGAGGATCGGTCGATGATGCGGTACGTCAGATCCAAGAACCGCCGCTCCGACCACGTAACAGCGGCTGCCGCTTCCCAGCACAGGACACGCAATATTTGTACTGGGTCACAATATCTCAGCATTTAATATCAGCAAAGATTGGTCCAGGCTTGTTTTATTAGGCCATATACTTACCCGAGCTGAGTCCAAGCAGTAAATAAAATTTCACTGCCTTATTTTTATTACTGTCTATTCTGTAAAAGCCTTTGTACTGACGTCGCGCAGTCCTATATGCTGCGGTGGAGTCTTACGGTGGGTCCCGACCGGCTACAGTGGCATGTCACCGTGTAACGCTGCTACTGCGATAAATCTCACCTCAGCGCATTTATCAGAGATATCTCATGGAAGGTCGGTACCTTTAGAACACGCACTGACTCATTAGAAGCTAAAATGCTGTGTCTTATGTTCATATGCGACATCTGCATTGTGTCAGTGAGTAAAAAAAATAAGTTGAAATTTATCAATGGGCCATAAAATGTGTCACACTTCGATTATTACTCACAGTAACAAGCAGCTGGCTGGACAATATATACAAAATATATATAAAAGCAAAGAATTTATTTTTAATGTAAATAAATGCATCACTTAATGTATAGATTTGGACAGATTATTTAAATGGGGCACTATTTTCCCAGCACTCAAGGATCATGCTAAATATCTACAGATACTGTGTATAATAAAGTGTTTTTAAGTTTCATGACTTAATATTTTTGCTATATCGCTATATTGCTATATCTGCAGTTACCAATGTGTTTGCGTCCTGCATGTACAGAATACCAAAATGTTCACATGATATAAGAAACCAGGGCCTGCATGGCTACTACTTTTTACTAGTCAACCTGTAATTCAAAAATGTTGCCAGCCAGTTGTCTTTTCCATACTTAAAGCAAGAAAGATCTCAGGACATCACTATTTTTAGTTTGGTTCATTTGTGCAGTAAAAAACACAAAAAAGCTGGATTTCAGTTAACAGCTGAACGTCAGCTACAAGTTGAATTTCCAGTTTCAATGCTTTTTCAGCTGCACTGTCAATGATGCTAACAAATTAGTGCTGAGCAATTCATGTTACAATTCTTAAAAGCACATCAGCTCATTTGAAATCTCAAACTCACAATGCAGCATGGAAACCTCCTAAAACTAACGACGGATGGATGGACGGATGGATGGATGGATGCGATGTCTACAGCAGCGTCTAGAAGGTTCTAGGTGGTACGATTTGAGGTCGGAGTCATCACGAGTTTTCGTGACACTCGACCGGACGACACGACTAACCCATAACTGGGATTGGGTAGTGATGTCTAACCCGGGGCTCTGAAACCATCCTCTCACTCAGCGCTGGAATACTCTCCACCACAGCGTAAGGGTTTTATTTGCTTTTTTTTTAAGCTCTAAGGTCAACAAAAAAATAACTGCGGGAGGAATTCCTTCAGAAATGGGTGACAGTGGGATTAAAAAAAGTCTCATGCACACCACTCTACTTCACACACTGTGTGCTATTGAAGTGTTAATGGTCCATTACAGCAAAGGAGAACTTTTCATCTAGTCTGAAATATTTTCTGACTAATAAAGTATATTTTCACACGAGAGTTTTGGAAGCAGTAGAGCTTTCTTGTTTCATGAACGTACCCCCAGTAGAACACATCAGGTCTGAGCTGTGCTTGGACTCCTAGATATAATAACTTTAATAACGTGGGTTATGATTTCCACCACTGTAACAAAAATCAAAAGCGTCATGGAGCACCTAGGCATGCTTCACGGACGCCGCTCTGAGAACCCTGGACTAGTCGAGACGTCTCGTACTGCACTACTGAATGTTTCGCAGCTGTGCGGATCTGAAGAGGCTGATACACGACTGCCTTTGCTTGCTCAAGTGTTAATATTAACCCAGAATAAAGAAACTGCACCAGCACCAAATTATAAAGAGAAGTGTTTAAGTTGCTTAGGCAGGTTCAAATAAGATAGGAAGGAANGTGTGTGTGATGGGATTAGAACAGACTGATGTTTCATCCCATTACATTTGTCAAGTAAAATACCCAGCATGCAACACAAAACAAATCAACCTCCCTCATTACTTTTGTCTCTGCTTCTCTGTTTTATTTCTTTCCCACTTCATGGCTGTTGCATGTAATATCTGTTAGCTGGACCTTCATTTCTGCAATGCAGCACTGATTTAACCCGTCGTCTCAAATCGCAGTGTAGCTCACTTTCTGGCAGCGAGCACCCCTGCAGCCCTGCACTGCGCATACCACAGGAAAAAAAGACCTCGTTATTTAGCAGGATGTGACGCCGGGTCTGTGCGCATGCGCGAAGCTGGAACTCCAGCTACTCAGTAATACGGTTCTTTATTTGGCAATGGCTACATCACTGACGTCCAGGCCTCCTAACAAAAAAAATAATAACTTGCTCGCTAATTCATCCAACAACCGTTATTAATCAATTGAACAGTATGTAAAATTATTGGTGCTCGGATGTGAGTAAATAACACAAAAATTTCGAGACGTGTTATATTTTTACACGCGAGGCGCTTGCTAAAACTTCAGTCAAAACACAAACAAAAAATGCTAGCAAGTTAGACACAGTGTGTACAGTTAGCGAGCTAGCCGGCTAAACAGATGCGGACAGTCTTCAATGCGAGGCAACAGTTACAGTGGGTTAGCACGCAAATGATAGAACATTTAAAGAGAAATCAACGGTTTATTAGCTGAATAAAACGACAAAAAACGCCGTTCAGCTCTAATCAGATAACGAGCTGCTCGCTCATTATATAAGAAACACAATACAGTTAGCAGAACAAGCTAACATGCAGTTACAGAGTTCTCCAGCACACAGCCACAAAGTCTCTCCCTACACACGCGCTCCTCCTCTGTCCTCCGTCCATACTCTGCACTACAAACATAATATATCCCCAACAGTCACACGCGTCGTCTTTAACGCCATATTTTCCTTTCCAAACTTACCTTTTTTTTTATCTTTTCTTCCACCGTATCGGATTTTTTTTTCTGTTGCGCTGCTTCACGTCCGGGTTAAAGCGCGTGACGACACTCGGCCGCGCGCACGCACACACTGAGGTGCACGAGCACTCAACTCCAGAGTTTAAAGGTGCAATAGTCGATTGTTTTTACCCCTTTCTTGTACAAATAACCTGGAAGATATGTAGGTTATGATTTAAAAAAAAAACAATGTATGAAGCCGTGGCCATAGCAAAACGTTAAGTCGGTGAGAAAACCTGTTTTGAAAACTGACTATCGGTCCGGAACCACTGTTTGGGTTTGGATGTGCCTCCTGATCAGTTGCTCATTCCTTGTCTACAACCAGAAAAAACACCGAAAACACCGCCACCGCTTCAAATTTCAACTCGTCAACTTGGCTACCAGGTCCTTCCTGTTTTCAGACTGACGTCAAATCAACATGGCCGTTCACACGCTGAACACTGTACAGTGCCGCTTGTTTATTTATAAATTAGTTTATAGCAGTATTGGTTTTAGATCAGTTAATATACACACAATACAATACTTGGTTAAATCTACAGTACAGAGTGTACCAAAAGTCTCAATACATAGGGGGCTATGTATACCAGCACCACGTCAGTTGTGTATTCGTAAGTGGATGTTCGTCGACGTCCACTCCTCGGTTGGTCTGCACCACTTCCAGTCTTTCTGAATTTGTTAATAAGTTTGGCAGCAGTGCCGTGTGTGATGTGCTTGCTATGTTTCCATGTTAAAGTCCATCACAACTTTGCGACAGCTTCCCGATCCAGCCATGAGAATGATTTCAATACGTTCTTCTTCTGTCAAAGGCATTCTTAAAGCTATCTGAAAAAATATATATAATATAAACTAATTATGAAAAATTTTGAAAGACATTTTGCTAAAAAGTGTTCATTTCCCCTATGTGTGGAGACTTTTGGGACACCCTGTATAACACTGACTATACCAATATACGCTGGTTTAAGAAAGTAATCATCAACATTAGAGTCATCACCAACTATCATTAGCCAGCTATCTTGGTGGTGGCTATTGTTATATAACGCTATTGTTTGCTGGCTAGCTAGTTGCTAAGCTACTCCTCTGTTTTTGGTGTACTGCAATTTCAGTCCAAAATGTTGCATGAATGTTTGTAGTTTGAAGGTTAATGTTCACTATAGTAGAACATTACCAGTAGCCACTCAGACATGTAACTGTAGGTCTATAACAGAGCAAACAAAGGACACATTTTTGTGGAGGCATCCATGTTTTTTTCTCATTTTGCATGTCAAAAGTGCTGAGGTGGGAAATGACTTTATTACAACTTGCAAATTACCACCTACAAGGCACCACGAAAGCTGTATATACTCTATGGGCCACCTAAGATGCTGGGGGCGGGGCTTCATGAACATAGGCAGGGAATGGGAATTGGGCTCGAGGAGTAAAAAACTAAAGAATTCGAATGTTGAACCCCTGTTAGAAACTTAATCTTGGGGGGAAAAAATCTTAACTCATGCACCTTTAACACCACACACACACATTTCAAACAGGCAAATAAAAGGGCTGACAAATAATATCACATTACTACATAATAAACTCTATCATGTGTATAAATTGTAAGAAACTACAAGTAGCCAAACCTGGCAAAATACTATAACAGAGCTGTTGTATTCCCCTTTCTGATTAGTCAGAGGGTGTTAATTAATTTTCTATTTGTAAATTTCCAGTCGTAATTCAAATGACAGGTTTATATCAGACAGGTGCTGTTCTAATAAATTCTACTTTCTATTTAAGCAATATCACACAAGCACGTGTGCGGTTATACTGAATATCAGCATGGCTGTGATTTGGCAGTAGGCATGAGCCTGCAGGCTGAGTGCCATAGATCATCACAGCCGTGCCAATATTCAGTATAACCATATGATTATACATGATTATATTATACTTATATATTATATAAGAGTGCAATATTGCTTTTATACAACAGTTCTATAAACAAGAAATTAACATTGAGTAACTGACATTTCGGACACAGTACGGCCAAATGTTTTGTTTATTTTGCTCCACTAGCAGAAATAGATCCCGAAGAAGACACACTCACGTTTGTAGCCCATCGGCTAGCCAGGTAACCAGCACACTTTGAGTTGTACATTCCCGTTAAAAGGTGCTTCTGGTGAAGTTGGTGTCCCTTCTTCCTTTTCATCTTCATCTGATGAGCTTTCATATTTTAAGTCAAAAGTTATATTCATGAACAAAATATAACAGTGACACATCCGCTGATGATGTCACTAACGCTACTGTAGTAATGGTCTCGAACTTTGGAATTTTATGTGGAGAACACAGACAAGCAGAGTGATACACACCGTGAAACAGCCCAGTGTGGTTATACTACACACACTCTTGGAACTCCATGCGAGCAATCAAATTAGTGGACCATTACTAACTGTTGTATAAAATAACTATTTACACTGGGACTTGTATGTTAGACATGCCACATCACATCTCCAGTCTAAGTGTTCGGCCATGGGAGAGACTTCAAGGCAGAGGAGTTTGCGCTTTCCTGTTTCATTTCCTGTAACAAGTTTCATTTTTGGTGTTTTTTTTTTGAAAGAAGGGAAAAAAAGAGAGGCTGGTGCAGAAATGACTGTTCATAGCTGTTATAATGTAAGTGATAACAGAAACTAGTTTAATAGATATTACACAACACTAAATGTAACTATAAATTGTTAAAAAGCATGATATGACGTTCATTTAAGGGTTATCAAATTTGTGGACCGTAACTAACTGTTATATATTATTAAAGCTCATCCTGGGTTTTGGCAGCTTGTAGCTGGTCAGACCAAGCTGTATTTTTCAGAAAAAACGTCTTCCCAAGCCACATCTGACAACCAAAATCACACGATGACTGCTGAAGTAAGCACTTTAAAATGCACTTTAAACAATTTATGGCACAATCCAACTGAAAATGAGGAACAACACAGGAAGTTAGTGGTCCAGTATGATGTGAATATTAACACATGATATAATGAATAGTGAATCGATTTCAGTCTGACTGACCAGAGACAAATTGCCTACAAGTGTAAATGTATGTGATTCAAATCATAACTACTCAGAATACAAGATGCATGATAAGACAAGGTGTAAACATGGTCTCTGTATCTGAGCTATTACTATGTCTTTCCCTAGCGTGTTACATATGTAGTTAAATTCAAGCTGACATTACTAGCACTGTCTGCTAAGGCTACACAGACTCCCTCACTTAGGGAAAACAAGCCGCTTACATCAGGATAGGTGTCTTTTCCTCAGGCAGTACACAGTTTGACTCTGAAATGTGCTCTGAAATTAAGCCAGTACCGTATACAGCCGGTTCCCTGCATCACTCTGCTCTATCCGCTGTCTTCGTCTCAGGTAATTTATAGTTATTACTGTAACGTCACTCCTCCATATCTCTTAGGTCATTACCTTTAATGTCTTTAATGTCTACCTGTGTTTGTATTTATGGTATTGTTGACACACACACACACACACACACACACACACATTAGATCTATGTCATGCACCAGCTAAGGTGCGTTATACATTAGCTCAGCCATGTCATATGCTAGCTCAGCCATGTCATACGCTAGCTCAGCCATGTCATACGCTAGCTCAGCCATGTCATACTCCAGCTCAGGTACGTCATACACCAGCTCAGCCATGTCATACTCCAGCTCAGGCACGTCATATGCTAGTTCAGGCACATGATACATCAGCTCACACATGTCATATGCCAGCTCAGCCATGTCATACGCTAGCACAGACACATCATACACCAGATCAGCCATGTCATACGCTAGCTCAGGCACATCATACACCAAATCAGCCATGTCATACGCTAGCTCAGGCACATCATACACCAGATCAGCCATGTCATGCTCCAGCTCAGCCATGTCATACGCCAGCTCAGCCATGTCATACTCCAGCTCAGCCATATCATACGCCAGTTCAGCCATGTCATACGCCAGCTCAGCCATGTCATACTCCAGTTCAGCCATGTCATACTCCAGCTCAGCCATATCATACGCCAGTTCAGCCATGTCATACTCCAGCTCAGTCATGTCATACTCCAGCTCAGCCATGTCATACTCCAGCTCAGCCATATCATACGCCAGTTCAGCCATGTCATACTCCAGCTCAGCCATGTCATACTCCAGCTCAGTCATGTCATACTCCAGTTCAGCCATGTCATACTCCAGTTCAGCCATGTCATACTCCAGCTCAGCCATGTCATACTCCAGCTCAGTCATGTCATACTCCAGCTCAGTCATGTCATACTCCAGTTCAGCCATGTCATACTCCAGCTCAGTCATGTCATACTCCAGTTCAGCCATGTCATACTCCAGCTCAGCCATGTCATACTCCAGCTCAGCCATATCATACTCCAGTTCAGCCATGTCATACGCCAGCTCAGCCATGTCATACACCAGTTCAGCCATGTCATACACCAGTTCAGCCATGTCATGCTCCAGCTCAGCCATGTCTTTCTCCAGTTCAGCCATGTCATACTCCAGCTCAGGGACGTCATATGTCAGTTCAGCCATGTCATACTCCAGCTCAGGGACGTCATATGTCAGTTCAGGCACGTCACAGAGTTCAGTTTTAACCCTGTATATAATAATTACATCATAACTGTAAGCACTATATAATAATTACATCATAACTAAGCACTTTGATAGTATTCGAATCCTGTCATTGTCGCATTGTTTTAGCTATTTTATTATATAAAAACAATGGCTATTTTTCATGGGCCACAATACGAGAACATGGCTCTGAAAGGTTGGGGGTGTACATTGTGCAAAAATTTCTTATTCCACTCAAAAGGGCAAAACTACACTAGGCTCTACATTTCAGTCAACTTTTGCATCTGAGATAAAAATTCAAAACCTGTGTGTAAGCTGGGGGTTGTGAAATGTGTTCACTGGGGAAAAACAGGCTTTCATTTTAATTAAGCTTACTAAATGATTGTATGAGAGTGTATCCATTTTGTTGACGTGATTTTTTTTTTATTTAGTTGATCTCAGTAATCTCAGCAGTTGAATAAATATTGAATCTGTCTCTCACCCTGTGTGTGTGACTTTGCAAGTGAGTTCTCGTGTGAGGTGTGTGTGTGTGTGTGTGTGCGTGTGTGTGTGTGTGTGTGTGTGTGTGTGTGTGTGCGCGTGTGTGTGCGTGTGTGTTGTGTCTGTGTTCTTCTTCCAGACCTGCATCTGCAGAGAGAATCAGAGCTGAAGGAAATTCATGAAAAAAAAAACTTGAAAGAGAGGAAAAGGGGAATAAGATCAAAAACAACAGGGAAGGGCATAAGAAGATATGCACAAACTGAATATTGCTGTGTGTTAAATGTAACACTGTCACTCAATTCTGTACACAGCTTGTTAAAGTATTCACTTCCTGTTACAATCCAGGGCAGAGAAGCTGAACTTGGTGCCCTTTTTCCTGAAGGGTTTGTTTCATACGGTGCCAGCATACCGTCTCTTTCTGCCCCCCGATGCCATCCTAGACTGTAACTCACCGTGGCATCTTTGAAGTCGCAGAGGTGTTTTCTCAGGCATCATTTTCACACTTCAGTGCAGGACAAAGCCATTCTTTTTCTCATAATAACAGGGTGAATATTTTTGTTGTTGACTTTGTGTGCCACTAATACTGGGTTTGTATTTCGGAGAATGCTGGCGTTCAAAGTCAAGAGCAAAGGTGTCAGCACTGGCATTGACTTAAAAGGAAAAAAAAGATTCAGTGAGATAAGAGCCGTACTACATACTGCCTTGAGGCTAATCTGAATATGGGTGAAATGGCAGACTGTTCTGAAGACCTTAATCTGAAGTATTAAGGCTTCATTGTGTTTTTATTTTCAGTAATGGTAATAGTTGTGGTGCAGTGCATGGGAGAACATAAGAATCTAACAGTCAGTATACAGTATGGCATGCTGCTTGTCACTTACTCATTTTTGCGCACGGACAGATCACTTCATTTCTGCATTGTGTCAATGATTAAGTTTGTTTTCTCGAAAAAGGAATTACATATTGCCAAACTTTGTGCCTGTGGAAATAAAAGGCAACACAAACATGATTTTTACAAATTCCAAGTCAATACAGAAAATGTCTCGAGACCAGACTCGAGTCCTACAGCCCTATTCTACAGGTGTATCACGTAGGCTTAGTTCATACTGTTACCTTCCGATCTGTATACTGATCATACACTATATGGTCAAAAGTATGTGGACACCTCACCAACACACCTATATGAAATTGTTGGACATTGGCCCATTCCAAAACCATGGGCATTAATAAGGAGTTGCTCCCCCTTTATGGTTTTAACAGCCTCCGCTCTTCTGGGAAGGCTTGCTACAAGATTCTTGAGTGTGTTTGTGGGAAATTGTTTCCATTCAGTCAAAAGAGTATTTGTGAGGACAGGCACTGATGTTGAACGAGAAGGTCGCAATCAACGTTTTACTTCATTCCAAAGGTGTTCAGTGGGGTTGAGGTCAGGGCTCTGTGCAGGCCACTGGACGTCCTCCACAACAAGCTCATCAAGGTCTTTATGGATCTTGCTTTGTGCAAAGTCATGCTGGAACATGCCTGTTGCAACAAAGTTGGAAGCATACAGCTGTCTAACATTTCTTTGTATGCTATAGCATTAATATTATCCTTCACTAGAACAAAGGGACCTAGCCCAAACCCTGAAATACAGCCCCAGACCATTATCCCTCCTCCACCTACTTTACTGCTGGAACTATGTATACTGGCAGGTAGCTTTCTCTTGGCATCCGCCAAACACAGAGTCATCCATCAGACTTCCGGATAGTGAAGCGTGATACATTACTCCAGAGAAGGTATTTCCATGGTGTGCTTTACACCACTCCAGTCAACGCTTGGCATTGCGCATAGTGATCTTAGGCCTGTGTGTAGCTGCTTGGCCAGGGAAACCCATTTCATGAGGCTCCCGATGCACAGTTCTTGTGCTGATATTGCTTCCAGGTGCAGTTTGGACTTCTGTAGTGAGTGATGCAGCAGAGGCTTCAGCACTTCCTGGCTCCACTTTTTGAGATTGCATGATCTACTGCCCTGTGGCATGCTTAGAGAGAATATTATAATGGATCGAAGCCTATCCCGGAAACACTGGGCATGAGGCAGTAATACACACTACACACACACACACATACACACACTTGCATTCACACCTAGAGGCAATTTAGCACAGCCCACCCCCCACATGCATGTTTTTGAACAGTGGGAGGAAACCAAGGATACCCGGAGGAAACCCACAGGAAGACCCGAGCTCAGGAACAGTTCCTGGTTTGACACAACCCATCATCAACCTTCCTTATTATTATTATTATTATTATTATTATTATTATTATTATTATTGTGACAGCTGATTCAGTTGACGTGACTACGTATGAACCTACTTCTGGCCATTTAACTTACAGATGACCTTGCATTTGACTCCACTCATCTCGATAACACTGATGTCTGTAACGAGCTCCATGTTGCAGTCCATCAGCATGGCTCTGGATTGTGGCCATGCTGCTCTCAGATTCTCTTGATAGAAAAGACTTGGACCTGCCCTGTCCTCTCGCCTTGCTGACGCCAGTTCGTTGGTGTGGTGTTGGCACAGGGTTTACCGCTATGCTGGCAGCCAAATTAGACACAAATAAGCATGTGGTGGACGGGAAGACTGAGCTCTACAGGGACTGCGATAGAGAAAAAATAGAACTTTAATTAAAGCGGCAATACCTTCCTCCCACACTCACATACCCACAAGCACGCGCAGTCATTTTTCCTCATTGTTTCAGTGTGTCTGCATGAAAGGTTTTTAATATACTTCTCTATTTGCCTGCCCACTTCAGTCCACACGGCCCAACTTGAGAAAGGAATCTGGTTACCTGCACATTAAAGAGGGAGACTGTAACGGGAACACACACCAGGGACACAGCTAAATGAATGCCAAGTGAGAGATGAACAAAATGAAGAAAAGAGAGACAGCGAGGAATATAAAATTAATCTCCTTGGGAATTGGGTGTTGTGCATTTTCTTTTTTTTTTTTTTTGGGGGGGGGGGGGGGGGGGGGGTTGTTGGTTTTTTTTTTTTTTAAACAAAATTTTTAAAAAAAAAAAAAGGAACAAAACAAAAAAAATTTAAAAAGCAGTTTTTTTTTTTTTAATTT
>CM074957.1:7268479-7288456 GCA_037577455.1 Pangasius macronema
AACCCTGATGAATCTTGGCAGTGTCCTGGAATATGGCCATGAGACGTCTTTCTACATGGTTATTAAAGAACTAAAAATCTGCACACTTCATCTTTTAAGATTAAAAGAACTGTTGCCAAACATATAACATGCTAGAAACATTATAATCACTGCCACGAAGACGCTTCAGCTGTTTTTTCTATGGACTACACAAACGCACATTGTACACACACACACACACACACNTAAAAGAACTGTTTCCAAACATATAACATGCTAGAAACATTATACTCACTCTAATAATCATCCATTCATAGACTCTTGCGTATTTGCATATTAAAATCTAAACAGCGACTTTTTTTTTGGCCGTGCAGTGCATTTATCATATTTATATTAAGTTTCTCCAGCTGTTTACGTTGAATCGTGCATCAGTGCTCTGTGTTTTACAAATTTATAACCGGGTCTCATTTAGAACCGGGTTCTGAGGGGGCATCTCTATTGGGCTGTGTTTGACTTCCTCTTTAATCACTGCTGCTCTCCTCTTCCTCCTCAGGTCCAAATGAAAGACTTCCGCTTTTCTTACAAGTTCAAGATGGCCTGCAAGGAGGATGTTCTCAAGCTCTGTCCTAACATCAAAAAGAAGTGAGTGTATAGCTAATGGTCATTTACTGATTAAACGGAATTGATTGCTAATGCAGTTGTCTCCTATCCTGATAAAGCAGAGTTTGTGTCATTTATTTCCTGGGTTAAACTTTTGCCAATGTTTAACCCAGATTGCAGGAAAAAAAAATCCATCATGGAGTAATTCTGTTTGTGTGCAGGGTGGATGTGGTCATCTGTTTGAGCACCATGGTCAGGAATGATACGTTGCAGGAGGTGAAAGACCAACGTGTTTCCATGAAGTGCCGGAGGCAGCTCAGAGTGGAGGAACTGGAGATGGTTGGTTAATTCTCACATCAGAATCCACATACTAGTCGTAAATATTTATACGGAAAGTGTGATGTGTTTATAGTACACTCACTGTTGGATTGTTGTGACTTGCTATGTTTTTGTCTGTAGTTACTGTAGTGTAACTGTGGTGCTGTACTCTGTTCCAGTCAGAGGATATCCGCCTGGACCCAGATCTGTACGAGAGCTGTAAGCAGGACATTAAGGATCACTGTCAGAACGTGGTGTTTGGCAATGCTCAGGTCTGTGTTTCTGAAATACCCGGGGTTATTTGCAGCAACATCTCATAGAATGTGTTGCTTGTATTTATTTAAAACTCAACACATCCATATTGTGGATGAGGAGATTGTGTTGAGCAGTCTGTGACTTAATCTGGAAAGTCGAAATTGATTTTGGTCATGTAATTTGCTAATTTTACAATATACTTATAATAGATTAAATTAGGGTTAGGGTGAGGATTCAATTAGTTGCTGTATAATGAGCTTGGTTTTGTGTGTGTGAAGGTGATCGAGTGTCTGAAGGACAAGAAGAATCATCTGCTCCCGCGCTGTCACCAGAAGATCTTTAAACTGCAGGAGACTGAGATGATCGACCCTGAGCTCGACTTTCAGCTCATGAGAGTGTGTAAGCAGATGATTAGGGTGAGTGATCATATAAAAAATAACTGTTTCTTTACCTAATTTGCAGCAAATCACCTGCTTACGACCACTTGGAGATGTAGTGTGCATGTTCAGTGTCGTAGTGAGGGGTGCATTGTAACTTTTTCTGGTGTTGTAGCGTTTCTGCTCGGAAGCCGATGCTAAGGGCATGCTCCAGTGCCTGAAACAAAATAAGAATAGTGAACTCATGGACCCCAAATGCAAACAGATGATCACCAAGAGACAGATCACCCAGAACACAGGTATAGTCTGACAGATATACTTGTACACTATCCACCGTCTTAATTCTTCATCATCCACGTCATAAACCTAGGTCATCTGCTCTAGCGGGACCATTAGATATACCAAGCAGTGTTCAGATGTGAATATGATTTTTGTTATTATTATTATTATATGAAGTTTCTTTTCTTTCACATGTCCAGACTACAGACTGAACCCAGTGTTGAGGAAGGCCTGTAAGGCTGACATTCCCAAGTTCTGCCAGAGCATTCTGGACAGATCGAAAGATGACATTGAGTTAGAGGGCGAGGTCATCTCCTGCCTCAAACTCAAATATGCTGACCAGGTCTGTTCTCGTGCACTTTATTCTGCTGTATTACTTTGCGGTTCAGCACAGTGTAGCTGATTTTGACCGGGTCTGTTGTCGTAACCGTTGCTGAACTTGTGTGTGCAGCGTCTCTCCTCAGACTGTGAGGACCAGATTAGAGTAATTCTGCAGGAGTCTGCCTTAGACTACAGACTGGACCCTCAGTTACAGAGGAAGTGCGTTGATGAGGTCAGTTACTCCGCCAGCTTCCTCCACATGTCACCATAATTGTACGTAGTTCTGTTTGGTATAATGTTGCGTATTTGTGTCTCAGATCCCGCGGCTGTGTGCGGAGGAGGTAGCGGCCCAGGAACAGACAGGTCAGGTGGAGGAATGTCTCAAAGTGAATCTGCTCAAGCTCAAAAGTGAGGGCTGCAAAAAGGTGCATCATCATGTGTCCTATCATAAAATTTTATCTACAATTCTCCCCAACCGTGTAGTCCAGGTTTAATTCATGCATATCATTTACTTGTAGGAAGTGCTAAACATCCTCAAGGAGAGTAAGGCAGACATTTTTGTGGATCCAGTGTTGCACACAGCATGTGCGCTTGACCTTAAGCATCAGTGCGCTGCCATCCCACCTGGCAGAGGAAGACGTGAGTACTTAACACCAGAGTCAGCATACTTCTGAAGAGGATTCAGAGGATATTAACTTTGCTGTGTATGCTCCTCAGAGATGTCGTGTCTGATGGAGGCTCTTCAGGATAAGAGAGTGAGACTCCAGCCTGAGTGCAAGAAGAGACTGCAAGACCGCATAGACATGTGGAGCTACGCTGCCAAGGTAACTCTTTCTCACACACACACACACACACACACACACACACACACACACACACACACACACTTATAGGTAGCCGTACATGATGTCCAGCCCTATTGAACGTTGAGATGAAGTCCAAATTTATTGGCATATTTAAAGAGAATGAACATAATACTTCTGTAAATATATTTAACACACATTAGTTCAGGTGGAGAAACATCTTACCTTTTGTCATGCACATCATCACGTGGCATGTTTGCCAAAAAGGGATGAACTGCATACAAGCCAAAAAGAAAAGTAGAATGGTTTTATGGCTGTTGTTCCAGGGGCTTTTGAGAACATTGACGCCATTATGAATTCCTCTAAGTACCAGGCTATTCTAGCCAGGAGGTTCAGACTTGGCTGTAGATCAAGCTTTTAACATGATGATAAAAATCTCTGGGTTGACTTGGAAATGCGCAGAGTTAAGAATATAGAGGAGCTTTGCATGAAGGAGTGGACCAAGATCTATCTATAAGTCTCTCTGACCATGTTGGAGATACAGAGAGAGGTTCAGTGCTGGGAGATTGTCACCAGATGCGAATTGTGGAGGGTGCCGACAATTCTGAAACTAGTCTTCTGCGGAAACATTGTACTACTTTGTTACGTTATTTAAATATTGTTTTAAAATAAGACTCTACATCATCCCCACATGTTTGTGCTCGAAATGTAACTTATTGTACATGTTATTGTATGTTTTTTTTCTCTATGGTTTTAATGGAGGACAGTAATTTTGTTGTTGACTCTTAATAACAATAGACACTGTCATCTCCTCAGAAAATAAGCTCAATTTTTCAGATTTACCACACACAAAAGACCGATATTAAAGTTTTAAGACAGTTGGCATTGTGGAAATTTAGTATTGTTGCCATTGTTGTTATTAAGTTAATATTTTATCAGCCATTGCTGTATATGCAGTTTCCTTCCATGTTGACATTTCTGCTTCCTGCCTCCAGGTGGCACCAGCAGAAGGCTTCTCAGACTTGGCTGGTCAAGTCTTCTCTTCTCCTGCTAAGAACTATATCCTGAGCATGCTAGCAATGTGTGTGGTGCTCCTGTTCTTCATGGGGCTGCTGTGCGGCCGCATCACCAAGCGCGTCACGCAGGAGCTGAAGGACAGGTAAAGAGGGTTGCCAGGGGCAGGAGGAGGGGGAGACCCAATGTCCTCCCTTCCTCCTTCCCCATTCCACAAAAGGGGGGTGGAGAAGCTAGCAGTGCTCCTCTCTGTCACTCACTCACCCCGGGCCCTGGCTATGGCATGGTGAAGAGGACGAGCAAGACTTAAACTGTGCAGATTTTCTTGCTACTGGCAGCGGCCATGTTGGGACCTGATTTTACCCTCTTCGCACTGTCCATGTTTTCTGACTGCGGTACTCCTGCATCGTCATCTGCTTCTCTGTGACCGGACCTGCCTGCTGTGGACCTTTGGGCCATTGTGTGTGTGTGTGTGTGTGTGTGTGTGTGTGTGTGTGTGTGTGTGTGTGTGCACGCGCATCTTTATGACCTTGTTTGTCCCCTTTGAGCTTTCTCCATGTTCGTGGAGCGCCTGTTGCATTTCTCTTCTTCGTTCGCAATTCATGTATTTATTGTTGATGCTTTTGTTGTGTTGGATGTTGTGGTAGGAGTTTTGTACGTATGCTTGGGCTTTATTGTGCTCATGCGCTCTCCTGTGGTCTACTGAGGCAATGAGGCGGAGGCAGCAGGTTCTCATTTCTAAATTACAGAAATAATTTTGTGTGGTTGTGGGTAGTTGCCATACTCTTCATTTACACATGGTGACTAGTATATTTGTGGTATTAGGTTTATGTGTGTGCTAGGGTTGCGCAGGTCTGATAACATATTCCTTTTATTATTTTAACTGCCGTTGTAATTTCATTAGCATCGACATGGGTTGTTCCTTTTAACAAGGTCACGGCTGTGATTTGTCCGCTAACTGGCAGAACATCTAATGCGAGAATAACACCATCGTTTGCTCTGTAGTATTATTTATGAATAACATGCTTGACGTTGATGTAGTAGGCATACTACTAAATAGGGCCTTTTGTGATTAACTAATTGCAGGGGTTGAAAAACATGATTGGAATGAATAATTATGCTGAAGTGTGTGTGTGTGTGTGTGTGTGTGTGTGTGTGTGTGTGTGTGTGAGATTTCCTGTGAGGGTGAATGAAAAGTTCAAGATTAAATATCCTGTCTATGGGTTTATTTTCATCAAGAGAGTTTAAGTTTTTTTTTTTTTGGACTTTCTACAGTGAGGTATTTGTGTCTGCGATTTCAGGTTGGGGTTGTGGATGAATAAAGGCTTCCGATCTAATGTTTGTCAGACTCACTGTACTCCCAGATACTAACAGACCTTCGAACAGAGAAGGAAGAGCTATTCGCATCTGAGCCAGAAGAACTCAGGATCTAGGGGCCATAAATGGAACTTTTTAGACGTGGGTAGGATGCTTATAAACGTTCATATAATGCTGAATATTATGTGGACAAGAGCTAGATGACCTTAGATCAGCATTCTTGTTCTGACTGAGATGCTTGATAAATATTCCATAGTGGTCTCAGACTGGATGTCGAGGCACTCATGGAGCTCAGGCAGGCAAAAATGTGGTTCCTATGTGGCAACTTGTCTGGGTCTTTCCACTGCACTGCAGAGACAGACACCAGTGTAATACAGAGTAATCTTTACACAAGTTAGGTCACTTCCTGTGCTCAGATTTCTTCTCAGTTTAGCTTGTTAGACGTTTAACACCTGTAGAGGTGGTGACTGGAAGTCTTACAGTGCCATACTGCTAATAGCATTCGTTCATACTCGGCCAACCAAGCGTCCTTGCAAGGCACATTTTGTGTGCTTGCTTAGCTGTGTATTAATGAATTTGTCAGTTTTGATGGCCTTAATTTATTGAAGGTTTTGAGTTTTGGATATTTTTTGGATGCCTCAATGGGGCCAATCTTGTACTCTGCCATCCAGGGTAAGGTGTTTTTTTTTTTCTTTTTTTGTTGTTTTTTTTTTTTTAAATACTTGCTGTTTAATTCAGCCAGTCGATGTTCTATGTCTTGAACTGTCACCACCTGTACAGCTCTGAAATCCTGTTCTGAAAATCACGCCCTTTACTCCATTTTCTCTTGCATGCACTCCCATAATCACCTGCCGTCCTTCTCAAGTTACTGAGCCTGTTGTTTCATGTGCAAGTATCTTAGCAAATCAAACCTTTGACAGCTTGTTGGTAAGAGAATCTGCAGCAGTGTCAAAAGCTCTAAACAATGGTATAGTTTTTTTTTTCCCCAAATAACTATAACTCTTAACACCCCTAATATCCTTTGAGGAGAACACAGTTTAACGGCTGTCTATTCGCCCCTGTCTATTTTTCAGTGTCATACTTAAACATTTTTGCATAAAGCATAGCAAGTCGTGTTGCAGTGCTATGTGGAGGAAGAAAATATTGTCCATATACTGTATATAGCTGTGGTTTTACAGAGAGGTCTCTGCTTCAGTTTTGCTCTTTTTTCTTGTAGAAAACGTGACAGTCCTGTACAGATACTGGATTGTACTCACAAGAAGCAGATGGACACACCCTTCACCCACCTTTACTTCTAATGAGAATGTTGGTGTGGAAAATTGCCATGGCCTTTAGTAACCTTTTGTTGAAAATTATGCTTATTTAATCAATTCTCCACCATTCTAGAAATGTACTCCAAAAAAAAAAAAAAAAAAATCAAGTTCAGCCTAATTTGTCCAACCACAATTGTAAGGTCTGGCCCACAGAAAATGTTCAGCTTTCCACGTCACATCTCTTCAGTATCCACTCGTGTTAGCTTGAGCTCANAACCCAGCAGTGTCTCTGCTTAGATAAAGCGTGTGGTCACTGCTCTCAGCCAGCCCAGAAACCAGGGCCATATTTCGTGGACCATTCCTTAAATATTTTGCCAATGATGAAGCAAGTGAATGTAGCACTGGAAAGATTTCTTCATATTTGCTTGATTTCCTCCTCCTTTCAGACAGGAAATAATGTGAAGTCATACTGTAAGTGCTCACTGTCTGCTGTGTGTGACCTTTCTACAAGTAAACACAGTAATTCTTTTTTTAAAAAAAAAATGCTAAATGGTAATGATGCATTTTGTTTTTGTATGCTGTTTTTTTTTCCATTGTACAAATTGATTTAAAAGTATTTCCCCTCAGATCTGATTAGGCCGTGTATTATACATATATCAAAATGGCTTTTTTTGTCTTTATCTGTTGTTTTTGTTATGTACAAAGTGATTTGGAAAATTGTTAATAAAATCAATTTGCTGGTTTGTATTTTGGACTGTTCATAAAATGTCTCTATAAATCTCCATGCTTGAGCTGCACAGCTTGTAACAGAAAGCTATACATCACCCTCGTTTTATTATCTCGCATCTGGAGGATAAAAATGACAATCATTTGTTGCTTTAACTTAAGGCTTTATTTTTCCTGAACATATAACACTAGGCTTATCCTGTTGCCTTTTTGTAGATAGTGCGTGTGAGACGGCAGGAGTGTGTGAAAGGCAACTTCTGTGTTTGAGTACTTTTTATAGCTCCACACAGGTAAAGGATGTGCATTGAGCAGAGGTCTGTGAGGTCCTGACTTGGCATTCTGTCATTAGGGTGAAGAATTCTTTGTGGGAATGCTTTTCAGTCACTGGAGACGGTCCTTCTCCAGCTGGGGTGTGCCTATGATTATGATTTGTGGTAGCCCGGAATCATGAGAAGGATTTTTGCTTTGGCACCAGATACAGTTTCAGCCATGTTGGTAAAGACATTAAAATCGTGAAAGATGCCATTGTGCTTCAGTGTGAATGTTTAAACAGAAATATCAGTCATTGTTTTAACATAACCTTTAAAATAAGATATAATAAAATGTTTACATTAGATAAAATAAACACTAGATTATGAAATAGAACTAGATTGTCAAATTAAATACATAAAAGGCTGTAAAAACAAAATTAAGAGTGATGCTTATTCGCTTTGTAATAAAGATTTTTGATTTGCCTAGCTGGAAATCTGTCCTACTTCATTTTAGTTCCTGTGGTGTTTGTAAGGTAACTGTAACACTTGTCTCGGGCAGCAAGATCAATTTATTCTCCAGTCTTTTTCCTCCACACTGCGTTTTAGAAGCTGTATGGGGATACGAAGAGTGTAACCTTTGTAACGTATCGTCCCAGTAGTGCCCTCCTCTCTAGCTCGCTCATCTCCACCTCAGCCTCCAGCGTGGCAGGGCCTTGCACCGGCTCCACCAGCAGCAGCTCCCCACTCTGTCTGCTCGAGCGCTGAAGGGTGAAATGCCCTGCCCCCCGGTTTCCCAGCAGTCCAAAGCGCAGGGTGTCTCCCAGAATACGGGCTGCTGAAACCCGGAACAGAACGCGGGGAGTGCTCATGTTCGACACCACTGACATGAAGTGAAAGTTGACTGAGACGGGAGCCTGGAGACAAGCTTTGTTGCCCTGGACACAGGGATTGCGCTCACATTGCCTGTAATATAGACGTTGCAAGTCCAAAGTTTAGAGATAGAAAGTTGGATCTTCAGCTTTTTACTTCACGCTGAGTTTCATGTCTGGTCTATCAATCTGATGTACCCAATACCGGTCTTCAAACTGTGCTGTAATATTCCTAGTGGAAATGTGGATGAAAGCTATTGAATTAATGGAAACGAAAGTTGCATACTTACAGAGGTGAGGTCTTGATGTAGGAAGCATTGCGGAAGCGAGGGCATTCGACTACCATGCATCTGTGACCTCCGAAAGTGTTCACACACACCTGCTCTTTGGTACAGTTGTGAGCTCCTCTCTCACACTCATCAATATCTGCAGTGAAAACCATGCACAGCTTAGCAAGTTGTTTCTCATGAAAGTTTCATTTAACTGGCCAATAAATCATCAGTAAGTTGTGATTGAGTAATTGAGGCATCATATGGCAAATATGTTTGCCTTCAGTTCTTTCTGTCCTTGTTGCCTTTCCTCTTGTATTTAGAGAAGAGAGCGGTAAGATGCAAGGGAGTAAAGCAAAAAAACAAAAAACAAAAACCACTTGTAGTTTCGACAGGGAGCAGAGGTTTGGGCTCAGTTGGTCAGACAGCGCCTCAATATATTCACAACAACTGCAGTTTGCCTTAGAGGCAGCAGAGGGCTCTAAACGTACCATTAAATAAAGATCTAAAGAAAATTAAACTGATCTGAATTAAACTCTGTAGCCTTTTAACTAAACAGTTTAACCTCTAAGGTGCTTTTCCCACAGGCAGTCTGTATCACTGGGTAGACTTTAAGAAATAAACATTTTTGAAGTAGGATACCGACCTTGGCAGCTCCTGTTGTCTTTGCTGACGCTGTAGCCAGTGGGACATTGGCAGTAGTAGCTCCCAGCTGTGTTCACACACGTGTGCAAACATAGACGGCCAGGTTGGGTCTTACGGAAGAGCTCGCATTCATCAATGTCTTTAAAAAAAAAACGTTTAAGTATAGGTTCCACGCAACCAAATGTATATACAGTAACTGAATGGAATTATAAGTCAGGACACCATTTTGTAATATATTCTAATAATCAGCTAAATGTATTAATGTCAGCATCTCCCCCTGGCATTCACTGATTGTGAATAATGTTATGCCTTTCATAGCCCTAGCAATGTGATAATATGGTCAGGAAGATGTTAAGCCCACATCAGTTCTCTTACACTGTCACGTCAAAGCCCAGTATTTACCCGGTTGGAGATGTTACCTGTGCACAAGCTTCTGTCCTGGCTGGAGATGCTATAGCCTTGCTCACACGTGCAGTGCACGGAACCTTGCAACTCGATACAGCGGGCGGGATGTACGTAAGCTGAGACTGAAGGTTGAGAAGGCGATGAGGTAGACGTGGGCATGGAGGAAGTAGGGTTATTGTGTGTTCCAGCATCTACCACTGAAGATAAAACAGGATAGATAATTGTTCAAAATATTGTTTTCAACCAAACCAGTATCTACTGTGTCTGTAGAGTATGTGCTATTACCACAGAAAATAGTTTCAACATGTTGACTCAAAACACAATTATAATGGAAGCCCTTGGCCAGTTGTTAAACTTGCATGAAGCCTTTGAAGATTTTCTAGTATCCGAGCATAATCAATTAAGTTGCTTAAGCGTAACCACAAATTCTTCTCCCCGAGAAGGTAGCTCCACCACAAATACCTTTCAGTGAAGAATTCATAAGAACAACGCTTCTCATAAATTATTGTCTGCTTCTACAACTGCCACAGACTATTATAAGCACACCAACAGGCCTTTATTCTTTTCTCAGTACAGAAAAAACACTGAATTTTTTTGTTCTACAGATGTGGTAACTAGAGACGGGGTTTTAAAATTCTGGATTATCATTTAATAAGTACTCTTGCAGGTTGGCTCTTCTCCACTCCAGCTGAGGGAATCCAGACACTCCCTAGTCTCTGGCCCCGACAGCTGGAAACCAGGGTTGCAGAGGAAGTGAACCTCATGGCCCACTCTGAACACTTGGCCCAGCATCCTGCCATTGGCTGGTGGCTTTGGAGGCAGGCATATTGCTGTTGGGTAAAAGACAACATAAAGAAAGTTTATGCTCAGACATTATAAGGGTAAAATAACAAGTTTATGCACACGATACTTAGATCAAATTGCGTTTTCAGAGACAGGTCTGACTCCATGGTAAACTCTTTGTTCCAGCTAATGCCCTATAGTGTTCTTTGGTTTGTCCCTCTAGCAAAACCCTTGAAAGTTCTTAAAACGTAAAACCCTTACCAGTGTATAAACCCTGTTACAGTGTTTCCCTTTCAGAAAAGGCTCCAAGTAAAACCCCTTGAGAAACCAAGGAACTCTTGAAGCGCCCTTTATGTTTAAGTGTATATGGAGGTAAGAAGAACCTCAGGACCTGTCAGTGCATCCAGACTTACATTCCTTGTTCTCATTTTTATGTACTGAGTTAATTGTGACTAAGGGTTCCACCTAGCACCCCAAATGGTTCTTTCATGGTCCCATCTTGGTCCCTCTGAAGGAAATCTTAAAGATCTCTGTGTACCTCTACAATAGTGTTTTTTTTTTTTTCAGAAAAGATTCAGACTAGCAAAAGCTGGAACTGTTTACCATCTAAAGAATTCCTGAGGAACCCTTTTCCCTAAGTTTAGTTTAGTTTTGTGAAATATTGTGTAACTGTATACAGTAACGTCTGTGCTGCTGTACTCACGTGTGCTGTGCTTGCCTGTGCTGATGTTGCCGCTGTGTTTGATTGTGTTGTTGTGTAGTATGTTGAGTTTCTTGCGCAGGCTGCGTACACTCTGTAAGAAGGAGGTCTCGTGCGCTGAGAGCAGCTTATGGACATGTCGCAGAGTGCTCTGGACCTCCTGCCTGCTCACACACTCCTGTGCAGTTCCAGTTATGGAGTTAATGGTGTTTATTTAACAGAGTCCTAGTGGCAATGTTGGTTTAGGTGCTCATTTGACTGCAGTACACTGACCAAATGCATATTTATGACACAAACAAAAAGAGCTATGGAGTGATTCAGATCCTTCACATGTGCGATACTATCTTTAGCAATGCTTCTACTCTAATGTGTGCAAGAATTTTCTGAAATAATATTTCTTTTTATCTAAGATGTAAAAATAAAAAAATCCATAAAAACTTCCAAAACTCCCCAGCACTTGTCTCTGGCTGCTTCACAAGCAGTTTTTCCTGCCCATATCCGGGACAAATCCGAAATCTGCATAATGTATGCATGCCGGGTTTTTTTTTTTTTTTCAGCAAAAGGTTGTAAGTACCATATTTTGTGTATCTTGTTGGGTGTTTTTTTTTTTTTTTAATTTGTTAGGGCTCCTTGGTGTGTTTTTTCACTGTAAATTCAAACACGGGGCCAAAGAAAATCCCAAATGGGGGATACTACAGTAGTTCTTTTTAGTTTGTTTTTCACAAGTGTAAGAGACACATGGAAGGTTCATCATTCTGATCATCATACAGAATGATAAAAAACACACAAAGCATATATATCTAGCATAAAAATATATATCTACAGAAAATCATACATGGCTTTCAAACTTGCACTAGGGTATATTATTTCACATGTATGTCACATCTTCCACACATTTTAAGGATTTTTGTTGTTGCTGTGTTAGAATAATCACACGAAATGACATAATGTGTAAATACAGGGAGAAGATAGTACATGAAAAAGATTACAAGTCTGAAAACCACATGTCTGCATGTGAATGTTAACCCAGTGCAATAAAATCTGTTCATACAGGTTTCTGAATAAAGGACATTTCTGCATGTGTTATTTACAGGTTTTGGACATACCTGGCCCTGAGATCCGAGCATCTGGCATGTGATGAAAATAATCACAAATATTCCACCGTTATACATCCTAGCAGAAAAACTGTTCCCAGGACAGTGTGTGTGTCTATATGTCAGCTGAAGCACCTCTCCTTCTCCTTCTCCTTCTCCTACTCTCTCTCAATCTCTCTCTCTCTCTCTCTCTCTCTCTCTCTCTCTCTCACTCACTCACTCACTCACTCACTCACTCTCTCTCTCTCTCTCTCTCTCTCTGTGTGTGTGTGTGTGTGTGTGTGTGTAGAGGATGATTAGCACAGCTCTAGTCTTTAAGCCCCTCAAAGCGTTATATTTAGCCCACCTTCAGAGGGGGGAGAGCCCACCTCAGTGAGACAGCTGTGCACATCTGGAAAGCGTTCAGACTGCATCCAAACCCGCATACCTCCCTACTAAACGCCGTGTACAAATAGAAATGGCTCATTATTTTTTGACATGCTATTTAGTAGGGAAGCAAGCGGTTTTGGACACAGTCTGAGTGCTTTAATCTGGCAAACCAAACACAGGAACGACGTGAATTAACCTGTCAGAATGACACACCACCTCTATCATTAGCGCTGATATAGTTCACATCCTATCTTTAATCTGAGGGCGGATTTTATTAGGTAACTAGGAAATATAAACAGGAATATGAATAATTAATTATTATAAATAATAATATAAATATATATTAATTATGATTGATGCTACAGAATAAAGAGGAAAGAGTACAGATGCTAATACATGACTTATAATAAAGATTATTTATAACCTTTTATAAGTTCAAGTAACACATACAGTATGTGGAGTTCTATGTCACGTGACACATGTGAAGCGCGCGCGCGCGCGTGTGTGTGTGTGTGTGTGTGTGTGTGTGTGTCAGGGAGTGTGTTCAGTGTCCGTAAGGTGGTGCTAATGGGATTCATTTCTCTGCTGTTCTCTTTCCCACCACTGTATTTTTATTTACATGACAGTCACATTAATGGCATTTGGCACACATCCTCATCCAGAGCGACTTACATCTATCTCAGTATACAGTATAAGGGTTGACGTCATAACAGGGGTTTTAAAGTGACGTCAGTGTGGCTCTGAGGCCCTCTAGTGGCTGGCAGCAGTACAATTTCTAACCCCGCCCATTCCAATGTGAGTCAATTGAACACAAGCTACACTTAGGGTTTTAATAACATCGCCACAAATGAAAAGGAGTAGTGTTCTGTCATATTTACAACCCCTGCTGAAAACCATTCCAAACCATAAGCTAACCATTAAAACCATTACCATTAGTTTTATTGGTCCTTAGTGGTATCAAGTAGACGTAATATGTCACCCACAGAAGGCAACAAATTACCAGTAGAGACTCACAGGGACTATTACAGTTTCCATTAAAACCAGTAGGTGTGTTGACCTTTATTTGGTGATAATTAAAAGGGCGTGGTTGATGAGGTGATTGACAGTTTTGGACATGACAGTCGAGCCTCATGAACATGCATGCACTTTCCATCTCGGTCCTGAAGCTCTGGACAGTTCTGTAGCAAAGCCATTTCGTCTCTACAGCGCAAACACAGGCTCCAGGGTCTCCACTGCGTATGCTCTGGCTTCAAAGTCTCTACAGCGCAGACACTGGCTCCAGGGTCTCTACAGTGCAGACACTGGCTCCAAGGACTCTACAGCGCAGACACTGGCTCCAGGGTCTCTACTGCGTATGCTCTGGCTTCAAAGTCTCTACAGCGCAGACACTGGCTCCAGGGTCTCTACTGCACATGCTTTGGCTCCAAGGACTCTACAGCGCAGACACTGGCTCCAGGGTCTCTACTGTGCATGCTCTGGGCATTTTTAACATGAACTACAAACTCAGTCAAGATGGCAGCTTTCAGTTTAACCAAATTTAGGCTTCAAAAGCAAACAATAGGAGAAAATGACAATATGTCATATATAAAGTCACTGGGTTAGACCCAGTGACTTTATTGAGCAGAGTTGAAAGTGTTGGTGTGTTACCAGAGAAATGAGACTCAACTCGAGGAATATCCAGCTGAATTAAAGCTTTCCAAAGCTATTAGAGGAAGTCATTCAACTAGATTTTTAAAAATAGACATCCTATAGCCTATATACACACATAACCCTTATGACTTTCCTGCCGTCCAAAAATGGTCCTCTCAGATGGTGCGTATTGAGGAAATCTGCACACTGTCCATTTGGTTGGTTCTGTTAGTGTGGGAGGCTTACTTCAGCAAAGTTTTTTTGTCAATAAAAAAGTAATTACACAAAATAGTTAAGTAATGAGTAGTATGACTTACATAATTAACTGTAAAGATAATACCCAGTATGATATCCTGCATGCTCCGGCATGCATTTTCTTCTACACTGTCTTTTTCACTTACAAGAATAAAATGTGTGTGCTTTTTTTAGATACTAGCATGGCAGGTGATCTATAGTCCTGCAAGTAAAGAGCACAAATGAAACTTTCTGGGGAGAATGCCCACAGAGCAAGAGAAAGTAATACTTTAAAGTTTCAACAATTTAGCTTTTATTTCCCAGCACGAAGCAAGTGGTGAGATAACGAGCTCCATCCCACTGTCGTGAATTCCCCCTCTCAGCACACAGCACGGCTGCAAAGAGTGACGAGAACTGTTCTCATGTTTTGTTTCTCATGTTGTGCTTTTGTCTGGCCATGTTCAGTTGTTTTGATTCTAGTCTCGTCTCCTCCATTGTCCTGTCATTGACATGTTTTCCTGATTGTTTCCAGGTGTTCTGTGCTTAGCTCTTGATTAGTTTGTCTATTTATACCCTAATCATTACTGAGCTTTAGTTTCCATTATTCCAAGTTCTTTCTTTTCAAATTCCAAGTACTTCCTGGTTTTGACCTGTTCCTGATTATTTGATTTATGATTATGGATGACTCTTGAATTATGTTGGCTGCCTGTTCCCTGACCTCTGCCTGGAATATGGATAATAATTCATGGACTTGCTCTGAATGAAAGGCATGCTGATTTTATTCATTTTTGTCCTGCCTCCAATACACACGTTACATCCAGCAGTCTTACACCCACTGCTCTTTCTTCCTGTTGTCTCTTTTCTGCTTTGGCAGAATTAATATTGTGCAATCTGAAATGAGATGGAATAATAAGGTGCTCCTGTTAAAATAATCCAGCTTGTTTTTTACATTTTTATTCTGTCTGGCATGACTATAACCACCACAGTTATGACTTATGTTTCCATATCTGGGGGTTACAGGGTTTGTGAGAAATGTTCTCTCTCATTATAAACTCTCTCTCCCATTCTCCCCCCTTTCTTTCTGTCGTCCTGTGTTTCTCTCAGTCTCTCTGTCTTTGAGTCGTGAGTCATTCACATGAATTATTTGTCTTTTCCGTTGACTTTATGCCACTCTTATATTATTCGCCTATTCGTAGAGTAATAATGCACACACACAGTCATTTATCAACACTGAACAATGAAATAAAATTTATCATATAGATAAAAAATGCAAGAAGTATGACATTGCAGGAATAATAAGTACAGTATATGCTGTAAAACCTATTACTTAAACACATGATGAACAATAAACTATAGCAAAAGCACTATGATGCATGATGCGTGATGCATCGTGTTGCAAAAATGTGACGATTTGCATCATGGAAATGTGAGACATGAGCATTCTGTTATTTATACGTGCAGAATTAAAATATGTAGAAAGCCATATGGTCATGTGATTGCATTCTTTTGTGGAGAACCTGCAGGTTCCTGTCTCAGTAATGAGAGACTTAGATAGACAGATAGACCGATAGCTCTGGATTACAGCAACCAACACACATTATATGCTATCCGCTTACAGAGCTCATTATGTTTCAGTCGATCATTGTCCCCTCGTCATACACTTTGTTTATTCCATCAAAATTTTTGGTAGAATTTAGAAATTTATTTATTTATTTAGATATAATGAACCTGTAGCACATTTTGTTTACAATATTTAACTTCTGTTCAGAGCAATTTTTTTTATTTATTTAGTTTAATACAGACAAAAATGCACGTTGTTTTGCATTGTTTGGTATGCAGAAATAAAAAAGGAGTCTTTTCAGTTACAATTTTTCATCATTCAAATTTTGTTCTGAGAATCAAATTGAACTGAATCATGACTGAGTGTATCGTTACACCCCATAAAAAGCATCAGGCAGGAGAATTAGGCAAGACTCCATTCTATTAGGCTTATCAATCCATGGATTTAACATTAACTGTGAACAGTTTTCCATTGGTATATCTCATAAAGATTGATTTTTGTCTTTTATTATTCCTTGCACATATTTATCACACTTAAATAATGGGTATAGGATCTTTAGCTTGTATGTTATAACTGCATATTCCATCAACATTTTGTCTTTCCTTAGTAGTTTCTCTAATGGTTGATTTCTATAAGGATTGTCCATATATTGATATTTATCAGACTGTGCTTTTACTGTAAGCTTACAACTGTAGATAAGTTTATACAGCACTCCTTTCCTTTCTGTTAATATGAGACCAGGGCAGAGCGAAACCAAATATTTGTAAATTCCCTGATATGAGGACATAGCGTGTCATTAGATTGATCTGCCTGTGTGTTATCTACACTATCATCTGTAGTCGAAGGCACTGAGACGTGTATTCTCAAACTTCAGGATCACTTCACTAGTCCTTTAAAAGCTATATTTAGGAAGCTCCTAAATATTTGGGTCTATGCTTTATCGAGTCATCATTTATCTTTATATACAAAGCATAGGAGAATTGTAATGTTGTGGGCCCATGTGAGGTACAGAGGTTACATTGCCTGTGTTTTTTCTCTGGGTTATGAATGGAGAACAGAGATAACAAAGGCAAACTTGTGAATGATACTGACAATAAGAGACAGATCTTGAATGCGAATTTGGTAAGTTATAATAATTCCATTGCCACTCTGAAGGAAAAACGCTTAAATTATTAAATGTGTTTTCTACAGACTTTTTATTGCCATTGGCGTGTCTCGGTAAAAACACCACAAAATGAGCACTCCATATCAAGCACGTTCTTCTTCCTCTTTCTGTTCACCAAGGCGGAGCAGAAAACATTCATTTTCAGTATTGCTTTATCCTTGTCCCAGGAAGACTGAGTACAAGGCAGGAGAATTCACGCTGGGTGGGACCATGAACACACACTTTCATACACTCATTCACATCTATGGACTATTTAGCATAACCAATCCACCTACGTGCATGTTTTTGACCAGTGGGAAGAAACCGAGAACCCAGAGGGGACCGATGTGAACATGAGGACAACATGTGAAACCCCGCACAGACATTAATCTGAGTTCAGGATCGAACGCAGGACCCTAGAACTGTGAGGAGCACCACTGAGCGAATGCAAAAAAACAGCTGAAAAACAACCCAAGGATCAGCTACTCCAAAGCAGATCAGTGTGTGAATCGACATCAACTTAGCAATGTGATCTCTGAAAGTAATATTATTTTTAAAATAGCTTTTAACCTATTACACCCCAAAACATGATCTCCTCTCCTCCAACTCTGGTCTTTTAACTGTCCCTCAGACTTTGCATACTATGGGTGATAGGGCCTTGTCTTCTTATGCTCCGAAACTGTGGAACTCCCTTCCATCTGATCTTACAGAAGCCAAATCTCTTAGTACATTTAAATCTTCTCTTAAAACCTATTTTTTAGGATTGCTTTTATTTGATTGCTTTGTTTTGTTTTGTTATTAAATTATTGTTATTACTATTATTGTTATTATTGCATATGTTTATATACTTTTATGTAAAGCACCTTGAGAGGCCTTTTTAAAGGTGTTATATAAAATAAATTTTATTATTATTATTATTATTATTATTATTATTATTATTAAGTTTTTTATGGTTTTAAATGTACTGCATCACTCACATCCCTGTCTCTCTCATATTTATTGCACATGTTTATGTGCATGTAATTAAGTCTCCTGTGGCCTGCAATGTGTGATGTGTGTGTGTGTGTGTGTGTGTGTGTGTGTGTGTGTGTGTGTCTGCTGTCCAGATGGCTCCTTCATTAAAACCTTTCTCCACCACTCCTTTGATAATAACACCTGATGCCATTTTGCCATTAATAGCACATTGCCCATTTAGAGGGTTTATGTTGCTTAATCCAACCCCTAGTAGTTTTTAATACTGGGGAATCAGAGGGAATGAGTTAGCCTTTGTATCCGGAAGGTCAAGCAGTGTTTTAATAGCTGCTGTTCTGGCAAAGAATTTTACTCTGATAGAATTATAGGTGTTAACATGTCAAAAGGAGGATTGGGACCGTTGCCAGTAAGGATGTCATTTGGTAAGAGTCAGTGATGTGATAGGAAAAGTCTTATCACACTCTTCATGCTTTGTGTAGAGAAAAGGGAGGAACTGTAGCATACAGTATTAAGAGACAGCTGAAGGTGATAAAGAAGCAGATCATAGATTTGCTGACCAGCCTCATTATGGAGCAGAGACAAACACCTCTGGTACTGTACTGGACACAGCTGGCATTCACATAAATTCTTTTGCACTGTTTTTGTAAACATAACCATTTATTGCCACAGGATTTTTGCCCAAGGCCTTCATTTTAACCGCCTAGACTCACTGCATTAACTGGGATTATCCCAACATTCTTTGACCACAGTAGTAGCAGTTGTAAAGTTAATTTGTAGGTTAGATCCCAGCCTTTAGGATGTCTCTCTGTCCTGCTAAGGTAACTTCTATGGGTTCTATTTGTTAAAATGTTCCAAGTAGTACCCCTTTGGAAAGCATAGAACTCTTAAGTATTCAAAGAAGCCGTTCAAATAGTGTACTATTAGAAAATCTGGACTGTTTATAAGGTCAGCACACAGGCTGCACTGAATAGTGCTAGAGGTAGAAAAACTCTAAAAATGTAGAATATTTTGTAATAAACCTAATAAGCATAATATTAATCTGTAATCTAGGCAAATTGTTATTTGAGGCAAGCTGTAATTTGATCTGCTTCAGCTATAGGTGATCTGAGGAGACACAGACATGGGAAAAGTCTTGTCTTTGTGTTTTCAAAGTTTCAAACTAGGTATACTTTTAATCCAATAGAATTCAGTAATAATTTATTTGTAAAGCTCCCTGGTCTTTGCTTGCTGTTCATCATGGATATTTGGACTAATGAGATGATTTCACAGTAAGTGGGGCTGATATGGAATCATTAAAAGGTTCAGTGCATGAGACTAGGGTTTAATTTAGTACAACTGTGGAAAGACTATCTAAACAGAACTACACAAACACTAGATGTGTATAATCACCAGAATTTTCATTTAGTTTCTGCGTATATAGTTTTATGACTAAGCTTTTACCAGGATACAGTAAAAGTGATAAGATAAGCCAATTAAGCCATGAGGTCACTCGTCAAACAAAGTTCAACCTATTTTAAATGAAAAGCTTTTCCCACTGTTAATGGTTTTAATCAGCTAACGCCCATTCTACATTTTGTATTTATTTAATAAATATTACATTTACTTTGTACTCACACTGGTTGTTTCCTGGAGATAGAAGCTTTACAATTTACATTTTATCCATTTGGGAACTACAGTGGTACGGGTTCACTGTTTGTTTCATTGGAAATTACAAACTATAGCATATAGAGTTCTTTATAAGTATTTTAGTATAGAACCTTTTAGTGTGGAGGTCTAGTGAAGTAAAGGTTCTCAACTCTGGTCCTGGGAA
>CM074957.1:7288488-7320760 GCA_037577455.1 Pangasius macronema
CCCTACGAGGATCCTGAGGCATCCAGAGATGGACCAGCTCCAGCTGGTTTCTGCCTCGTGAGGATTTGGGTATTCAAGGCAACACTGCCAACCCTATGTGGACTTTGAGGAAGATAACAACATACAAATTAATCTACATATAAAATTCTACATGACTATACATAAATGCAGAAAGAACATTGTTCATATCACACTCAAACCTTGGTTCCTCTCAAGGTTTCTTCCTCATAACCTCTAAGGGAGTTTTTCCTTGCCACAGTCACCTCAGGCTTGCTCACTAGGATTATTTTTTTCTAACATCTAGGACTGTTTGCATGTTTTTGTTTCTGTTTGCATGTTTTTTTGTTTCTTATGTTCTGTAAAGCTGCTTTGAGAAACTGTTCATTGTTAAAAGCGCTATGCAAATATAATATAATTGAATTGAATTGAATTGAATTGAATTGAATTGAATTGAACCCACTACAGTTTGTAAAATTGGTTCTGTTGGCTCTAGTTTTACAGCAAAAGAACCAACATCATTTCATATATAAATATCATATATAAATGAATTCACATTAAGTTAAATTCTCAGTTGGCACTGGCTCATTCCAAAATCAGTGCCATCCAACTTTCTCTCATGTGTGCCTGCACTTCTCATTTCTCAGCTAGCATACTCATGCCCTCTTACAGTCGATTATGAACAGTGAAAAGGCCACCAAGTTTTTTTCTTTTCTCACTTATTTTTCCTGTGGAGAGCTTGGCATCATTTAAAATTAATATTTAAAATATATCACATTTAAAACAGCATGGAGGGAATAAAAGTACCCCTCTCTTTAATCATGGTCCAGAACAAAGGAGAAGAAAAACAGAAAAAGAAATACTGACACTGACTACATCCAAAATCAAATTCTACTGAACCAAATTGTACCATAGGTTTTATGTGCTGTGGGCAAGGCTGAGAGGCTGAAAAATGGCAAGTTACAGCGAGAGAGAAAAAATGGATTGATAATAGTGTGATATATGCCCCCTCTCTCTCCCACTCGCTCTGGCTGTCATTTCCGTACCTCATTTCTTTTTTTTTTTTTCCAAAATGGCGCCTGGTTAAATCAATAACCCAATATGTTCAGTCACAGATAACGGATGATCAGAAGATAGGCATAATGATTCCTGAAGAGACCACAAGTGTCCAAGAGAACAAGTGATGTGAGGTGATGAGTGTGAAAGCAAGGGGGGAAGGTAAGCCCGCCAGAAAGGTAAGCTAATCTCGTGAGAACACCAATCGCTGCTAAAGTAATGATGATATGGGAGACAAATGAAAGCAATATCTTGGAATGGAATTAGACTTCGCATAAAACGTGGATATAGGAGATTTAGAGCATTTGTGCCAGATGCTACCGGCATCATACAAATGCACATGCATTGCTGTATCCTAAAAACACAAGACTTGAAGCTCTCTGGTGCAATCTTCGTATTATTTTGCTTTGGATTTTTAAACTTAAACTTACATACATGAGGAAAAAGGTTCATAAAACTACTGTTTAGCAAACCACCTCCTGTAGATCTACTTTTTTACTAAAGTATTATTAAAACCCCTTTAACTCTAAAATATATTGCATGGATCCCTTTCACTCCAACTGTTCAAATATTTGGATCATCACTCAAATGTGTACGATAATATTTTGGCCATTTATTGTGGCCATAGATTCTTATTCCTGAAGTTTCCATTGATAACACACATTGGGTGCAAGTTGATAATATTTATAGGCTGAGCTGATTTTAAGAGAGAACCACTGTTTTTTACAGTTGGAATTGTGGTTTGTGTGTGTTTTGTTATATTATATGTAGCTACCTGACCATCACAAGTTGGAACCAAGTTGGAAGCACACAATTGTCTAGAATTGTTTGTATGCTTTAAATTTGCAATTTCCCTTCACTGGAATTAAGGGGACCAAACATGTTCCAGCACTACAATGCTTCTGTGCCCAGGTGAGGTCCAGGAGAGTCCATGACATGGTTTGCCAAGGTTGGTGTTTAAGAACTCTGAGTGGCTTGGAATGCTGACTGTGCACCAGACCTCCTCACCCAATATCAGTGCTTGGCCTCACTAATGCTCTTAGGCTGAAAGAGCACAAATCCCCACAGCCACACTCCATAATCTAGTGGAAAGCCTTCTCAGAAGAGCAGAGGTTGCTATAGCAGCAAGAGGAGGACCAACTTTGGATGCTCAAAAAGCATATATGGGTGTGATAGTCAGGTGTGCACATACCTTTGACCATATAGTATAGATCTGTGACCAATTCAAATAAATTCAATTCAATTCAATTTATATAGCACATTTAACAGTGACATTGTCATTTACCACTGATGTGTTGGCGCTCTGCTGTAATGTACGTTCAACTAACCAGAAGAGATGTAAAAATATTTTATGACTTATGATGGAGCCCTAAGGTGAATGACTGGTGAAGGGTGAATACAGAAAATGTCCTCATATTTCTATCCCTCAGCTGAAATCCCTTGGTTTGGTTTAGAAGGAGTGGGATTAGGCAACTATTAAAACCTGAGTGGTTAATTCTACAGCCGTAAAGTGTTCTTTGGCTTGTTCCTATAGGGCCAGTATTTCAGTGAATCAAACTGAGCACTCAAAAAATACTGTAGCATAACCTATGAAGGTATGAAAAAAAAGTTCAGTCAGTGACTTTTTAAAACGTGAACCATAGTGGCTTCTGTAGTAGATCATGTGTCACAGCTCATCCAATCACATACATTTACATAAATTATTTTCCTAATTGAGAAGGGGAAGAGTTTTCACAGACTCTGATAGATTGTTTTTTTTTATTTACTCTCTCTGGTCTGATTAGTGAAGGCATAGCATTCTTGGCTTGTTTAATAAAAGCTGACAAAAACAAAACGTTTAAAGATGATTGGACAGGTAAGTATGCATTTATCATTAGCATCAAGTTCAAAATAAATGTGCCACCTGTTGGTGCAATTCAAAAGTGGTAACATGAAGCTCTGCTGCAATACGAAACATAACCACTTCGCACTGTCTTATTTATAGCCATGAACTCATCACTAGTGGTTAAGAACTAAAATGTAACCGTCGTGTTAGAAATTTTATGTAGCTAGACATATGAATTTATGAATTTTTTGTAACTGAATACCCCTTACTCTAGGAGAATCCGTAAAGGTTCTATGTGGAACCCTTTAACCTATCTGAGAAGGATATACCTAGAAGATATGAAGGAAAGAACATTTAACTATCCAAAGAATAAAATAGGAAGCTCTTGTTCAAAGACTGCTTCATGAATAAGAAAGGGAGTTGTAGATCTGTTGTTAAGGTTCTGAGCTATGGATTGGAAGATTGAGAGGTCAATGCGAGTCATAACTGGTATGTCCTGAACCCATTACCCTCTTCCTCGAGTACCATATAGTGGCTGACCTGCTTTCTAACCCCACATTCCGTTCAAATTTGTGATATGTGATAAAGCAATTCACCTCTGTTAGGATGACTGATGTGAAAACCCAAGAGACGTTACTCCCAGTCCCCCCCATTAGCAGTCAAATTCTTTGAGAGAGCAATTACCTCACTTGAACTACTGCTTAGTGATACTGTGTGATACAGTGTGTGATGTTTCAGCATGTGTGCTGTCTAAAACATTCTCAAGGGAACTTCAGTCTGCAATCTGTGCTGCGTCTGGGTGATTTACCGATACGCAGCAAATTTTTTTCCCTCCAGTAACTTATAGCTGCCATGCACAAATGTGATACTAACTGCTATTAATCTACTCTGTCTCTCAACATGGATCCTCTCGAATAGAACAGCTTTTTGCATGTAGAGACACATGATAGCACAGGGAGGTTTTAAAACACTTGCCATTATTACTGCCTCAGGACTCTGGCCTAATGAGTTGCTGGCTCTTGTGATAAGCTTTCACTTAATTGTGTCTTTTGAACACAAGCATGAACAGTGTGTAGACTCATTATAGCCGATTGCACTTCTAGAGTTTCAAGACTGAACGAATTACCCCAAGGCTCCTCATTATATGCTCTCTAATGCAGCCAGCACAATTCCATTAGATTTCTATTTAAAATAAGAGTGCGACAATGTTTATACAGAATGTATGCACCATAAAGCACAAGTGTAATTGATAATTGGCTGTACGATGACTAATCAGGCATGCATGAATGCTTGTTCTTTAAATTCCCATCTAGTCTTTGTATCAATTTGCAACTAAATGGAAAGTCCACTCTCTAGAATCAATAATGCTTGTTCTTGCTCTCTCTCTTTCACACACACACACACACACACACACAGAAATAGTCGCTAGTCATAGCTTTGGGTTGGTTCCAGTTTTGTGGTGATGGAGGTGGCTGGTGTGTAAAGATCTCGCCATTTAATTCCCGTCTGGAGCAATGGAGAATACTAATCAGAGATGCCAAGCAGTCATGCACCTTCTATTTCCCATCAGAATGTTGGGTCCCTGGACCTGCTGGCTGTGTGATAATCTGGTAGCGCCCTCTATGGGTGTTGCCACTTAACATTTTCACCTTCTTCTTCCGCGTACACAATCATCCTGCTTCTAACAATGACAGTTGTATATTTCTATTAATCTAGCACCCTAAGGGGTTTTACAGTTTATTCTCTGAGCAAACCCTTAATGGTTCTACACAGAACCCTAGAACAGAAAGTTTTCCTCTCAGAAAGGGTTTTAAGTAGAATTTCTTTAAGAAGCTGGAATGTGTAACCATCGAAAGGACTCATGTTTTACGGTGTAGATAGATAATTTAGTCCAATTATGGTTACAAAAAAGGAGTTTTTCACATGTTCACATGAAGGGTACTACTATGAAGGCTGTTCGTTGTAGGGTTATACATCATTCATTCACCTTAAGTAACCACTTTATCCTGGGCAGGGTCACGGTGGATGCAGAGCCTATCACTGGGAGTGAGGCGGGAATACACCCTGAAATCGACACATGGCACCATTGCTCAAGGGCCCAGCAGTAGCAACTTGGCTGTGGGGTTAGAACCTCTGACCTTCTGAGTAGAAACCCAGAGCCTTTACCATTCAGCCACCACAGCCCTTTCAAAAAAGCTTTTACAAGTATTTAGAATAGCTAGGTCCCCCCACTGGCATATTTTTGGGTGGTGAGAGGAAACTGGAGACCCCACCTGAACCAGGGACGTTGGAGCTGGAAGTGCCAATGCTACCTGTGGCACCATTGTGCCACTGTGGGTTTTATATATAATAGTTTAAATAAAATAATAAAAAATAATTTAGACAAAATAATTTAAAATACCCAAAAACAGGTAGAGAAAGAAGAATAACATGTAGTATAACACTAAAGATGTTCCACCTTGAAAGTCTTCAAAAATATACTTTCCACAGTACGTATTCTAGACATTCTAGGTGACTGAAAAGTTTCACAGACTTAAGTTGAAGAAGCTTTGCTCACTGTAGCAGCACAGATGTTGGAATAATGGCAGCTGGTGGAGGTGGGAACACCTGTCCCACACTGCCCACCTGACTGGCAACCTCACTTCCCTGGTGTCTATGCAATGACAGATGGTGTCCGTAGATTTTGATCTATCCTCATGCCCCCTCCCCAACACTGTTCCCTTGCCATGCCCAGAAATGAGGCCTTATGCCCAGGAAAGAGATCTCCTGCCAAGGGAACACATGGGTCAAGCTCAGCCTACTTGTCCAGATTCTCTACAGCAGCACAGGTCAAGAGGATTTACAGTGGCAGGCTGACACAGTCAGATAAACACAAACATTAGTGTCCCCAGGTGGTCAGTGTTTGAACTGCATTGGTTTACTAAATTACTTATCACGGAAACATTGCATTTTACTTAGTAGTACAGTCTGTTCCAGGAAATTATCTAAGAGTAAACTCTCTTCTTGTAAGTGACTCAAATTGGCCTAAAATATACTGGGAAATATCAGTGAAGATTCACTGAATTTACAGAGGATATCCTTATGTTTCTGATCCTGAGTTAGACTGCCTTTAGTAGGATTAAGGATTAAGGATTAAAAAATGTAGTATCTGTATCTATATATTTTCAGAGGTCTAAAAACATCTGTATCTGGATTCAGATTTAAACCTGAAGTGGGTGTGGCCTAAACTGGACATTTTTTTTATTATTATTATTAAATTATGGAGCCCCAACCACTGCCCCTGGAAACACTGGGTGGAAATACAGTGATAAAAATTAGATCCTAAATAATTTAGTTAGTTTAATTTCCCAAAATATAACAAACTAGTAGTCTAAATTAAAACCACTGTGACCTGACCAGGCAGTTACTAAGGATGCTGTAAATTCATTCCCTATTTCTGCAAGTTCCTATTAATAAACATGGTCTTTGTTTGTCCCACGAGCTTCATATCTGACAGCTCGCTCATGCCCACACACATGAAAGTAAAAACCTCCCACTCACTTTACTTTTTTCTCAATACATTAGTCTCAACCAGATAGACTGTGAACATTTCTGACAATTTTTCTTTAAAAAAAAAAAAGTCTATTCTAAGTCTAACAATCTAAATGCATTTTTTCTTCCACAATGTGACATACAGTATTTCTGACTGAAACTGCTTGTTTGGACATTTGATTGGATGGTGAAAAGTGATCGAGATGCTAACCTGCAGTCAATCGTGAAGGACTGCTCACCTTCATAACACCACCAGCATGCTCATTAGAGAGGAAAATGAAAATTTATTCCCAGGAGTGAGGTGATAATGAGGTAAACCCGTACGTGTAGCTGGGAATGGAGAAGTGACGAGACTAAAGTCTGTGCTTGCTACTGCAAACATCTCAATGTGTTACATATGGTAAATGACTGATTATTTTGTTTTTGCTCTGCCCACGGTTCAGCGACATAGTCAAAATCTCACAGGCCATTTAGAGGTGGGAAAACATCACTGCACAGAGAAGAATCTCGTCTTTTATGTAATTAGCACAGATGAATCGTGCACAATGTAACTAAGGACATGATCAAACAAGACTGAAAAAGTTTGGATTTCACATTGTCTTTAGTGGATCAACTGAACTTTGCTTAACATGAAAAAAATTGTTAAAACAGCATTCTGTTGTCTCTTAAGACTCATAACTAAGTACCAGAATGAGAGTGACTAACAAAAGGTTATGGCATGTTCTTGAAGCGGATTGCAGAGCTCTTGTATTGGATGACCCATGGGTTAAATGTCAACAGGGTCACGTGTTGTATTGACTTGGGTTAGCTCTATAAATGTGTCTTTGGATAGCTTAATAATGGAGTAAATGTTGATTTATCACACTTACCGTTAACCTCATGACATCCACATTCTTGCTCTTAATGTCCATGTCCATGCCTATTAGAGACATGTGAAAGAAACATCTGAAGTGGATTCCTATAACTGTTTCTTGTCAGTGAAGATTTAAAGTCAATCCTGTTCTAGTAAGTGGTGTGTGTGTGTGTGTGTGTGTGTGTGTGTGTGTGTGTGTGTGTGTGCTCATTACCATCCAGTCTGAGCTAGGTCAAAAACCATTTTCTTCTACTACAGCAACAAAAGTCCATCTTTTCTCCTTATGTCTGTCATTACTGCTCCCTCTGGACTCATAATGGCACATTACATGATCCTCTGCTGTCACGTAAAACAGGAATAGCACGGTCTTGACTGCAACTCTTTGCCACGGCATGTTTTATTCCTCTATAACGACTACTGCAGCCAAATATCACTTTCCCCTTATGAAACTAGTCTGCCATTTTGGCTCAAATTGCTCCACTGTTTTTGGAGCAAGCCCTGAGTAAAGGCCTTCTGAGGTTCTCAGTGTTTGGCGTGATTGCCTATGAGACTCTGCGGGACCACCACCTTCAGCAGTATGAATACATCTCCATGACAACTTTCCAAAATATAGCAAGGAATACTCGGAAGCCGATGACCACCTTACTATTAGAATTATTGTGACGACAGTTGGATTTTGGTGGTCTTAAAAGTTCTAAATGTCTAGACATAATTTATCAAAATTGATAAACACTATAAAACATATGTCACACTGCCCCATGCTTGAGGGAGGAGTAGCAGACAGGAGAGTTAATGACAAGGTTGTCAAGGTCATTCTTTCTACATCAGAGTAGTTGGTTTAAAAATACGCAGTGGCCACTAAAATCTTGTTTTATAGAAAATAATCAGAATTGAAACTAAAATAAAATCTGCAAACAAAGGCAAAGTGTAAGTGCAGATAGTGTGTCTACAATGTACAGAACAATTTTTATTGTAAGAGATATACATATATAGTAGAGATATACAAGACAGAAGGAAAGAGGGATTATGGAGTGGGTAATGTCCATACATCAGAAATCCTGGTTAATGATATTAGTTCTACTGCGTTGCACACTGGTGATGAGAAACACACCTGCTGTATCGATCACAGTTGAACAAAGGTACGTCTAAAACCGCTCGAAATGAACTGCTAGACTGTATGCTGTTTGTCTGTATGTTGTTGATTTTCAACTGCCTATTATGGCTAAAATTCACTAGATTGTAGCCTATAGCATAAGTCAAGTGTGATAGCCTCCTGAATTTATTTTTGGATCTAAGCAAAATTATGAAACAACACAATATGATTTTTGGCTGGTTTTATGTCACCCAAGCTGTATATTATCTGACAGAATCAAGCAACACATCAGTTGGGGCAAACTGGTAGTGCAGATGAATGAGCCAGTGAATGGACTAAACTGACCCAAGTTACTCAAGAAATTCAAAGCTGCATCCATCTTAAAGAACAACTCAATCAATGTTTTTGAAATAACAGAACATTTCCTTAACATGAAAATTTGAATGACTTCAGTGGACTGCATTGCATAAATCAAAATGGGAGCCAGCTAAGCTTCATTGTACGTGCCATAAAGAGTCAATTTGAAACTCGAAACGCAAGTCGCTGGTGAGAAAGTCAACATCAAAACTCATGGTAGAAGCTCTGACAATATTTCAATAAACAAGAAATTGTGGAATGACAAGAAATATCGTGGAATCTTCATGCACCATCAGTGCCATGTGGATTAGAGTCAAACGGGCTGTCAGACTGCTTGTTTACATCTCTCTAAAGCCAAATGCCATTCATTTGGCACTGTACTCTTTCTCTCTGTCTGGAAACCCTGCCACTTTCCCAACTGAGATCAGGAGAGAGAAAGTTAAGCTTTAAAGTCTACAATGATGCATTGTTTTTTTTCCTCCTTCTTCCTCCCATTTCCCCTCTGTGCAGTGCATCTGGGGACTCTCCATCATCAGCGAGTGTGTAATGAATCCACAGAGACGCGTTTGGGCAAATAATTGAACTGTTATCACTCACGACTTAATTACACACACAGGGAGGCGCTCGGCAGAAGCAGCCAACAAGCGGGCCACTCAGTCAACTCAGAAAAATAGAAAATGAGAAACTGTGTGTGTGACAGTTCCATCATCTTGGGAGAACAATAAAGAAATGCGCACATTAACATATATTTAAAGGCATGGCATAGAAGGAGATTTGACCATCCTGTTCTGTACCCATATATATATTTATATATATAAGATATAAACCCAGATAATGACAACAGGGTTTGAAGGCAGCTCAGAGTTTTTGGTGGCAGAGTTGTAGTTGTATTAGCATGACGCTAATCAGCTGCTGGCAGCATGGGATGAGCAGGCGGTCTCAGCCTGGTGCCGTGGCACCCTGGGTCGGCGGCGTGGAGTTTGAAGTTTAATGATGCCAGCTGCCGACTCTGCCAGCCTGCGGGCACTAACGAGCTGGCGATGCCAAAAGAGCGGGGCACCTGGATGGCAGGCACGTGCAGTGAGAAAGCAGTACGGACGATGAGGCGGAATGCCCGTGAAAGGGGGCTCCAGGCGTGCAGAAGCTCCAGCGTTCTTTGAAGAGCGCCCCCTCCCCACCACCCTCCTCCATTTCCATATTTCATTACACACTGCTGAGCAACAGGCCCCTGCCAGATGTTCTATTTTCAGCTATTTAAATTTTGACCTGCTTTTCGCATGCCACCGTGCATGAAGAACAGAAGTGGGGTGTGAGGTGGTGGGGACGCGACGAGATTTCAATCAACACGAGCACAGATGCTGGGATAGATAAGAAGGTGGGGGGGGCATTTGTTTATTGTGTTGCTCTCTGATAGAGCAAGGAGAGATTTAACCCTGTTTAACTCCCACAGTATGTTTGCCTCAGAGGCTCAGAGGCTCAGTGGCTCGATGCATATCAACGCCGATCCACCCACTGCAATGAAATAAAATGACAGAATTCACACTTCGGTTATTTTATTGAATGGTTTGTATGCAAACAGAATCAAGGATGTGCAAAACATCTGTACAAATGAATCGTCATCAAATGAATGAATCGTAAGTGTATACCCAGGACTGAGATCATCTCCCTCCATGAGCTCCGGACTGCGGCACTGCCTCTCCCGGCAGCTATTAAAATGAAATTTATATTGAGACCTCAACAACCAATATTTCACACCAAACTACTGGGACACAGCTGACCTTTCTATGAGTTAGTGTGTATATGTGTATTAGAGAGATACAGCGAGAGAGAGAGAGAGAGAGAGAGAGAGAGAGAGAGAGAGAGAGAATACATCTCCAGAAAAAGAGTTCTTCAGGGGTTCTGTAAGCACTCTTAGAAATAAAGGTACTAAACTGTACTTTTCCTTGTAGCTGGACTGGTACCATCAAGGGTACATGTTATTTTACCTTTAATATGTATCTTTCTCAAGTGGTACAACAGAAAAGCATTCACCCTTCTGTCAGGAGTTTTTGTTTGCGAGTTCGAATTTCCAATGATGCCACACGCAACCATGGCAAGAAGTGCATCAAGAGAGCAAAATTGGTTGTGCTCTCTGACAAACAACTGAATAACTCAAAGAACCATTCTCCATCTGAGGAATGGGAAAAACTCGTCATCTTAAGTCATATTTCTGTAAATTTTCTGTATGCTCTTTATGTTTGTAGATAAATTGTGAAATGGAGGTACATTTTCCTGCTTTTTGCCCAGGAATAATGGGGGTGGGGTGGGGAGTATTAGGGGCAGGCAGTCAGAGTGTTCCCACTCTCTCATAGGGTTTGCAATTCATTTTACTTTTGTAGACAAACTGAAAAATACAGGTATATTTTCTTTTTTTTTTTCCAGGAATAGCTGGGGGTGAAACATGTAACATGGTTCTGCATATAACCATTAAGAGCTCCCCCAAGAAAGGGTTCTACATTTTCCTTAGGGTTTAGAGAGACAGATTTGCAGGAATCAGTGCTGTCAACACTCGAGCCCATCAATCACTCTAACCCAATCATTTGTAAACCGTGCCTGGTACATAACCCAATCACTTGCAGGTTTGCTGTGCTCATAATCCAATCAGAAGCGAGCACTTGACTCTACCAGCCAGCACCACTGAGCTGATGCCAGGCAAGACATCATCCAAGGCTCATCATCTCAGGTCACTCTCAGCATGCCAAGCAGGATAAAGTCAGGACCATCTCTAGAGTGGGTATCCATCCATAGCCAAATTCACTTCCTCTCTACCCTACTGTGCCTTAAAAGCAGCAATATTTTCACCTCCTGCATACCTGCATGATGGAGCACATGTGCGTTCCAAGTATCCTGCATTCTGGTTACAAGATACATTTTAAAAGACATAATAAATAATGTTTGCAGGAGGGTGTTGCTCTAGCGCAGGAACTGCACTGTATTGAAAGCATACGCCATTCTGTGTATAGAGGACTGCTCAGGTTTGCATAGCCTTAGGATGAAATAAAGAAATGTAATTTACACCAGCAAGGCATTTAGTGTGTTAGCTTTTCCACATAGCATCCATATGATGTTATATGCTGACTTCTCCAGCTGAGTGCTGAGTAGGTCACGATAAAACTCCTTTTCAATCCAATTTTTTTGATGGCTTACATGTTGAAATTCATTTGTTTTTGTAGAGAAATTGCCATTTTTTCCCCAACCCAGTTGTAGTTTACAGACAGCTGTTTGCACTCCATCCAGTATGATTCTGTTGTCCTGTCTAGTTAGATTGCATTGTCCTGTGTATTTATTTCATTTCGCACTTGTCTCGCACTGTGGTGTGTTTTAATTTACTTTATGTAGCGATGTGTACTGTGATACCGCATCTGTATATGTTGACAGTGGTCCCAAAGAAATGATGAATCTCCCTGCAGTGTATACAATGAGGACGCACACTGCATTTACAGCCTGTGTTTATGACATGCTGATAGTGCTGGCATTTCTACCTCTGGCTTTCATTTTCAAAGTTTTTCCAGTGTTTCTGGGGGCCATAGTGGTAGGGTTCATATTTATTCATTTCACAAAAACAGCTTAAGGCCACAGTGATTTCAAGTTGAAATCCAAACTCAGTTACAGATATTTGGAGCACCATACAGATACAAATAGTGCCATTGCGACACGATCCTAGTCTACAAGGTATAAACAGGAATGATAGTAAAAAAAAACACTTTACTTGAAATAAAGGTTTTCCTTTTTTTTTTTGCCCCGAAATTATACAGGATGCAAATTTTTGCACTCAGATGTACTGTATGCATTTTAAATCTCTGTAAACATTCATTCCAAAGTGTTGTCAAGAAACTATTGGCATCAAAAGCCTTTAATCCACTTGTACTCACAAAACTTATCCTGAATGCAGCAAAAAAAAAAAAGATGAAGTTTCCACTATGTTCAAGTCATTTTCTGTCACTGTTCATAATGTAATATATTCAACAATATCAAAGCAGCTTAGACAGCACAAACAAGGGTTATTGCTTCATAGTCTTGTGTACCTGTGTGGATAGAACTGCTGGAAGAGAAACCACAGTAACATCTTCCAGGCTTGATCTTCCAGTGTGACGAGGGAGTACAAGTTCTGGTAATAAGTTGTTACTGGAACTTTAGCAAAGTCTAATGAAATGGGGGGAAAAAAAAGAACTGAAAAAATTGAAAGGCTATGAGCGTATCACACAGCTAATATTTGCCCAACCACTCACTTGTATAAGAGCTTGCTATTCTGAGAGATAGAATAATCCAAAGCCAACAGTGGAGCCTTAAACCCAGAGAACACTGAGCCCTGAACCAAATACACACAGACATAGTCACTTAATACCCTCTCTGGAACATTCTTAAGGTGAACAAACTACTTTAAAGATATTATAGTATACCTGTAGTCAGAAAAGAAGTGCTGCTATATTAGTATTTGTGGAGATGAGAAGTGGAGTCCTCCAAAGAGAACACAAGATTAGACAAGACTGCTCTAATTACTGGTGATCATGAATAAGAGGTGCAAAAGTTTCCACTTATTTCAAGAGTATTTACCTCATTGGTATATCCTCCGTGTCGGGAAACATGTCAATAGGGTGTAAACTCCTTACATTCCAGAACGTTTCAAAACCTGGTCATGCTCTGTTGATCTCTCAAATGTCATTGGTCAGAAGGTACTGATATTGATTAATTTCCTAAAATGGCATCTTGGACAGTTCAGGCTACAAGACAAATCTCAGGTTTATATAGTGACAACTTACACATAGATTAAGATAGATTAAGATTGTGTGTAATCGTTGATTGGGTGATGTTTTCGGTGAGGAGATGTTTACGTAGCATTTATGGAAGGAGTCTCCAGTGTCAGTATTTAATAACAGTCAGAGAAAAAGTGTTCACTTTACGTTTTCTGGCACAGGAAAGTCCTCAGGATAAACGGGCTTTGCAGTTTTTTAGTAACGACTTCAAGAGAGAGAAAACAGAGAGGCCGGTGGGGAAATGACTGTTTATAGCTCCATATAAAGTGGTGATAGAGCAGTTCCTGGATGTCTCAACACATTAAATGTAACTATAAATGGATTTTAAGTATAAGTTCTTTTGCAGATGTTCTGCAACGTTAAATGTAACTGTAATAGTAGTGGCAAATTAATGCAGGAATAAAACACTTGGGGACATACTGTTATTGGAAAATAACTGCAACACTCCATCATTGTTTATTTACCTACAAAGCATGCCCCGTTGTGTTTTATGCCTCACATAACTGTCATATTTACATCATCTGTCTGTCGTCTCTTCAGCAAGTGAAACATTGTTAAGCTCTGGTTAGACGACTAACTTGACCAGTGAAGAGCACTTCATTTTCTGGCCAGCTGTTTATTAATAAGCGTTAGGGTTTATGGATCAGATTATTAAGGTTGTTTTTTTTTCTTTGCAATAAGGAGGGTGCTCTGGAAATGGAATTACAGACTTTGCTGTCCCAATGATTATGAAAGGCAGTGTATAGAGAATGGATAGAAATCATGGGCACAGAACCTAAAGTGATATAAAATATGAGTCAATATTTCATACCTGTCTTCCACCATGGAAGTGATGTGCATCTAAAGTCATTCTTGACTGACAGCTTCGGTGTGCTTAATTCAGGTTCAGGTTGACTCTTTTAAATATTTAATCTGGCTGCCATCTCACCTCTGATGGCTTCGGAGCTGTCATAACATGACCAGATAAATGGATATAGATCCTTCTTATTGATGCACCTACCTATTATATGGCATGCTGGTTAAAGGGAGAGGAAGGGACACAATGTGTGTGTGTGTGTGTGTGTGTGTGTGTGTGTGTGTGTGTGTGTGTGTGTGTGTGTGTGAGAGAGAGAGAGAGANTGTGTGTGTGTGTGTGACAGAAAGACAGTGTCTGGGTATATGTGTGTGAGGGATAGAGAGTGTGTGTGTGTGTGTATGTGAGAGAGAGAGAGAGAGAGAGAGAGAGAGAGAGAGAGAGAGAGAGAGAGAATATGAGAGAGAAAGACAGTGTGTGAGAGATAGATGGAGAGAGAGAGAGAAAGACAGTGTGTGGGTATATGTGTGTGTGAGGGATAGAGAGAGAGTGAGAGAGAGAAAAAGACAGTGAGAGAGAGAGAGAGAGAGAGAGAGAGAGAGTGAGAGAGAGAGAAAAAGACAGTGTGAGAGAGAGAGAGACAGAGAGAGAATGAGAGAAAAAGACAGTGTGTGTGTGAGAGAGAGAGAGAGAGAGAGAGAGAGAGAGAGAGAGAAAGACAGTGTGTGGGTATATGTGTGTGGAGATGGAGAGAGAGAGAGATGGAGAGAGAGTGAGAGAAAAAGACAGTGAGAGAGAGAGAGAGAGAATGAGAGAAAAAGACAGTGTGTGAGAGAGATGGAGAGAGAGTGAGAGAAAAAGACAGTGAGAGAGAGAGAGAGAGAGAGAGAGAGAGAGAGAGAGAGAGAGAGAAAGCAATTCCCTAAAGTAGCAGGACACAAGCTTGACGTGTGGTTTCCAGACCTCCTCCCTGTATTGGTTTTGCAGTCCACTTTACAGTTGGTGCTCTGTATGTGTGCACATTTTCACAGCACATCGATCATCTGGTGACCCGCAGTAGGCCATTTGCGGCACTCCTGCCCCTCTGTCCTGCTCATGCTCTCATTATTTTTCTCATCAGAACTGTCTCCACGACGACACGAAGCCCTCTGTCCTCAGGTGGTGATCAGAGGTCAGGGAGACTCACCCCGGCTGACCTCCCCGATGCGCCACAGCCAGTGGACACCGAACAGCTGATGACTGGCCACCTGGAACCTCACGGCTGTCAGCTCGGGCCAGGCATGTGGGAGCCTTAATGGACTGTACAAGACAAGACGTTTACCCAGGAGATCTTTTAAGTGTGTTTAAAAGACTTCACCAATTTCTTTTTATTTTCTACTGTACACTTTGATAGTATAAACTGGTGGTAAAGTCACCACTTCGTGAAATTCGAATGGTCTTTTAATCTTGTTTTGAAAAGCTGAAAAATAATGAGAAAGAGAAGAAGCTGTTTACTGAAGTTTGCCAACCTTTTGGATATTTCAGCTGTTAAATCAGATATCTTTCCTCTGAACTCCTCAACATTCCTTGAAGCCTATAAGCAGAAACATTTTCCTCTCTCTAAAGACGAAAATAGCTATTCTTTCATTAGCGATGAAAACAAGTAGGCTAATAACCTTTGGGAGGGCGGGTGAAGTTTTAAAAGTGTGAAGGTCTTCTTGACATTTGGTGGCGTCGCGTAAGCTTCTCATCCTCCACCACGCACGATCTTGTCTGAGAGAAGAGAAGAGCGACCCAGTGACATTTACCACAGGAAAAAAATGTCATTCCTACGAAAGGGGATTCAGTTAAAGAGCTACTTGTTTTTATCCGTTCATTGCAACTCCTTTGGGAACGGTGCATCAAAAATAAATGACGATTGAGATGTGTCATAGGAAATAAATTTTGTTCTGACACTGAAAATGGCATGACCCCCCTGAAAAAACAAACAAAAAAAGTGTGCTGATCCATTTAAAGATGCAAAAATTCAGTGCCCAAAGAAAACAAGGCTGCAGACAGATAAAGCAAGCGTTACAGGAAGGTTTCCCCACAGAAGCTCGACTTCTCCTTCAGTGTATGGCATCTGAATTGACTAGCATTCAAAGCACAGGGTTACAGGTACCAACATTGGCACTGATACTACAGCGCTGTTCAATCCTCAAATCTGATTGGTGGTGTTGAATTTTCGAACCGCAGCTTTGACAACAGTGCTAGCTTTAACTGAAATCACAGATTTATACTCATGTGCTTGTTCTAGTATGTTCTAATAGCAAGGTGTTATACAGGGATTTGAAGGGTGAACGCTCCACATCACCTAAGGCTAACAACAGATGTGCTGTTCTTTAACAAAGAAAAATATCCAGCTGTTTATATGGTGATGCCTTCAATAAGATGTTTATTTACCGTTCATTGAAGGAGTCTCAGGTCTCTGTGTTTTGGAAGAGTCAGTACGTTTTCCACCCTGGGAAAGTCTTCTGCACAGGGAATTTTCTGGTTTCTCAGTATCATGACAAGCCTCAGGTTTTGTTTTTTTCTTTCTCTTCCTTCCTTAGTTCAAGAGAGGCTGGTGAGGGAACAAGAGCGGTTTCTAGCTAGTAACATGGAAGTGAGAACAGGAACTAACTTGTTTCATGAACGTTCCATAACATTAAATGGAATTAAACATCTGTTATATCTGTATTTCCTGTTATAAGATTACAATAACAAATAACATTATTAAACCTACTTCTAGACATTTTTTTAAATTTCAGGCTACTGGTTAATAGTATTTTCTAATTTCAAGCCTTTATTTCTGCCGAAAGAGTAAGTGAATGTAACCGGCTGATTAATCTTAATTGACTCAATCTTAATTGGGGGCAGTNTGAGCAAGGCACCGATCCCCCAACTGCTCCCCGGGCGCCGCAGCTAAAATGGCTGCCCACTGCTCTGGGTGTGTGTGCACTACTGTGTGTGTGTGTTCACTACTGTGTGTGTGCGCACAGTAGCACAAATTCCAAATATGGGTCACCACACTTGGCCACAAAGTCACTTCACTTTACTTATAATAATTTCATAATAAGAAATATTAAATAAATTCATATTCAAGATATTTTCACTTGCTAAGATGTCATTTTTTGCAGGGTGACACTAACTCTACTTTACTGCATCACCACGCTGTCGCTCTTTATTTCCCGACAACAGCACACCCCATTTTGTTTTATTCCTTTCTTTATCTTCCGTTTCTATGTGAGAGATGAGTACATAATACAGTCTCTAATAGTGAACCATCTGGAAATACAGAGCGGCTGGGCTTGTAGTAGGGTTGTGATTTTTCTGTTATAGCATCATTTTATAACATGCTATAACATGATGCTATTATCTTTTATTTCATGTCATCACCACATCACTTGAAGCACAGAAAACAATTACTAAAAAAATTCACTTGAGAAATCCCCAAAATGGCAGACTCTGTAGTACATGGACATTAAAGCTTTTCAGTATTAGTCAAGACGCTCGCTGTAGATTACTGTGTACTTGTTTATTGTACAGTAACTTGCTTGGAGACAAGCTGGCTATGTAGCTAGTTCATAGTTGTGTATTAAGTGCTCCCTTCTTTCTGTTTACCCTTTTAAACTTTATGTACTCACCTCCAATAAAAGAGCTGCAACACAAATACAGCATTTATTCAGACATCACATGGTGTTTGCACAGCTTGATCTGCTTTATATGGGAATTCACACAATGAGCCCAGCAGTGTTTTTTCTTACAATTCACATTCATTCATCTTCAGTATGAAGGGCCTGAGGTGGGAATACACCATGGCTGGGATGCTAGTCCTTCACAGGCATGCGCACGCCTTCACACCTAGGGCCAATTTATTTCAGCCAATCTAAAGCATGTTTCTGGTAGGTGGGAGGAACTGGAGAATCCAGAGGGAACCCACACAGTCACAATGAGAGCAAGAGACATACCGCTGACAGGAACCTGAGCTCAGGAGCGAACGGGGGACGCTGCAACTGACAGACAGCAAAGCTACCCACTCCACCAACATGCAGTGAAAAGTGAAATAAGCAAAGAGAATTTTTTATTTAAAATGTACCTATGCAGTGTAGTAGCACTGAGCTTAATAGTTTTATATTTCAGGGGATGCAGAACTAGGGTGGCAAGCCGCACGGAGGCAGTGGCAGGGGTACTGTAAGGAACTGGACAGCACAACAGATTTAACAATAAAGTGCAGAGTCAAGCATTTACCTTAGTGAAGACTGGCTTGATTCGAAAATGATATCAGACCAGGGCATCCAAAACACAGGGTTCAAGAGTTTAATTGTAGAAGCAGCCAGCAGTCAGGACATGCCAAAGCACAAGCCCACAGCAGGAAGGGGCAGAGGAGGAGGAGAAGGAGAAGAAGAAGAAGGTGGATTTTCTCTAATTCTTCTCCCTGAGCTAAGAATACTACAGATTTTCAGCAGGGACTCCAGGAATGTCTGTCTGTACAATTCTGTCTCCTGGAAGACAGCCATTACTTGGCTCTCTTTGAAAGGTTATGCTGGTAGGAGTTATTCAGGTTGACAATGCTGGAGCTAATTAGTTAAGAGGGATGACTTTTCTGACTTCTGAGGAACCGAGGAAGCTTTTAAAGACTCGAGACCGACAAACTCACACAAACATAAGCACGACCCATAGCCATGACGTTCTCTGTACAAGGGAGATAAGCCTCCTTTATTGTATTGCTGTAGACAACAGGAAAGAAAGAGAAAATAAAAACGAGCAACATTTAGTCCAAATAATTAAAAAAAAAAGGTCTAGGCATATGACTAGATTCAAAATAGTATGGTTTAGCCTCTTTTCTCAAGTTGGGTTGAAAGATGCTGGAGGGGAAAATGCACAGATCACTTCTTTTTCATTTGTCTCAAATCGATGGTCCAGCAGTGTGCGGCGAGGAGGCTTCTCCAGATTCGCTGGATTTAGAAGTCTGGCCGATCCTTCTTCAGCTTGCTGTAGTCCGTGTTCACGGAGAAAAACTGAGCAACAAAAACAAGCACAACATGAAAAGAATTTCTAAATTCCCAATTTAGAAACAAGCGGCTGCCTTAACGAGGTCTTTGGAAAATTCAATAACTTCGAACACTGTTTAAGTGTCTAACTCAACTCTGTATCAAATTCACATTAAGGCGAGTGCTTGATTAGATTTGTGACTACTAACGGAGCTTGCATAAAATGAGCTAATGCAAGATTTAATGAATTAAACTCATTAAGGCTGGAGATTGGGTTCTGATACGGTCATTCGCTCCTGCCAGAACTCTTAATTTGATCCCCTTAGGCAACATGGCAACAGTGCGAGGCTTACACACGTTCAGGAGCCCCCAATCTTTGCTTTCAGTTTACATGAACGTAATGAGCTCCTTAGCTCAGCAGCAAAACTTTGAGATGTGAGCGCATCTTTAATATAATTAAATGCACATTTCATTTTCACACACTACACTTATTTGGAGGTATTAAGAACTTGGTATCATTAATCGNCTTTTAATTCTGATGGAATGTATGAAGCACTGAAAGCCATCCTCCTACCTTGTACTGATCATTGGGCCCCAGTTTGTTCCAGGGTTCGGGGTTGTTCGCTTTGTCCCAGCTGTGGATGAATGAGTGGATGAATGAATGGATGAATGAATAATGAGGGTGTGCTTGAAAAAATAGGCTACGTGAAGCGTTAATGCCTTTAACCGCAAGGAAAAACGATGCAATCTAACAACCATTCAAACTCATTAGAGTAACGGAAGCATGTAAAATTGCTCATTAATATTACAGAGAGACTGATGAACGTTTTTACTTTAACTCTTAACTGTTCCACTTACTGACTTTTCTCCTTAAAGATAAAATTGTGGATAGAAAAACAAGGAGCAGATTAACTTTTATGTTTGCACTGTAAATTCCTTTAGCGAAAGGGTTTTTTTTTTATGTAGTCATTTAAAAGTGCTCCCTTGAGTTAACATCATCATCATCTGTTTAATGCATCCACAAATAAAAAGCTGATGGGGAGTGGATCTGTGCGGCGGTGCTGTTGATCTTACCATACGTCGGGGTTACGGAGAGCCAGTCTGGCCAAGTAAGTCAAAGACATCGTACAGCCGCCTCCGATGAAGATAAACAGCGGGATCAGCTACAGGGAGGAAGGCAGGGAATCAATTTACTTTGCAATTCACCTCTCATTCATACACCTTCAGGAATTTTACACAGTTTAATAAAAAGAAGAGAAAAGTGGCTGATTAAACCTGGTACTGCGATAAATCATAAATATCTTACACCAAAAATGACATGGCAATGTTTATTTACTTTTTATTCTTGCCTTGGCTATCTTCCGGCCAGGACAATGCTGGGTTAGGAGGCTTTAATCAAGTTATGTATGTAGGATCGCTACACACAAATCTAATTTAGTTATTATAAATCATAAACTGAATGTTTGGAATCAGATACAGGCGGTTAAAAAAATCTGTGACGTCTATGCCAGAGTGAAGTCTTTATATGCAGTTTTCTCCTGTTATACTTTTGGAAGTAGCCAGCTTTTAACTCTTTACTTCTGACTGAGAGACAGGATCTGACAGAGATCAGGAGATGATGTAGTTTCAGAACTATATACAGTGCAAAATGTCTGATTTTCACTATGTGAAGGGTTTTCTCAGGCCACCACATAAGTATGTAAACCAAACCATTTACATACAATTAAAAATACATATATTACACAGTTAAACAGTTTACACCAAACATTTCTTAAGCTCATTAACTGGACTACGAAAAGAGAAAACATGAAGCGTAATCATTATTAGGGAGGCTGCGTGCAGAATAAGTGAATATATAAAGGCAAATGAGTCTATATTACTTTTACTTTTCCCCCAAACATTCTCTGTTAATATCTGATTTTTAAAAACACTTTTCAAGGTCTGAGGAATCAGAGCGCCTTTAGATTCCAAACCCAGACCCCATAGCGTGACCTGAATGAGTTCTTATCCCTCACCACTATTAATGACTTGGGTTTATTCTCCTAAACAAAAAATAATAATAATAATCCATCTAACAGAATCCCAGAAGGCAACACTGTAAGCTTCAGCACTTCTATTCTCCGTTAATTGCCAAATTAAGAAGTTACTGTCCTGCACTCGATAAAGCTCTCCAGCTCACGTCACACACTGCACACGCCAATGTTCACTGTTTCCCAACAATCACTCACTGATCACTAGTGCCGGGCGACTTTCATGATTAATTCAGTTAATTGCATTTTTAATTTTTTTTATTAAATATCCATAAATGATATTTAAAAGTTTAAATGCCTCCTACAGCCTGGGCTACCTTCAAATACTGCACGCTGAGATTTAAAAAAAGAAAGAAAGAAAGATAAAAAAAAGCCAAGATAAACAGGCTGCGCCGAGGACTGAGCACATAGCAAAAGGTTCAAATATCACTTTACTACTGAGATATGGAACTGGGACATGTTTGAAAAGTCAGATGAACATGTAAAATATAATGCTGCGTTACATCTAAGCGGTAATACGCTGGTCGGAATTACATCATTTTCAGCCTGGGCACGTTCAACAGATGAAGTGGGAAAATGGACGCCTCCATGTGCGTATTTTGTTAGTAATAAGCTAGGCAGCTAACGCAGATGAAGGATTTATATTTTCTTTCTCAAACAGCGAACTGTTTAGTCAGTGTTTTAGATTTAACAAACAAATGCGTGTGTGTGTTGATTAAAGCTAATACTTGTATATACTGTATAGCTCATTTAAAGGTAAGAAGTTTGACTTTGGTCATTTCTGATGCTGTGTGTAACCAAGCTGTGGTCACTCTGTAAAGAGGGAAGGAACTCGGAGTTTTTACTCTGTCGAGAAAGAGGCGTTCACCAAGTTGCGCGAAAGTAGTAACAGCGCCATCTATAGCCAATAGTGTAAACAATAGGATATGTTTAAAAAAAACAAACAAAAAAACACTTTCTTTAAATATTCTTTATTGAAAAGAACCATTGTTTGCACTATTTGGTATGGATGGCACTGTTACTATTTATGCACATTTACATTTTCCATTGTAGTACATTCTAATATTATATATATGCAATTTATTTATAATTGCATTACGTAAAAACAAAAGAAATTTACAACTGAATTTTTTTTTTTTTTTTTTTGCAATATTGCCCAGCCCTGCTGTTGACCATCGCTCCCAACAACCAATCGCTGATCAGCACTGCTCCCAACAACCAATCGCTGATCTGCATTGCTCCCAACAACCAATCGCTGATCGGCACTGCTCCCAACAACCAATCACTGATCTGCACTGCTCCCAACAACCAATCACTGATCTGCACTGCTCCCAACAACCAATCGCTAATCGGCACTGCTCCCACCGGCCAATCACTGATCACCACGGTTCCTGACGATCAATAACTTATCACCAATCTTTCTAACAACCTGTCACTAATCACCACTGTTCCCAGTCACTAATCACCACTGTTCCCAGTCACCACTGTCTGTCCACTCACAAGTGTTTCTTCCTCATTTTAAACTCTATTCGTTACTATACTTACATGTAAATGCCACTCTATTTCCCAACTACTTACTACCACTGCTTCATTGTCTGGTTTCTTGATAGAACTTATAATTAATTTGTAAATAATAATATAGTCACTCTGTGGTAATAAGACCAGAGACGATATCTTTCTATAAGAATGCATTATCTTTTTTCTATTCTGATAAAACTCTTCTATTACATATTCATATAACTCTGTTTAATACGCAGCTGACCCTGATCCGGTCACTCACGTAATATGCAAATGAGCCTGTGACGTAATCCGGTGACTGCTAGCGACTTTTGAGCCTCAGTTAACTTTGCCCTGAAAAGAGTTAGGGACATTGATCCTGGTGCGATGTTAGAGACGATGTTAGAGACGTTAGTGGCCAGCTCAGTGCAGGGACAGTAAAGCGGAATGTCTGATGCTGTGTGTGCTCTCAGCAGTGTGTGGAGCGGACAGAGAAACACACACAAAATGTGACTAAACACCGCTAACAGCTGCACGCGCCCCTCTCTGACGTCAGCGCACACGCGCACACGCAGTGTGTCCTTCATGTCCTCACACTTAGCACTGCTAGCAACACACCTTCACACTCATTTACTTAAATACTCCAATAAATTGACAACTTTTACTTTTTGTTTAAAAACTGTCACAGTTCCAACGCTGTGATTCGAATTAACCAAACTGCAATAACGTTTATTTTTCTTTCCTTAAATCACTTTTCTCAGCGCGTCCTCTGTTTACTAGCGAACCGGTACTTCGACATTTCTTCACATTTTAGTTTACGCTGAAGACGTTGAACGTTTTCTAACTTTTTATTATTAAAAGAAAGTTGCTTCATATGTTTTAAACATCATATTAAAAGTACTAAATGTCCTCACTCGAGTTGTACTAATTTAAAGTTGCTAGTTTAGTGAGTTAGCCACCTTGCTAGCGTCCTCATCCTGCGAGCTAATAAAACTCAGAAAACTGCGAACCAGTGGTCCATATTCTGATTGTATCGTGTTTAGCCAATCTACTTACAGCCGGGTGGCTTTTCAGCTGACGGCCGACTGTGCTCAACATTGTTGCTGTCCCAGAAAATTTCACGCAGCGGTAACAGGTTTAACTGCGGCCTTGTCCAGAGTCACACTGAGCGATTAGGCTAGCACTACTAGCAACGAGGTGACGTCACTTCAAGTACAAACAGAGGTACTTTAAAATGTGCCTGTCTTAAATTCTGTTGTAGCCAGTTCTCTCTCTTTCGCTGTTCACTGACAACCGTATTTTCTATGATTAATAATTCACCAGTCTATTTTAAGTCATTGTTTAAGCCGCGGAATGGCGTGGTTGTTTCAGTTGTTTTCAAAAGGCAATATCTTGGACACCCAATCCTGTCAGCGTAAATGGTAAAAAATCTTGCGCCCAAATGTTCACTGCTCCGAGAATAGTAAAATGGTACATGAAACACGACTGTAGTCCTCTTAACTGATCATATTACAGAAACCACTTCAGTTCTGGATATGTCCAAACTGCCTGCTGCTGTAGAAAATAGTTCACTATATGGCCAAATGTTTTTGGACACCTGAATAATCACAGCCATATGTGCTTTTTGAACATCCCATTTCAGATTTATTCCCCTTTTACTGTTACAGTAACCTCCACTCTTCTGGGAAGGCTTTCCACTAGATTTTAGAGCATGGCTGTGTGGATTTGTGCTCATTCAGCCACAATAGTATTAGTGAGGTCAGGTGGTGAGGAGGCCTGGAGTGCAACAGAGTTCCAGTTCATCCCAGAGGTGTTCAGTGGGGTTGAGGTCAGGGCTCTGTGCAGGACACTCAAGTTCCTCCACTCTAACCTTGGCAAACCATGTCTTCATGGAGCTCGCTTTGTACAAGAGGGTAAACACAATACAGTATTGTCATGCTGGAACATGTTTGGGCCTCTTAGTTCCAGTGAAGGGAAATTGTAATACTACAGCATACAGATACATTCTATACATTTGTGTGTTATCAACATTGTGGCAACAGTTTGGGGAAGAACCACATACGGATGTGATGTTCACGTGTCCACATACTCTTGGCTATGTAGTGTAAGAGCACCAGGCCACATTCATCGTCTTTTATCTTAAAAATTTGTTTCCATGTGTTTATGGCATCTTCTGTTTCTTCTTCCTTTCTTTTGCACAGATTCAAAATTTTGCATTAACACATCTGGATGGAACTCACAGTAGTGGAGGAAAAAGAGACACGTCCACCTTTGTAGTAACAGTTGCAGAAGAACCACATACGGGTGTGATGGCCAGCTGTCCACAAACTTTTGGAAATACAGTATAGTGTATGTAAGACTAGTGCAACCCAGAGGTGGTGGTTCCATGTAGTTTTGGGTGTAGTCCTTGCTTCAATCTGGATCTGAAACTGTAATGTCCTCAGGTCTTAATTGTTACAAACAGGTTTCATATGCACAACAAGCAGGCATTCACTTGCCTTTTACACATAATTAGCGTAACATTCATTTGTTTGGTATTAAATGAATACTCAGGCATTTTTCAACCTAAGCTTGATCTACCACATCTGTCTCATTTTCCTGTACTGAGTGCACAGAGCTCTCGATAATTAATTTAATACGATATCAATACCAGATCTCGAAGTATTGGTCAATGCCATCTCTCTGTAATCTCACAGAAAATGAGAGAAATCTATTTTATATTTTTAAATAAAACCATATGTCACAATTACACAAAAAGGCTTATGAATGAGTGTTTTGACTTCCTGTTTCACTGGTTATAAATATGAGGTTACACTGAGGACATAGTCCCTTAGGCATCCATCAATATGAGAAAGATTAGACAATACACAACTGAAATGTGACAAAGGTGTGTTGACCTGCATAAATAAGGCAATGGAATAAAAAATATATAGCTCTATGCTTGAAAATGCCCATGTCCACAGTCAGGTCACAGAGTAAGAAGATTAAAATACCTGGAGCTGTAATGAATCAGCCTGGAAGAGGACACAATTCTACCTTGCCTCCAGGTACTGTTAGCAGGATAGTTTCACCAAGGATTGAAGATTTGCAGAAGATTGAAGATTGTAGATTTTGGGATGACCAAGTTTCTAGATCCACAGTTAGACCCCACCTTCACGCCAACAAACTACTTCAGAAGTATGCCCTTTCATGCATCTAATCACAAACATAAACAGCTAGAGATTGCTAGACATTACATGACTGGAACCAGGTTCTGTGTTTAGATGAGAACAAGTCTCAAGGTGGGTTTGTCATAAAAAGAAGATTGGCTATACAGAAAAGAACCAATTTCCCAATTGTAAGGTGGCAGATGTTATGTTTTTCCTCCAAAGGCCCTGAAAACCTTGTTACCAAAACATGGCATCTTGGACTCCTTGAAATACCAGCAGATTTTAAATGACAATTTGGAAGTCTTTGCCAAGAAGCTACAACTGGGTCATGGTTGGATCCTCCCCACTTGGGCAGATTCTGTACTGAAGAGTGATCTCAGATTCTTTGGTGTGAATTCTCCAATCTCATCAAGCATTATAAGAAAACTCTGTTATGCATTATGTTGCCAGCAGAATGTTGCACAAAGCACTAAATGCTGGGGGTGGAAATAATTAATAATTAATAATAAGTTAATTCTTAGAATTGATTTATTTCAATGAAACATTAGATTTTTCTCAATTTTTCACTGCAAGATTAATATTAATCATATATTCATAACCATCTTTATTAATTGTGCCAGTAATTCTGGAGTTGCTTGAATCTTTGTACATCACGGGTGCTGTTTAGTATTATTTTACCTCACTCACTTTTGAAGGCATTACATGTCACTAAAAACAACTTTGGAAATTCTGTTTATGACCTGAGGTTGTACCCTTTATACTGGAGCGAGGAGAAAAGAGCAGAGCAGGGATTTTGTTGCTTTGCCTGTTCTCCTCCACTGACTCTTTTAATCAGATTGCTTTCCCCGACACCCACTCATGTTTGTTTCCCTGCAATTTCATTTTCTGCTCAGAATTGAGCATTAACCTTTCGTTGCAGCGAGTCCTGGTTAAGCAAGCAGGAAGCAAACGGCAATGTCAGGATTAGGAGAGGTGGGTAGAAAGGTTTTCTCCCACAAGGGCCGTTTGACCTGGTTTAAAGTGATAACGCATCTGCTATCACAGCGACGAGTTTACGAAAAATAAAATCATCAAACTAGAAAAAGACAAGTTCTGCTAAGTAATTTACGGTGAAACCTGGACGTAGAGTAAAGACAGAGATGGTGGATTTATTCATGTCCAAAATAAGTTTAATGCCATCTGGTTGGATTGTTCCCCCTCGATGGACAGACGGACAACACGGCTTCGCTGGCAGACTCAAACACAATGTTCACATACAACAGCTGGTCATCACACACCCCCGATAGTCTGGCTGAGTTTCCCTTTTAGTTAAATATCCAATACAGTTCCAACTGGTCAAAAAAAGATACCAAGACTAATTATTTTCGAATTCTAATTATTCCATTATTGTGTGGAAGAGACAATGATCATTTCCTCATACAGTAAACAAGACACTTGACAGGAACACAAATATAAGAAAAACGTCATGTTTTACATGAAAGAATTTACGTTGTATATCAGAGTAAATCTGATGTGGCTTAGATCCAGTGGCCAGGGTGAACATTTAAGATGTACGTCTCAGATGCAGTGACAGAACACACGTATAATTATACACACACTCAATGCCGAATGTACATTATACATTTAAGAACAAAGGAACCACAAAAGAGGCATCTGATCCAGAGTGAAACTGACACTAACACATGGAGTGGTATGTGTATAACTGGCCAATCTGAGCTGATGCACATGCATACCATGAGCGTGCAAATCATTCTCTTATCATGCTCACTGTCCTCTGGCTCTAAACTCCCTGGGAAGTATAGTTCAAAGTAGAAGTGTGTGGTATTTTGACTACAAAAACTAAACTAAAAATTTTCTACCGTTATCCAGTCTTCGCTTTTTAAAGTTAAGATATAACCACTCTTTCAGTGATTCGTGGGTGGAAAAGCATAAAAAATAAGTACATTTTGTTTTTCTGATTAGCCACGGATGAAATAGTGCACCAACAGAAACAGATGTTTCTTCAAGTTTGCTGTCCGTGAGTATCGCACACGCTTACACATGTATTCTCTTTGTGCTTTAATGTGTTGTCTTCTTGGACATCTTTCCAAACTTGGCGTCCAAGCCGAGACCTGCGAGACGGAGAGACAGAGAGGCTGTGACGTTTGCACAAATGCAGCATTAAATTATCATTAAATGAAACTGCAAGAGCAAGACGAAGCACTAGTGTTCAAGTGAGAGTCTAACAGGCAAAAGTGGAAGGGGTGCATAAAGGAACTGTTTAGCCAATTTTCTTACTAATAAAGATTTTCAGGTTAATAATAATAATAAAAAAAAAAACAAGTGGCACTATAATTACATCATTTTTGTTGCATTCCTTCAAGAAACAAAGGGAACTGAATTTTAAGCACAAAGCAGGCAGGTGTTACTGTGTCATAAAATATAAGAGCCAATCATATTACAATATGCAAATACAGGACACAAAACCTCAGTTTGCCAGGGAAAGTGGATGGGTTTGCAGAGGGTTGGAGATATTTCCAAATGTACATTTTAATTCAATCTTTCATCAAGAAATTTATTACTGAGTATTTAAAAAAAATCAACAGTCTTTAGAACAAGGTTTGGATGCTTGAACTGAATGAGATTTTTAAATGCTTAACTCCTCCTGGATGACAGATTACAACTGTTATGGTCAGACTTCATTTAAGTTCATTTAAAACAGACTTTCTCTGTACTTGCATTAAAAAAGGATTCAGTGAGTGTTACATACGAACTGGAGAGCTCACAAAATAACTCCACTGCTTGAACCTATCATGTTTGCAATTAGATGTACAATATTAGTTGTTATTCTTTGAGATGCTCTGGTTAGGGGTCACCACAGCGGATCATTGGTGCGCATGTTTTGATTTGGCACAGGTTTTACCCCGGGTGCCGTTCCTCCCATTTTACCTGGGCTTGGGACCAGCCACTGAGAGTACACTCCCAGTAGTTGGGTTGGATCCCTACCCAGGAATTGAACCCGGCAGTAAGAGCATGGGCTCCTAGCGAGGGCTAGACCATCAAGGACCTAGAGGATGATATTAGTAATAAACTAAATGATGTACCTTGGCAACAGAATAAAAAAAAAAAGACTAAAATAATGGCAACAACTTTTATTATGACCTGTACTGGATGGATGAACTCTTGAATTCTTCCAAAAAGATATTCCCTCAGTTAGTTTAGTGATCATGGTGATGTCAGTGTTAGCCGCCTTCTCGTGTCTTGTGGACAGGGTCATTCTGACAGACACCACCCCCAGCAGGACAGAAAAGTTTCATCATAGGGTAAAGGTGATCAGTCAGAACAACTTTGATTTGATTTGCAGTGACTCATCCCTCTGAGCAGACAAGTGAACAACCCATTCCAGTGACATGTTCCCCAAGAGCATTACAGAGACCTAGGCTTTTCCCTTGTCTGTAGTTAGCAAGGTAACACAGCTATTTTTACTGCTATTAGGAGAACACAAGGATGTTTCCGATTAGCATTTTCATGTATATTCATAGATTCCTGCTTTTTTAAATGAGCATAATGTGTAAAGATTTTTCTCAGCCATTTTAGTATTTTCTTGGGGATCTAAATAATGTATTATTCAACATTGACCATTTTAATTGTTACAAAATATGTTTGAGGTTACTGTAAAGTCCTAATAGCATTTGTTTTAAAGAGTTTGTTAATGGGTTGTACTAGTTGCCTCTATTTTTGGGTGGCACAGTTTACTAGACAAACTACCTCCACTAAAGCACAGGTTGTGAATAATAAGAGAGCCCTATGAGGTGCAGAGATGCAGTCCAAAGCTTAAAGGTAAGATGTGCGCTGCTCAGGAGGAGTGTTTACCTTGAATATTCTCAAATCAATCATTAAATACTAAGAAGGAGAGGAGTGAATGAGAGGAGAGGGAAAGTAAGAACGTGTGAGAGACAGTGTGAGCACACTCACCCAGGAAAACGAGGATGGTTCCAAACCACTGCAAGGTCGTGATGATGTTCCCAAACAACAGCACAGAGCCCAGGATGGTGAAGAACTTCCTTGTTGTCGTGACAATGGAGCAAGTGAGGGGCCCGAAATACACAACGGTCATAAAGATGAAGGTCTGAAAGAGGATGGGGAGGAAGGTACTGTTACTGGAACAAAGTAATATGAGAGAGGTATACGTGGAGCAGGTGTGTGTGTGTAATCTTGTGTCTTACCTGTCCCAGAGCGCTGGTGAAACCAAAGAGCAAAATGTTGTAGATGACACTGGGATAGCGATCAGCAAAGCTTAAAAACTCCCACACCTCGCCTGTCCACAACACAGCTAGGAAACAGAGCAAGTCAGAGAAACTCTTTAATTTGACAAGCATGTCTTTCTTGGACTATTAAACGCAACATTCTTTTCTACTCTGGCATATTTTTTATACACTGTTATTTACACCGAGAGTAGAAAATAAGTTTCTGTCTCATGGTTCCATCAAGAGTGAGTCATGAGATTATGTACAGAGTGTGCTGCGCTGAAAGATTAAAAGCGAGAACTTGAACAGATGCTGCTTGGACTCAGCCGAGTCTGACCAGCTGCCTTTAACATCGACTCCTGAAAAACACAGCACTGCTAAAACTACGCTGGAGCTCCAGCTCCCCCTGCTGAGCACCATGGAGAATGGCACGGACAATAATCTGTTTCTGCTTCTCGCCATGTGTTACAGATACACTTCTGGCTATCATGTTTGAAAACAGATGCATGATGGAAGACTCTGTTTTAGGGTCGATGTGAGCGAGCATCTTTATGACGAGGATGGCATTTGGAAACAAATTTATTCGTAACCTGATAGTTGAACCGAAATGGTTATCCTCAGATTTTGTCTGATGTTTGTATAGTGCTGTACATGTGCATAAATGACACCATTTACACCTGGCTGTTTTATGTGTCAGGATTATATCTGGATATAGAATATGCACCAAAAAGGCAGATGTCATTTCTCCCCTAGCCATTCAATACAGATTTGAATCTGATCGGCCAAAGCAGATGGTCTGAGACACATTTTGCTAAGCTACATGGTCCAAGAATTTCAGCCTACCATACAGACTACCAAAGGTCATGGAAGTTGTCTTCTGCTTGTAAATATCACCTGCTGAAGCTGATGCCCTCGTTTAAAGAAATACATAGCAGAAAAGAGCAAAGGACAACGAGAAACTGTGTTGTAAATTGATTTGCATGTTACTTATTACTGCTGCCAGCACACTAGAAGTGTGAATCCATACAGAAGACACATAAAACAACTACATTTAAACAGGAATTAGAATAAAAACAGAGACCAACATCATAGATTAGACTAGAACTCTACACTGCTTCATTATACCTAAGCCATTATGCAAATGTTTATCTGCTGTATGAAAAGGACATACCCAAACCCAACATGAGCGTTGACCACAGATTCACGTAGAGCATCATGTGATTGGCTCCTGTCTGGTAACGCCCCCTCATGTGATCCTGAGCTACACCCGTCAGGCCGTCCAGAGTCAGAGAGAGGAGCTGCATCCGAAAGAGAATCACAAAATGGATCATGCACCTGCTTCACAGGTCAAGAGTGACCGTCTGATCAAAATACTGCCAGACACGGCTTTTCTTCATGTGGCTGTAGGACATGAATACGTGAATAGTGATTTCAGTATTTGAATACCCAAGTTGTGACACAAATTACATGCACAGAAGGAGATTTCCATTGTGAAGGCACACAAATTTATACACTGTCATGGTCATTATTCTTCTATTTAACAGTTTTTAATGTTTACAATTTGTTACATTTAAACATCTGCAAAATAAGTTGGTTCCTATTATCACTTATCAGTCATATAAGCTCAAACTCCTCCTCCTCTCAAACCACTGACTGTTACAAAGCGCCGACACTGGAGACTCCTCCCATAAATGTTACATAAATGTCTAACAGAATGCGTCACCACATCAACATTTATATAATTTTTCTATATTAAATAAAAAAATCGATTTATTATTAGTGTTTTGTACATCGTCCACCATACAAATCCCTGTGAATGAGCTGTTACTATAGAAACAATAAAGTGTTAGAAGAGTGCATTAATATAACCCTATCATTTAGGTTAGAGCTACTGTCAGAGCTGAGCTGTTACAGAAAATTAATCAACACCTTCTGATTTAAGAATTCAACAGCTTCTACTTCTTCTTTCGGCTTTTCCCTTCAGGGGTCGCCACAGCGAATCAGCACTCTCCACCTATCCCTATCTTCTGCATCCTCAACACTTGCACCCACTAGCTTCATCTCCTCATTTATTACCTCCA